>OZ014473.1:11022159-11421077 GCA_963965965.1 Trididemnum nubilum | reverse complement strand
CACAGTGTTGCCAACGGCTCGCCACCGCTGCGGTAATTTTTCGAAAGGAGCTGTGTAGCCCGGGCGCAATGACGCGGAAATGGGCCCCCGCTAACTCGTTTTCACGCTTCGGCGTATTACATCGAGTATAATGAAAGATTTGATTTTATGCATGGCTCGGAAGCAATATGTCTTATACATAAAATGTAAAACCACGATATAGACTAAAGAGAGGACGAAGCGTTCCTTAATCGATAAAAATACTTAACAGCTAAGTTTGAACTAACGCTTGAAATCACAACATAAACAGAAAATGAATTAAGAGCACTATCTAGCAGTGGGATATAAAATCTTAACCTTGCCTGCTTTTGTTTTGAAGGGGTATTCAACTCAAGTTTTTTCACGCTGGACCAAAATGTTGAAATATACCTAAAATGCATTCTCACCAAATTTGACGTTTCTACACCTTCTCGCTTTCAAGATAATGCAGTTCAAAATTAGCCGTTTTCCGCTTTAGTGTTGCCATTTTTATCAGTATTGTGGCAGAAGATTAATTTTGGGAAAGCTGACTTTCATTCATTGAAAAGCATCAAATTTTTTCGTTTCTAAACCTGTACTTTGTTTTACAATACCTCTGCCGCAAAAAATTGTTTGAAAAATCAAGAACATGCTGTCAATTTTTGAAATTTTGTTTCTTATTGGCAACCCTGACAAGATGTCTAAGGAAAAAAGCCTTTTTAAGGGAAAATCTAATCTGTTATACCTCAGGAACAGGAGGTCGTAGAAAGCTCAAATTTGGTAAAGTTGGTCTTGTCTGTCAAAATTTTTCAAGAGAAAATGAGCAAAAAAATATTTCGATCTGAATACCCTTTTAATCAGTCAAAACAATTCGAATAATAATAATATATTGAGCAAACGGTTTGGTCGCAAGTGTTTGATTTCTGATCTTATTAAGCATATGACGTCATATCTTTGACGTCAGTAAGGTTCATCTTTGTGTCCACTTTGAATCCATTTTTGTGTCCACTTAAAACGCAAAAAGTGGGAAATCAACAAAGATCATGCAATTTTAGTCACCGTGAAAACGACGCAGTCCAAATTCAACCAATTTTCAACTAATCGAGTTCCCTTTTTTGACTTTTCAAGTTGTTTACGTTCAAGCTGGGTGAAAATATTGAGTTTCTTTTTTTTTTTAAGTTCCAAATTGGGCTTTGTTAAAAAGGAAGATGTAAAAACCAAGTTACCCTAAGAAAATTTCAATTTATCTTGCAATTTTTGTCAAAGATGTTAAACATTAAAAAAAATTAAAATTCATTAAAAACATTCGCAATTCATTTTTCAATAACAATTCGTTATTAAACATTATGTAATTACTCTCTGCTTTTTTTTTGCTTTGGTTGCATAGTGCAAGAGGTGCGCAATGAATATATTACGCCGTAATTAAAATTTTTGTTCACTTCAATCACATCTTTGCTAAAATTCTACTTTTACATTAAATGATTTTTAACTTGTGATGCTTCGTAACTATAATAATGACCTGAAAATAGTCAATGTGAGTTTGCTGTTCCTCAAATCCAAGAGAAAAACTAGGGGCTGTCTATATTTTAATTCTATGAAAGGCATCGTATTTTTAACATTACTTAAACCCACATTTGTGCCCAATTTTGTGGGTCAACAGGTGTTTGAGTCAGGATGCAACCAGCATCTGAATCCTACAGCGCTATTTCGAAAAAACAAAAAGTTTGAGTTAATTATCTACTTTTTCAGATAAAATTACTACTCGAAACAAATAATTTGCAAGACCTTGAATGTTTTTGATCAAAGTTTTCCAATGAAAACAAGAAAACGGTTAAAAATTTTACTATATTAGGTAAGTTTTAAAGTAAACGTAATAATCAAGATAAAGAAACCCAAGATTTTGATCAAATTATTGCAACACAAAAAAAGAAAGTTAATGACTTGTTCAAGTTTTAGGTGAATTTTTGGATTTATGTACGTTAAAATTTTTACTCAAGGTAAATAAATCGCAAACGGTGTAAGATATTTTCATGAATTCACCCCACTACAACAAGATAAAGCAATAAAAAACACACCTTTTTTAGAAAAATTTTGATTAAAAGTTTTCAAATAATATTCGTTTTAAGGTTGAATTATCGTTTTAATCAAAGAAACTGTAAGATTTTGATTTCTGCAAAAAAAGAGTTTGACACAAACAAGAAAATCGCAAAAACTGACGTAAATTTGAGACTATAAGGCAAGGTTTCATATCGAATAACACCAAAACAATAGTAAAAGTTCTTGTTTTAACTCAAGATAGAGTGTAGTTGAATAAAACTTTACGGTATTTCAGTAAAAGGATCAGTGTAAAACTAAAAGAAATTAAGATGTTAGGTAAACGTTTTAGTTTTATAGTACAAAAAAGATTATTTGTACTGAAATTTTCAATTTAAAATGACGAAACGTAAGATTTTTTTACAAAATTATCGCTACGAGAACAAAAAAAAGTCGAAATTTATTGACTAAAATTAATAAACATTATCTATTTTGTTTAATTTTATGGCATTTTAGTAAAAAAAATTAGTGTAAAACTAAAAAAACTGTTAAAAAATTTAAGATTTCAGGTAAACTTTTTTGTGTCAGAGTAGAAAAAAAGACTATTTTTGCTAAAAATTTCAATTTAAAATGAAGAAACGTAAAATTTTTTACAAACTTATCGCTACGACAACAAAAACAGTTGTGGTTTATTGACTAAAATTAATAAACATTATCTATTTTGGTTAATTTTTATGGCATTTTAGTAAAAAATCAGTGTAAAACTAAATAATTGTTAAAAAATTTAAGATGTTCAGTAAACGTTTTAGTCTTATAGTACAAAAAAGATTATTTTTGCTGAAATTTTCAATTTAAAACGACGAAACGAAAGATTTTTTACAAAACTATTGCTACGAGAACAAAAAAACTTGAGATTTATTGACTAAAATTAATAAACATTATCTATTTTGGTTAATTTTTATCACTTTTTAGTAAAAAAAAATACTGTAAAACTAAAAAATTGTTGAAAAATTTAAGATGTTAGGTAAATGCTTTTGTCGCAAAATAGAAAAAAAAAGATTATTTTTAATTAAAGTTTCAATTCAAAATGAAGAAATGCAAGATTTTGAATGTTTTTTGCAAAACTATGGCTACGAAAACAAAGAAGTTCAGACTTTTTTGATTAAAAATAATAAAGATTATCTTTTTTAAGTAAGTGATTTAGTAGACATTTTATTACTTTGGAACATTTTCTACCAAATTTAAGGTCTGAGAAAAATCTATGACTAAAAAAATTGCTTAAAATTACCGTTTTTTAAGGAAAACATGCAATTTAAAACAAACAAAGCGAAACAATTTAAGTTATTTTTTTACAAAAACACTTACTTTAAAACAAGAAAATCAATAAAAAATTAATAAGTTAAGCTAGTTTAACGATATTTAAGGTAAAAATGTCATTCAAGACAAAGGAATAATACCATTCTAAAATAGTTTTGACAAAGTTATTCTTAACGAATGCAAAAATAGTTAATTAAAAGTTACGATTTAGTAGAATTTTCTTGTTTAAAGTAGAAAAAAATAGCTGTTTTTTACGTTAAAACAATTAATCAGTCATAGAAACCTGATTTGCAAAAATAACGATAAAAAAACTACTCTTTGTATTTTGCATATTTATGTGTTAAATTTTGAGAGAGGTTAAGACAAAAGTCATAGAGTAAAGAGATTCCAAAACGGAGAGGGTTCAAACCACTAACTTGGTGAGCGTAAGTCAAATTCAGTCAAAGAGGTTCAGGATAAGAGCAATTGGAAACTTGTTTTACAAAATGAATAATGATTTAGCAACAATATGACAATAAATAAATTTGAGTGTTCAAATGTTTGTGTGTCTAAAGATCAAAATACCACTACTTTGACACTTACAGACTGATCTAAACGTTTCGTTTTTAATATTTTTTTGAAGTTTGGTTTTGTTTTAACACATTATCAAGTAAAAATCAAATTTGAGCGACACACCCTTGCAGCCAAAGCATATGATTTGTTGTAATACGACCGTATTTTCCATATTATAGACACTTGAATTCGCAAGAAAAACCCATTCTCGGATTTCTTTGCATTTTGAGTCTTGTATAGACGATACTGTTGTAGAACGTTTGAGTTTCTGTGTCGCAATCATATAGTGGCGTAATTTTTTCCTAAGTCGAAGTGACACGACTATACTATTTGAGGTTTTATGAAAGCTTTTGCCGCTTTGATTTGAAAATATTTTTTTAATGAAAAATACTAGTTTCAAAAATAAGGTTCAATGTTTACCTTGTAGATAGCAGAATCTAAAGCCAAATATACAATGTTTATAGGATCACAAAAAATGTAATGGCATATACGACTAAATATTTAAAACGATTTGCAAAGGTGATGTGATGAGTTCTCTTTAGACCCAACGATCGAATAGCTTTCAAAACGCCCAAGAATTTTTTAACCTCAAAGCTTACTTCAAGTACCAAAGAATTATAGATTTTGTTTGCTTTTTTCAAAAAACTGAAAAAATGTTATGATTGTAAAAATGTTATGATGAAAAAAATGTTATTTTGAGACGTTTTTATTGAGTCATGATCAAATACGCTCGGGACAAGGCCGGAAGTTGTTTATAAAATTGATAAATTAAAATTGTTGAAATTAAAATTATTGAAATTGAATTTTTTGAATTGAAAATTACTGAAATTAAATTTTATAAACAACTTCCGGCCTTGTCCCGAGCGTATTTGATCATGACTCAATAAAAACGTCTCAAAATAACATTTTTTTCATCATAACATTTTTACAATCATAACATTTTTTCAGTTTTTTGAAAAAAGCAAACAAAATCTATAATTCTTTGGTACTTGAAGTAAGCTTTGAGGTTAAAAAATTCTTGGGCGTTTTGAAAGCTATTCGATCGTTGGGTCTAAAGAGAACTCATCACATCACCTTTGCAAATCGTTTTAAATATTTAGTCGTATATGCCATTACATTTTTTGTGATCCTATAAACATTGTATATTTGGCTTTAGATTCTGCTATCTACAAGGTAAACATTGAACCTTATTTTTGAAACTAGTATTTTTCATTAAAAAAATATTTTCAAATCAAAGCGGCAAAAGCTTTCATAAAACCTCAAATAGTATAGTCGTGTCACTTCGACTTAGGAAAAAATTACGCCACTATATGATTGCGACACAGAAACTCAAACGTTCTACAACAGTATCGTCTATACAAGACTCAAAATGCAAAGAAATCCGAGAATGGGTTTTTCTTGCGAATTCAAGTGTCTATAATATGGAAAATACGGTCGTATTACAACAAATCATATGCTTTGGCTGCAAGGGTGTGTCGCTCAAATTTGATTTTTACTTGATAATGTGTTAAAACAAAACCAAACTTCAAAAAAATATTAAAAACGAAACGTTTAGATCAGTCTGTAAGTGTCAAAGTAGTGGTATTTTGATCTTTAGACACACAAACATTTGAACACTCAAATTTATTTATTGTCATATTGTTGCTAAATCATTATTCATTTTGTAAAACAAGTTTCCAATTGCTCTTATCCTGAACCTCTTTGACTGAATTTGACTTACGCTCACCAAGTTAGTGGTTTGAACCCTCTCCGTTTTGGAATCTCTTTACTCTATGACTTTTGTCTTAACCTCTCTCAAAATTTAACACATAAATATGCAAAATACAAAGAGTAGTTTTTTTATCGTTATTTTTGCAAATCAGGTTTCTATGACTGATTAATTGTTTTAACGTAAAAAACAGCTATTTTTTTCTACTTTAAACAAGAAAATTCTACTAAATCGTAACTTTTAATTAACTATTTTTGCATTCGTTAAGAATAACTTTGTCAAAACTATTTTAGAATGGTATTATTCCTTTGTCTTGAATGACATTTTTACCTTAAATATCGTTAAACTAGCTTAACTTATTAATTTTTTATTGATTTTCTTGTTTTAAAGTAAGTGTTTTTGTAAAAAAATAACTTAAATTGTTTCGCTTTGTTTGTTTTAAATTGCATGTTTTCCTTAAAAAACGGTAATTTTAAGCAATTTTTTTAGTCATAGATTTTTCTCAGACCTTAAATTTGGTAGAAAATGTTCCAAAGTAATAAAATGTCTACTAAATCACTTACTTAAAAAAGATAATCTTTATTATTTTTAATCAAAAAAGTCTGAACTTCTTTGTTTTCGTAGCCATAGTTTTGCAAAAAACATTCAAAATCTTGCATTTCTTCATTTTGAATTGAAACTTTAATTAAAAATAATCTTTTTTTTTCTATTTTGCGACAAAAGCATTTACCTAACATCTTAAATTTTTCAACAATTTTTTAGTTTTACAGTATTTTTTTTTACTAAAAAGTGATAAAAATTAACCAAAATAGATAATGTTTATTAATTTTAGTCAATAAATCTCAAGTTTTTTTGTTCTCGTAGCAATAGTTTTGTAAAAAATCTTTCGTTTCGTCGTTTTAAATTGAAAATTTCAGCAAAAATAATCTTTTTTGTACTATAAGACTAAAACGTTTACTGAACATCTTAAATTTTTTAACAATTATTTAGTTTTACACTGATTTTTTACTAAAATGCCATAAAAATTAACCAAAATAGATAATGTTTATTAATTTTAGTCAATAAACCACAACTGTTTTTGTTGTCGTAGCGATAAGTTTGTAAAAAATTTTACGTTTCTTCATTTTAAATTGAAATTTTTAGCAAAAATAGTCTTTTTTTCTACTCTGACACAAAAAAGTTTACCTGAAATCTTAAATTTTTTAACAGTTTTTTAGTTTTACACTAATTTTTTTACTAAAATGCCATAAAATTAAACAAAATAGATAATGTTTATTAATTTTAGTCAATAAATTTCGACTTTTTTTGTTCTCGTAGCGATAATTTTGTAAAAAATCTTACGTTTCGTCATTTTAAATTGAAAATTTCAGTACAAATAATCTTTTTTGTACTATAAAACTAAAACGTTTACCTAACATCTTAATTTCTTTTAGTTTTACACTGATCCTTTTACTGAAATACCGTAAAGTTTTATTCAACTACACTCTATCTTGAGTTAAAACAAGAACTTTTACTATTGTTTTGGTGTTATTCGATATGAAACCTTGCCTTATAGTCTCAAATTTACGTCAGTTTTTGCGATTTTCTTGTTTGTGTCAAACTCTTTTTTTGCAGAAATCAAAATCTTACAGTTTCTTTGATTAAAACGATAATTCAACCTTAAAACGAATATTATTTGAAAACTTTTAATCAAAATTTTTCTAAAAAAGGTGTGTTTTTTATTGCTTTATCTTGTTGTAGTGGGGTGAATTCATGAAAATATCTTACACCGTTGCGATTTATTTACCTTGAGTAAAAATTTTAACGTACATAAATCCAAAAATTCACCTAAAACTTGAACAAGTCATTAACTTTCTTTTTTTGTGTTGCAATAATTTGATCAAAATCTTGGGTTTCTTTATCTTGATTATTACGTTTACTTTAAAACTTACCTAATATAGTAAAATTTTTAACCGTTTTCTTGTTTTCATTGGAAAACTTTGATCAAAAACATTCAAGGTCTTGCAAATTATTTGTTTCGAGTAGTAATTTTATCTGAAAAAGTAGATAATTAACTCAAACTTTTTGTTTTTTCGAAATAGCGCTGTAGGATTCAGATGCTGGTTGCATCCTGACTCAAACACCTGTTGACCCACAAAATTGGGCACAAATGTGGGTTTAAGTAATGTTAAAAATACGATGCCTTTCATAGAATTAAAATATAGACAGCCCCTAGTTTTTCTCTTGGATTTGAGGAACAGCAAACTCACATTGACTATTTTCAGGTCATTATTATAGTTACGAAGCATCACAAGTTAAAAATCATTTAATGTAAAAGTAGAATTTTAGCAAAGATGTGATTGAAGTGAACAAAAATTTTAATTACGGCGTAATATATTCATTGCGCACCTCTTGCACTATGCAACCAAAGCAAAAAAAAAGCAGAGAGTAATTACATAATGTTTAATAACGAATTGTTATTGAAAAATGAATTGCGAATGTTTTTAATGAATTTTAATTTTTTTTAATGTTTAACATCTTTGACAAAAATTGCAAGATAAATTGAAATTTTCTTAGGGTAACTTGGTTTTTACATCTTCCTTTTTAACAAAGCCCAATTTGGAACTTAAAAAAAAAAAGAAACTCAATATTTTCACCCAGCTTGAACGTAAACAACTTGAAAAGTCAAAAAAGGGAACTCGATTAGTTGAAATTGGTTGAATTTGGACTGCGTCGTTTTCACGGTGACTAAAATTGCATGATCTTTGTTGATTTCCCACTTTTTGCGTTTTAAGTGGACACAAAAATGGATTCAAAGTGGACACAAAGATGAACCTTACTGACGTCAAAGATATGACGTCATATGCTTAATAAGATCAGAAATCAAACACTTGCGACCAAACCGTTTGCTCAATATATTATTATTATTCGAATTGTTTTGACTGATTAAAAGGGTATTCAGATCGAAATATTTTTTGCTCATTTTCTCTTGAAAAATTTTGACAGACAAGACCAACTTTACCAAATTTGAGCTTTCTACGACCTCCTGTTCCTGAGGTATAACAGATTAGATTTTCCCTTAAAAAGGCTTTTTTCCTTAGACATCTTGTCAGGGTTGCCAATAAGAAACAAAATTTCAAAAATTGACAGCATGTTCTTGATTTTCAAACAATTTTTTGCGGCAGAGGTATTGTAAAACAAAGTACAGGTTTAGAAACGAAAAATTTGATGCTTTTCAATGAATGAAAGTCAGCTTTCCCAAAATTAATCTTCTGCCACAATACTGATAAAAATGGCAACACTAAAGCGGAAAACGGCTAATTTTGAACTGCATTATCTTGAAAGCGAGAAGGTGTAGAAACGTCAAATTTGGTGAGAATGCATTTTAGGTATATTTCAACATTTTGGTCCAGCGTGAAAAAACTTGAGTTGAATACCCCTTCAAAACAAAAGCAGGCAAGGTTAAGATTTTATATCCCACTGCTAGATAGTGCTCTTAATTCATTTTCTGTTTATGTTGTGATTTCAAGCGTTAGTTCAAACTTAGCTGTTAAGTATTTTTATCGATTAAGGAACGCTTCGTCCTCTCTTTAGTCTATATCGTGGTTTTACATTTTATGTATAAGACATATTGCTTCCGAGCCATGCATAAAATCAAATCTTTCATTATACTCGATGTAATACGCCGAAGCGTGAAACGAGTTAGCGGGGCCCATTTCCGCGTCATTGCGCCCGGGCTACACAGCTCCTTTCGAAAAAATACCGCAGCGGTGGCGAGCCGTTGGCAACACTGTGTTTGATTTGACCGGTCCGAGATTTGAATTTCTGACCTCCCACTCCAGAGAGGAACGCGTTAGCGCTCGACCAACTGTTTTTTTGGTTTTTCAAGACCGTGCATATAACATATTATTTCAAAACCGTGCATAGTATTGACAACTCCGACCATACTACCTTGACTTGATGCGTGTTATAACGTTATTCGTTTAGCTGCTTCTATTTGTGTAAAAATATTGTTTGTTTTTTATTGGATTGGCTACAATTGTACTGTTCTGATTGAATTATTGCTCACTTTATTAAAATTGTATTTTGGCACAAATAAAATTAATAACCAATCCTATTTTAAATTAAGTACCACAAATTAAAAAATTAGTTAACTTGAGGCTAAACTTTTTATTTCTTATACCAATGTCTGACTTTGCCAACGTAAATGTTCTTCGCAGAACAAAAATTCTTCGTATTCAAAATATTACAAGTCTCTCTTCAAAATAACTAGAATATGATTCGAATGGTTGAGGCTGAACAAAGCACGTACTGTTAGACTTGCACCAGATTGTAGTGCTGGCAATTCGATTTCAATTTTTTGCTGTAATACGACGTGTCAGTTCAAACTTAACTTTCAGGTGTTTTTATCTATTCGCTAGTTCAATCTTATCAGTTGGGTATAGGAGCCCTTCAGTTTTTGGTCTCACGTACTTGCTTAGACTTGTTGTTTCGAAGTAGTACTAACCCTGTTTTAACCACCAGATGGAGCTTTTTACCTTACATAATTTTACATGAAGTACCACAAATAAAGATTTTCTAGCTTCAATATACTAACATTTATCATATTTTAGTGCACTAAGTTACGCATTATCGCAAAAATGTAGCTGTAGCTTTCTTTCATTAAAGTAGAGTACGCTTGGTGTTTTAAGCTTAAATTTATCAACAATAAGTTTTGCGCAGTCAAAAATTACGTTTATTTCCAAACAGCAAATTAACAGCAGCCTTACACACCCTCTAAACCGACCAATCAGGTTAAAGTAACCGATACAAATCCCTGAAAATTTGCACAGTGGTAAAATGATTTTGGATTGCGCAAAAGACTGTCACTTTTCATGAGGAAAATATGGGTTGTGTTTGTAATCGCTGCGCAAAGAAATATACGGAAAGATCAAACTTGCTACGTCGTAAACGAATCGCTCATTCAGGAAACAGATATGTCCGTGAAACTTGTGGCAAACATTTTACAAGAAAGTTCAGTCTTACAAGTCACAAATGTGTTACAAAAAAGGGTCAAATGGAACAAAAACAGCTAAAAGAAGAAACGGAACCACTTTCAAAACAAAGAAGATAAATACACTGAATCTATTCAATCCAAAGCTGTTGTGGAACGAGAAATAGGTAGTGGTTTGGAGTTGACAAAAGAAGACGCTTAAAAACAATTTAAAGATTCAGGAAACGAGACCCCAGCTAACGATAGAGTTTGAATGAGTTTAAACGGACCTCCAAAGAACACGCTATAGATGAGGAAACACTTGCTAGGGATGATGAAGCAGAGTTTTGGAAGCATGGCTGATCATCGCTGGAAGAGCGTAAAAGGTTTTTCGAAGCAAGTTCGTGTGCGAGACATCTTTGTTTTTACATTAACGATGACCTTTTTTCTCTAAACAACGACTTTTTGGACACAAGCAAACGCGTTGATTTAAAATAAATTTTAGCTTTGGGTTTATTCTACGCAATCGTACCGATGGTAATCTTCGATATTGGCATGCGTCTAGTGGTGTAGATCGTATTTTAGATCAACCCCTACTTATCAGTAATTTTTCGGATTTTGAAATGTTTTTGAACAAAATGTTTGAGCAGGATATGCTTGAAATAACACGTCCTTCTCGACCAAATAGTTCATTGGTTGTTGAAGTTGTTTCCAATATTACTTTTTTTATAAATAAGCTAAAAGAACATCCAATTGGTTGCGGGATAAATTTACCTTATTTTACAAGATTAAATGCATTACAAAAAAATTACAAGAATGGAAAATTGTATTCAGATAATTTGCGTTTATTTCGGTGTCTTACGCCTCATACTGATTGCACTTTGCAAAATTTAGAATCTAAAACCAAAGAATTGTTTTTGTGTTATTGCAAATTTGCTCTTGTTGACCCTAGCACTTTTCAAGACATTACTTTGTATGATTTAATCTAAATTGAAAAGTGTTTTTTTACTCAAAGTTAATGTTTATGCCTTGGAATGGAACAAGCAGTGGCCAGAATTCTTCGACGGAGTCGACATCTTTCTTCCAGCACAACAAACCTCAATCTTTATGAAAACCGTTTTAGCTATATAAAAAGTATGCAGATGTACACTGGGCGTTATCCAGATATTTATAGCAGAGAATATATCGGTACAAGTTCTGTTGCGCCATGCTCGTTCTATATTCGAAGAGTTAAAAAAAGTAACAAAAGATAGTGATTCACAGCTAAACCTTAAATAGATTAACAGCTGTTACGATTTCGACACGGCAGCGAAAATTCAGCACGACGGGAAACGTTTCAAGTTACGCGAAGCATATTCTTATACGTACAAAATAGACTTCATAGCATTAACTAGATAATCTTTTTTAGAAACTATCTTCTCAGGTTATTCACTTTTAACCAGCTACTTTGAACTTGAAGCCAGGCACCTGCGGTGATTTGACAAACCACCTGCGGTGGTTCGGTACTCAGGCACTCTTCAGGTCAACACTAGGTTTCCATTCTTATAATTACACTAAACTTAGAGTTAAGACTAGGGTTAGATCTTGGGTTATTCACTTTTAACTGGCTACTACTTTGAACTTGAAGCCAGGCACCTGCGGTGGTTCGGTACTCGAGCAAGACACTCTTCAAGCTTTAGACTTGAAGCCGGACACCTGCGGTGGTTCGGTACTCAGGCACTCTTCAGGTCAACACTAAGTTTCCATTCTTATAACTACACTAAACTTAGAGTTAAGACTAGGGTTAGATCTTGAGTTATTCACTTTTAACTGGCTACTACTTTGAACTAGAAGCAAACCACCTGCGGTGGTTCGGTACTCGAGCAAGACACTCTTCAAACTTTAGACTTGAAGCCGGGCACCTGCGGTGGTTCGGTACTCAGGCAAGACCAACTTTCAAACAACTAGCTAGGGTTAGAGTACTACAACGCCGCATTTACACAAAGCTGCGTTTAGATAACATTGCGTTTAGGGGACGCCTCATTTGGAGAACGCCGCAGTTGGAAGACGCCGCACTTGGGGGGACGCCGCAACGCCGCACGCCGCAACCCCTAAGCATTCGGCTCAGTATAAACTACTAACGGATTAACTGCTTCGGCGGAATAACTGGATAAACGGCAGTCGGATGGAGTGGAATAGCTCCGCTCATGATGTGAGTCGGAGTAGGGTGATAGATATAATGGCTGTTTACATGCGGCAGTCCAGCATTTTTGGGTAGGAACTGATTTGATGCTACAGTCACGGTTGTGGATTTTGGGGGCGCGCCAACGACGGAATAAGTTAACATTGGCTGCACGCCAGCTGCGATTGTTATAGGAGACGAAAGATAGTTGACGCTGCTGGTAGTTGCGGTCGATTTGCTGGCTGCTTCAGAAATGACCGCGGCGGAAGCGGGAAACGGCGCAGCTGGTTCAATCTGAGAAGCTTGAGTAGCAGTGGTAGAAGTGGGGGCGGTAGGTGAAACAGGGGGTACTGCTGCTGGTATGAACAGTGCAGTTGAAACCAAATTGCTTCCACCATTGTACAAAGGCTTTATCGGCCGAGCCTGCATCAAGATTTAAAAATTAGTACAAAAAACCTCAATATGCATTCAAGTAGATGAGCTGAAAAAGCAAAACATTGCAGCTGCAGTTTTTCCCTAATAACTTTTCCGCGAAAGATCGCTTTCTTTCTTGAGATCCTATTCCAGTTTTAGGGCGTAGGATCGACAGAAACGAGCAAAGGTAATTCATTAAAATCTGGAGAGGCCGCTCATCGTTTTTAACTTTATTGAAGGTGGACAAACTTTTTGTTAAAAAAGAAAACTTGGGGCCGGAAATATTACTTTCCCCATAAATTTTATGGTGCTATACAATTTGAACTATACAAGCATTCTATTAAACGTTCTGCAATACGACATTGGCTAATTGATTACGTAATTATTACATCACCTGGTCGCATTTTCCATCTCTGCAAGCTTGGCACAAATCTGAATTGTGCTGATTTCTCGGTCTTCCAGGACGGCGGTCGATGCGGATCGGAGGCTGAAGAAATCCGTAGTATGTTTGCCCCACTTTGTGGTATACGTTGCTCATTATCTTTCAAAAAAAATTCAGTACAACAACTAAATTATGTATTTTGTTGCTCAGCTAAATTTTAATTGTTCTAATTTGTAATTACATTTTACTCACCAAGTTGCCTTGGCCGGAGACAGCGAAGGGACCTTTCGGTTTTCGAATTAAGCAGCCACCTGCCCACCACACACGTTGGAAGCTTCACACTGCCCCTTTCAAAGCTGAGCGTCATGCAGGGAAGCTGTGATTACCAATTTTTATAATCTTTGGTTTGACTCGACCGTGAATTGAATCCGATTCTACCGTTTCAGTTGCGGACCTCAAAATGCTTTACGAGAAGCGCGTAAGCCTATCATATAATCATCATCATCATCATCATCATCATCATCATATTTATTTATTTACCAAGTGACATCATATCACAAGAAAAAAAAAACTGCAACTTCCTCTAGGTCTATCACCAAAGCATCGAAATATGCAATTCCTTTAAAACCAAACACACAAACTTGCAGAGTCAAAGCGATATTTAGTCACTTGGTGAGAAGACAGCGAAGGACCGAAAGGTCATCTAAGTCTACTGCCACCTCACCAAGTTAAGGTTAAAAAAAACAGCTTCTAGATTTTCTCAGTCTGCTACTTTCTATGATAAAAAATTTTACGCAAAATTAAAACAAAGTGTTGCAAAGATATGTACATTTTGTACAGTGTATACACAAAACTCACAGTCACCATGTAAAGAAAATGCAAGACAACATTAGAATTGTTCTAACTCTAAGCATACTAAAAAATAAAAATGCTGTAACTACAGATTGGATAGAAATAAAATTAATAAAGTTCATAATGGTTATTTATGTTTTATAGAATTTAAAGTGGGCAATTGGAGTGGAAAAAACAAATAACCTACTTGCTTTGTTTTGTATTGTTTGCCAATATGTCATTAGTACTGGTACAATTTCTACTACCAGTATATATCAACCTCAGTCAGTTATTGCAAAAATTACTAATAATTCAAGGGCACATCAAAATGAGAGATGACGTATTGTAATAAATGAGTGATAGATGAATGCACCAAACTCATGCTATTCAAGCAATAGAATAGGTTATTGTTGAACTCAAGCATAAATATGCAACTATGATTCCTGTAATTACTACGTACTGCATTGCTGATAGAAAGCTGTTATTCTAGCTTTTATCGGTTTCATAGTTTGATAAAAAAATGAGCTTTAACGGCTTTTTTAAATCTGTAGAATGAAACTTCTTTCATACTGCTTGGAATTTCATTCCAAATTTTAATTCCTGCGAATGATAGAGACTTTTGCCCTAATCTTGTTCTAGTTCTTGGAAGAAAGAAGTTGTTTTTGTGGCTCAATCTTGTCTTATGTGTATAGCAGTTTTTTATTAGGTTAAACTTATCTGAATTTGCAAAAGATAATACATTATTGTGAATTTTGTACATTAGCTTTGCAGTTTCCAGAGAGTAAATATCCTTGAGTTTTAAGCATTTAGCTCGATAGAACAAAGGATTAGTATGCTCACGATATCCACTTCCAGTTAACAATGTGATGCTTCTTTTTTGCAGAATAAAGAGAGGTACTAATGTTGATTTTGAAGCAGTCCCCCAACTACTTATGCAGTATTGTAGATGAGAGTATATGAGGCAGTGGTAAACAGATCTTAAGGTTTGCTCATCTACAAAGTGTTTTAATTGATTGAGGGCCCCAGATCCCTTTGCTACCTTTGAACATTGTTCCTTGATTTGTTGTTTCCAGTTTAGATTGTCGTCTATGAGAACACCTAGATACTTTATGTGATGTGATTGCTTGATTGGATTATTATCTATTGATACTTTGAGTTCAGGTTTATTTTGTTTTGTTGTCACTACCATAAACTCAGTTTTATTAAAGTTAATTGATAATTTATTCACCTTGAACCAATTGCTTACATTGACTAATTCATCATTAATATTTTGTTGCAGTGTTGAAACATTAGAATGGGATAGAGTAAGGTTTGTATCATCTGCAAAAAGATGAATTGTGGAATTTGAGGCAAGTGGTAGATCATTGATATAAATATTAAATAACAACGGACCTAGAGTTGATCCCTGAGGAATACCGCAAATAACATCTCTTGACTTGGATTTATATTGATTTACAATTGTATACTGTTGACGGTCGTCAGGTAACTTGCTAGTAACTGTAATGGTAATCCTCTAATTCCATACTTTTCTAGTTTCTTGATCAGTATTGTGTGATCGATGGTATCATATGCTTTTCTTAAATCTAAGAAAATAGAACATGTAATGAGCTTTTTATCCATATTGTCAAGTAGCTTATTGTAAATATCTAAAACGGCTTCATTTGTTGAGCAATTTTTCTTAAAACCATACTGGTTTGGACTAATCAAATTATTGCTCATAAAATAATTGTTTAGTTGATCAAGCAGACACTTTTCAAAAAGTTTGGCAAAAGGATTTAAAATAGAAATAGGGCGATAATTACTGCATAACTCTCTTTCGCCTTTTTTAAAAATTGGAACAACTTCAGCGATTTTTAATTCTTTTGGAAAATATCCTGTTGATATGCATGCATTAAAAATGTTAGTTAGAAATGGAGCTATAACAGAGCCTGACATTTTTATATACTTTGCAGGAATTCCATGTCTTCCTGTACTTTTTGATGGATTCATAGCTCTGATGTAATTTACTACTTCTTCTTCAACTATTGGTTCTAGAACAAGCGAATTACAACTACTCTGAATCAAAGATGTGGCATTAAATTTGTCATCAATTATAGCTGGTGTTTTGATTGTAGACGCAAGGTTAACTCCTATCTCTATGAAATATTTATTGAACAAGTTACTGATGGCCTGTGGACCTTGTGCACTTTCACTTTTGGAAGCATACATTTTATTAGGAATGTTATTTTTCTTCACATTTTTCAAGTGAATAATTTTATTTATAATTTTCCAAAGCGACGAGGTGTCATGCTTATTATCATTCACTAAATTTTTAATGTAAAGTCGTTTTGCATATTCCTTAATATGAGTCAGTTTATTTCTATAGACTTTGTATTGTGCCCATGTATTACTGTCATTTAATTTAAGGGCTCTTTTGTACAATAAATTTTTTTGCTGGATTGATATAAGGATTCCTTTGGATAACCATGGTTTGTTTTTTAGTTTTGTTTTCTTTCTGCTTTGTTTTCGTAATGGTGCATGTATGTTTAATGTCTTATGAAAAATGTCAATAAACTTTTCAGTGTAGTTGTCAATGCATTCCTCTTTGATATCACCCAATAGCTCCATTCCTTCAGTTAATTTGTCTAGAAATTTTTCTACTTTAAAATTTTTTGTATCACGAATTAGGGTGACAGTTGATTTTTCACTCTTGGGCAGGCTTAAATTAGAACACACCATTACTGGCAGGTGATCACTTACATCTTCCACCAGAATAAAACTTTTGTGTTCACCCACTACATTGTTTGTATAAACATGATCTAAAAGAGTTGAGCTTGTAGTGGTTATTCTTGTCGGGTGTGTAATTAAGGGAATGCAGCCTAAGCTATATGTTAAATTCATGAAATCTTGAATATTGATATCAGAGTTACTTTTCAACAAATCTGCGTTGAAGTCTCCTCCGATATAATACATCAAGTTTCTACTATTCAATTTTTCAATGGTTGATTCAAAACTCTTGCAAAACTCTGATAATTTTTGTTTAGGGTGTCTGTAAATTACTCCCACTATACATTTTTTGTTATTCCCTAAATCTAGTTGAATCCACATATCTTCACAGTTAGGAATGTTTAAATCAAACTCCTTGCAAATTGAAATTGATAAAGACTCCTTAATAAAAAATCCTACTCCTCCCCATCTTGTAGTTGTGCCTTTGTGGTAAAAATGGTACCCACTTAACTTTGCATTGTATACCTGTAACAATTTAAGTTTGGTTTCACTTATAGCAATGATATCAGGTAAGATATCATAATTTGTTAAAAGTTCATTCAATTTATCAAAATTTGCATTTAGGCTTCTTATATTCACGCAAAGCAAAGAAAATTTACACTTTTTGTTAATAATATTGGCTTCGGCCTGTGAGCAGTATTTTGAGTCAACCAAACCAGAATTTAAATCATTTAGTAAGCTTTTTATCTTGTTGTCTACCTGTAAGCATTTAGCTGGGAAAAACGAATTATTTGTGTGATTAATATCAAAGTTTAGTGTGTCATCATTTCTCATTTCATTTAACAATTGCTTATCATCTAGGGTTTGAAAAGGAAACAATTCACTGTAACAATTTTGGCAGAAGTATGGTTCGGTAAACCCCACAAACAAGAAGAAGAATCGGTAAAGCCCACAAACAAGCGCATAGCAGGGGCGTATTTTCCATGCATGCAAGGCATGCATTGCATGCAAGGCATGCATTGCATGCCTAGTCATTTAGCCAAAAAAGAAAATAATAATTTAAACTAATACATGTAAAAATTTAAAACAAAATCAAACTAAGTTGCCACACTTACAGGCATTCACTTTCAAGTCGAAGTAGCAATAAATAGTCTTGCTTAATTCATTGATTTCAGTTTTGGCCTTTTGTCAGCATATCGTTAAATTACAAAAAATAATGGCAACACGCATACAATTTTTAAATGGGTAAGGTTCAGAGATGTACACGGAGTCGGATTTCGGATTGAGAATTTCCGGATTGCATATTTCCAATTTGTTCCACATTTCAGTGCATAAGGCTATTTAACCCCAGGTCACTGGAACGTCACAATAGAAAAACTGCTCAGGTATGACCGCGCAGCGTATATTCGAGGTCATGTTCGAAATTGTCGGAGTTACTAGCGAATATGCAAGTTAGAGTCGTTGAAATCACGAAAGCTTAGGTTAAACTATTAACGACAAAGTTTATTAGTGAGAATGTATTGCAGTTGTGCGGTTAGAGACAGACGGCAGTGGCAGCAGCTTGTAGGCTGCATTGTAGTGCGCATAACAAATTAGCATTAGCTGACTGGTTGAGTAGACTATCTGACTATGTAGGCCTAGTACCTAAGTCAGAGGTACACTACACTATTGCTGTAGCAGGTTATTATATATATAAATTCTGAGGGCATCTCTCTTTACACAGAGCAAAATAACAACCAATATGTTTTGGTTTTTATTTTGCTCTACGTAAAGATTAAGCACCCTAGCAGTGTTTTTAAGGCTTAGGGAGAACCCAATTTGCCAATCCAATCAGCAAGCAAGTTCTCAGTGAACAGTGAATCATGGCAATTTGCAGTAGGTCTTCTGTAAACGAACAAGATTGTAAAAGTGAAGTAAGCTATATTAAACTGTGAGAAAGGAGTTAAACTTACACAACAGCTCCACAAACCGATCAGTGTTAGAGTGGATAGAGCGTCTGCTACTGAAGCAGTTGACTCGGGTTCGATTCCCGGTCGGGTCAAACCAAAGACTATAAAAATTGGTATTCACAGGTTTCCTGCTTGACATTCAGCATTAAAAGGGACCGTGTGAAGCCTCCGCCGTGTGTGGTAGACAGGTGGCAGCTTGACTCGAAGACTGAAAGGTCCCTTCACTGTCTCCTGGCCAAGGCAACTTGGTGAATAAAATGTAATTACAATTACAATTGTTCTTCCAGTTTGTCTAAATGTTCTTCAAATTTTTTGTTTTTTTTATAAGTTTTTATTCCAGTATTGGACAGTACAAGTTCAGAAGTTACACTCCTCTTCAATTTTGCAATGTTTTACAGATTTTTGTGTTTAATAAGTTTAAGTAATTCATGCAGCTATGTACCTGAAAAATCCATAGGCCTACTGTAGTACCAGAGGCGCCCGCAGAAATTTTTTCAGGGGGGGGCAAGCGACTTATCCATTATTTACTGGATTAATCAAAACCTTACAGCTGCAACCAGGATTTTGCTAAGGAGTTTGAACCAAAAGTTGAAATGATTCTGTTCAAAAAATGTTGGAATTTGGGCGGCATGTTAAGCTAACAGATGCAATTCAAGTGTATTATGGATGGGGGTCTGGGGGCGAAGCCCCCAGTCGCTGAGCAATTTTCGCAATTTTTTGAAAAAAATAACCACTTTAGGGCCATTTGAATCACATTTCGAGCGTTTTTAAAGCCATTGAAAGGAATGAAGTTGCTGAAATTAAGAATCTACTTGAAATTCCTAAATTGCCCAACCATTGCAGCCCTCTTTATTTGCAGATCAAATTCAAACTACGTTTAAAGTTTCGCATATATGTGAGTATGCGTGTAGCCAGAAATTCACAATGAGAGAACAGGTGTTCGGGGGTCTGGGGGTGGAGTCCCCAGCTTTCCAAAATTTTGCATTTTATTTGCAAAAATAGCTTAATTTTACGGCTATTTTGATAAAAAACTAATGCTTTTTAAACGTGGCATAGAAATTGGCTGTGCAAGCATGATTAAACTGGTTGCATAAATGGGCTAAGTGGGGGGGTGGCTAATGGCAAAAGTTTAGTTCACTTGTTTACATGCTGGTTAATTATAAAATCCTATACTTTAATAAAACTCACTCGGAGTAATCTATTTTGTATATATTTATAAAAAATAATGGGGGCGGGAGCTCATGAAAATATATCAGAGAGAAGTGATTAGTAAAGCTAATACTGAAGAGTTCCCCCTTCTATTCCTGAGTTTATAATATATTTATTGATGAAACCTATGTTCAGCAATTTTACACTAGTTATCAAATCTAATTGTTTATTTTTGGGCATTTTTCGAAGTTTTGAGTTTATTTTTTGACAAATTAGCCCCCCTGAATATTTGTTTCAAAAGATGCTTTAAATCACTTTTTAGTCCATTCCAGTGCAAAAACAGTCTCAGTAGCGCTAAAAACGTGATATTTTCCTTATTCTGCAGTTTGGTTGACAGGCCATGGGGGGGGGGGGGGGGGGAGGCTATAGCACCTAAAGATTGATTAACCTAAAGATTGAAATTTTTTGCAAAATGCCTCAATTGGGCAGCGTGCCGAGCAAACATGTGCAACTAAAGCATATCGCAGACCGGGGTTTGGGGGCAAAACCTTAGCTGTTGAGCAATTTATGAGATATTTCAGAAAAAAAAAAGTTATTTTAATGCTATTCGAATCAAATTTTACATCTTTTTAAAGCCATTTAAAAAAACTAACTTGATACAATTTGAAATCCATTTGAAAGAATTAAATAGCTCACCCCCTTCAAACCCCCACGTTTCTTACAGGTCAAGTCCAAAACTCGTTATAATTAAATAAATTAAATGCTGAAAAGCCCCTCTACTGGCCCCCCCCCTATATTCTTTTTTTATGAAACTTACGAGGTTTGTTCAAAAAGTTCGTAGACTGTTTGAACTGCACAGCTCTCATTTGTTCCAGGTGCATTTGTTTGGTGCCGCTAGATTCACAGAGATCAGCTGATTATGACGCCATTTTCTGATTGCAGATATCTTTATTTTAGTGCTGGTTATGTTCAGTTAAGTTAAGGGTAGTTTTTTAGTTCGTCGGATTTTAAGGTTTACAAATTTTTTTCAAAATGAATAACTTGAAAGAGCAACGATTTGCTGTGAAATTTTGTGTTAAGCTGGGAAAATCTACTACGGAAATGTTTGCCATGCTTAACACGGCTTACGGTGATGTTGCCATGAAGCGAGCGACATGTTTCAGGTGGCATAAACGTTTCAAGAATGGTCGGCTGTCTGTTGAAGATGATGAACGTTCTGGACGTCCTTCCACATCAACTGATGACCCACACATTGATGAAATCAACACTCTGGTGCAAGCGAATCAACGTCTGACTGTAAGAGAGCTTACTAAAGAATGTGGGATCTCGGTACGCTCTTGTCTCACCACATTTTGACGGAAAAACTAAGATGCATCGCTTTGCTGCAAAATTTGTGCCACGTCTGATGACAAGTGATCAACAAGCTCATTGTGTTTAAGTCTGTCAGGATTTGCTTGATCACTCAGAAAATGATAAAGAATTCTTGTCAAAGATCATAACAGGTGATGAGTCATGGGTTTATGGTTATGACGTGAAAACAAAGGTCCAATCTTCACAGTGGACGAGCAAAACATTCCTCAGACCCAAAAAAAGCTCGCCAAGTTCGATCCAAAATCAAGGTGCAACTCACAGTTTTTTTTGATGCTAGTGGAGTTGTCCACCACGAATACCTTCCTGAAGGCTCCATAGTGAACCAGACCTACTACAATGAAGTTTTGAAACGTCTGAGGGATGCCATTCGATGGAAAAAGCCAGAATTGAGGAGGAGTGGTGACTGGTTTTTCCATCATGACAACGCTCCAGTCCATTCAGCCCTCAGAGCTCATGAGTTTTTGGTCAAACATTCCATCACTGTTCTTCCCCACCCCCCTTACTCACCTGACCTTGCTCCATGTGATTTCTTTTTGTTCCCCATGCTCAAAAGATCTTTGAAAGAACGAAGATTTGAGACCATTCCAGGGACTAATGCAAATGTAAAGGGCTCAAGGGCATTAAAAAAGAAGCGTACCTAAACTGCTTCCGCAAGTGGAAACACCGCCGGGATAAGTGTGTGCGTTGGGAAGGAGAGTACTTTGAAGGAGACCCAGACCTGTAACTGCTGTAGAAAGTGCATTTTGTGTTATGACTTCAGTCTACCAACTTTTTGAACAGACATCGTACGTTAAGCATTTTGTATTAAGCGATCAATTTTGACTGCTTATTTTGACCCATGTTTTGAAGTTTTTATCGATTAATTTGAAGCTGTATTTTTGACAAATATTTAAGTTAATACCCTCCCCCCCACAAAAAAAATAAATAATAAAAATTAATGTTTTTAAAGTGGCTTTGAACCACTTGAAAGGCCATTAAAAGTGACTTTGAACCACTTTAAAGGCCTCAGAAGGGCCAAAAACTGTGGCATTTTTCTAATCGTGTACTTTGGTCTACAAGCCAATGCAGGTGGCACAGCCCCCTCGCTACGCTATTGATTACAGGATTGGTTTTGATTTCGGTTTCTCAGCAAAATTTGTTTAATGGCGGAGTAATATTATTGTTTTAGTGTTTAGATAACAGCGTTAATTTGAAGTATTAAACGCTGTATTGTATTTAGATCCTGATGATAAGAGCTCAATGACAGATCAGAGATGCTAAATCGTTTGATAAACCATGTTCTTCTAGAAATAACCGTGGATAAACGTTTGATATTGATTATTTATTCGAACAATTAAATGCTCAATGCTAAAGTATTACTAACGCTCGCTTTTAAGAAAATGATGTATGATAATTCAGGTAAAATGGGCAATCCTGTTTCTCTTGCCCCCGCCCTCTGCACCAAGGCAAAAACGGTTAAACAGCTCCAGAAAGGGTTGTTTTCTTAATTTAGATAGATATTTAGATATATTTAGACTTATTTTGCGAATTTAAACATAAAAAATACTTGGCATCTTAATTTCCAGGGGGGGGGGGGCAAGTGCACCCCCCTGCCCCCCCTGCGGGCGCCCCTGTGTAGTACAGAGTTGCAGTATAATCGCAAATGCAAAATGGCTGTTTAGGAGCAAGTAAATCAATCTGGATTATCAGATACCTGTGTTTGAGAAAGACTTTCCAAACAAAATGAAACTCATTCAAACGTGTATGCACGCAGAATAAGTCTCTTCATATCCTATTCTGTCTATTATTAATTTCGATGATGCAGTAATGGCAAAAATATGTGATGGTAGTGGTACAGAAGCTGGTTTTTATCTTGAATTATCTCTTATGCTATCATCCACAGTACTGGTATTTGCCATACAATACCTGATATGAACAGATGAAGAATGAAGTAAGTGTTTGAATTTCTGTTTGCATACACAGTCAGAGTGCTATTTTAAATTGTATTGTTGCATGATTGATTGTAAAATGTGTATATAGTGTTTTATAAATTGCTGAGGTAAATCTATGCAATTATGTTGAACCTTTCTAATTGATGTTGATTAATTTCCATGTAATAATTGTAATTATGTTTTATTCATCAAGTTTCCTTGACCAGGAGACAGAAAAGGACCTTGCAGTCTTCCAGTCAAGCTGCCACATATCTACCACACATGGTGGATGCTTCAACCTGCTGCTTTTAATGCTGAACATATGGTGGTGATGAGTAATGCAGTGATATCAGCATATAAATTAACTTCAAGAGCTTTAAAATATCAATTTTAGTTAATGGTTTAGGAAGGTTTATTTCACCTGAAACTTCTAGAAACTTCTACTTCTTTTTGTGATCAATTCTAGCTTGAATCTGACCAAACTGAAATCCTAACTCTAAAAATAACCATGTAATATAACTCAAATTTTAATCTTGATCCTTGAAAAAGCAAACAAGGAGTTCACAGATTAAAGACAAAAAATGCCATTTAGTTCGACATCATTGAGCTAGTAAAATGTTACCAGGTTTTTTGTTATGACTGTTTTTAATTGGTCATCCATTGATCATATTGTTTGATCCCATATTTTTATGACATGGTTGCATAATGTGAAATAAATTTAAACCAACTCTGGCTTGGCCAAAATATGTATAATGTTATATCAAGAAATATTGGTATACAATACTAAGTGTACTGAAATGAAAACAAATAAATAAACGTGGTGTCAATATGTCTATTTTTGAAGAAAAATGCAAAAATTGTATTTGTGACAAACACTGTGGAATAAATTAAATGATCTTATATTGATTTTCAATGTATTGAATTTTTCAAATTGCTAAAAAAATTAAGCTTTTCAAGTTCGTTTAAAGTGCAGTGGCCTATACAGGTTTATAAATTTTTTTTTTTGGTGTAGCACATTGCTGGTCCTTGCAACAGAACTATTTTACTGTAAAAGCTTTCTCTGTGAAAGAAAAATAAAAACATAATTTCTATGACTGCCCTTTTCTATCAATTAAGTTCAGTTAATTCGTGGTCTGTTTGTTAGCGATCAGTTTGTCGTGGACCCCAAAATACAGCCCACAGCATAAAATAGCAAATTAGATGTATGCAATAGCCTCAAAGCTATTTCCTTATGAGAGGCTTTATAATACCAAAAATCCTAGTCTGAAAAGACTGGCAAGATTGTTAACGTTTCAGCTACTCATAATTAAACAAATACAACAAAATTAATATGAATTTAACATCGTACTTTAGACAATTGAATTTAATCTTTGCCAATCTTACTGTTCATGAATTTAGAGTTACTGTAAAATAATTTTGTATTTCAGAGAACACTGTGGAGTTGAGCGAGTTCATCTTGTTTACATGATGATAAAGTAAGAAGTTCTTCGTCGTTTTGGGAAGTCAAAGATTCAAGTATACTACACCTAATGCAAAGGTGAAAAAACAGAAATTTCAATTTGCTTTTTGTGCCGAAAAATGCATGTCCGAAAAGACTGGCAAGATGGTTAAGTCTGCAGCCTCTCATAATTAAACTAACACAACAAAATTAATATGAATTTAACACTGTGCGTCGAACGATTGGTATTACTCTTTGCCAATCTTTTAACTGAGTATAAATTTAAACAAATTGCGGTGTTTGGCGAGCTGATATGGCTCTCGTGATCTTTAAAATGTCCTTTTTAAGTAATGAAAAGATTCCAATAACACACTCAATGCAGACGTGAAAGACTACTCATAAACAAGATTCTAAACGCAGAAATTTTATCTGATTTCATGCGCTGAGGCTAATCACTTGCTTACGTTCATAATCATATGATTTTAAAACATATTAGCTCAGCTTTTTAATAGTTTCAACTTCATATTAAGTACACTACAGCTACAGAAATTTTGTTTTTGGTTCGAAAAAATAATAAATTTTTTATTAAAGCTTGCTGTCTTAAATTTTTAACCAATTTTTAGAATAGATACATTTAGGCCACCATTTGTAAAGAAGTTTAATAACATTGGAAAGAAATTTATATAACCGTCTGTCCTACTTAAAGTAGACTCCCGAGTTAATAGTTAGCCTTGATTTGGTCCCCCTAAATGCTAGATCCATCACTGCTAATTTGTTCTTGATATTGACTTGAATTAAGTACGGAAACCTGCAAAGCTTTTTTTTAACTTGAGTAACGTTTGCTTCTATTAAAAATTAAAAACTGTGCAAACGTAATTTAAGTAAGCCCGTCAAAATTGCGCTCAGCAGCAATGTATAAGTTCTCGAGATCATATACGTTGTTTTACTTCTTTTCTTTTGGTTTCAGTTTTGCATGGCTGGGATTTTAATCAAAAATTGGATCAACGGCGTATCGCAGCTAGATTTTTGTCTTCCAGCTGCGTTTCTTTGTGGAAATTGGATCCGATAATGCTAAATCGTATTTGGACACTTTAATCACTCAAAAGAAGAAACGTCGTGTTCAGAAAAACTGAAGCGTAGTCTCCTGAACTTTTGTTCCGATCGCTAAGTTGAACACTATCAAACGTTTTTGTGCACTTTGATTGACCGTACACGTACTTTTTCCATGTTCAAAAAAGATCGACATAAAGAAATTCAACATATTATTAAAGAAAAGGCTTATTTTTTTTTGTTTTCACAACAAGGTGAAAGAGAACTGTCAAATGATACCGTGCATTCCTATATTTACATAACGTTCAAAAACTTGGGGACGAGGTTCTTGTGCTCCCCAAGGAAGTTTCTAATTTAACTTATTCTGCGTTCAGGGAAGGGTTCTTCGGACTTAGCACATTCTTGGACGAAACGCGACATAAGGGCGCATAAAAAAGCGCGCAGGACATAGGATGCAGACAAAAAAGAAAAGACATACGGGGATAGAGAGACATAATCCTGCGATCTGCACTAACCTTTTGGTGCTTCGAAAAATATTGCTTCAAGTTAGTTATCGGAAATTATCACCGGTGTAAAATACTAAGATGCCTAGCTTGCTTCTGCGGCAAACGTTTTACAAATATGATTTGATGATGCGTACAAAACTTGAAATTTTGTAGACATTACAGTATCTAGTATGAACATACTGTAATGTACTGCAGATATAAAGGCGTACAGTAGAGATGAGAAAGTCTTTTGCAAGCAAAACATTGTGTCAATTGTAAGCTTTTAAATAAGTTCGGCGAGGTGCTGTTGCAAATTATACAAACTTGATTTATTTTTTATGAAAGTACTTTGTTTTTTCAGTTTTCAAATTTCAAAAATGAAGTCAAATTCGCATATATTGCTTTAATCATTAATTAACGCACACTGCTAATGATGTAAGCGATAAAAAGCGCTGCGCTTTAATTTTGTCTGAAACAAAATATTGAAGAAGGAATGTATATTTTCAACGATTATACGAGTATTAACTTGCTTGGAGACTTTTTTCCTTTTTATTATGCGTTAAAACTTTTAAAGTAAAAACCGCCGTTAGCGTGATCTACACGTTTTAAAACTCAATTGCTAAGAATAGGGCATGGTAAGAGGGGTAAATATGTCAAAAAATAATGCACAAAATTTGTGATAAATTTACCTAGGAAAGCGAAGGTTGGGCGCAGATTAATTAACTGCACATTTGGTTTTGTGCAAGTCCTTCTTTGTACGCCAAAAACTGTAAGGTTCTATAATGATAATGTTAAAAAAGTAAATTCCTTAAAAAGTCTTAGGCATACGCATGAAATTATTGACTAAATTTATTCATTGATCAACCTTAATTTTAATAGTAATTCTGTTTATGTTGATAAAGGATATACTTTAATTTTGCAGAACAATTTTATGTTTGTGAATAACTGATAATCCATACATATCCAAAAGTAAATTTCTTTATTAGCGTTGTTAACTTTTGAGGAACTAATCCCTGTGGTCGATGCGCATAGGTTTTACGCAAAATCATGAATAGGGCTAGTTTGCCCAACACAACTGAAAAGTAGTAATAGCTGGTAGAAAGCCAATTTTTCATGAAAGGTTCTATAAGTTAATTTTTTCAAAGATCGTTTTAGTCGTTCTCCAGATTTTTTTTACTAGGATAGTGTGGTAGAATATAACTGAATTTCGAAATTTTAAGTCATTGCCACCGTCTACATAGATCTACCTCTTTTATATAACCGATTCAGACCTTTTTTTATGTAGTGGCAATTAATATGCAGCATTTTCTGTACAAAAACTTTGACCAAAATCGGCCTAAAACTACGTTTAGAAAAAAAATGTCACAAAATTGTCAAACGCTGGAAGTTCCGCTTTGTGGCCTATAACGTAACCCGTATTAACCTCATTCTATTGTAAATCAATGCCTCGTAAACGCCCGGCCTCCACCCTTGTTACATCGTGGTTGCGCGCCCTCCAGAATCACAATCTGATATTCAATAAAAAATTCAAGTTTGGCCCGCGACTTTATCCAGTCGTTTGTATTTCGCCCGACAATGCAAAAGTTTACCCTTGCTTTACCGTATATAATTTTGTAAACATGTTTTTTTACGTTACTCTGCGGATAATGGGATATTACGTGATGTGCAGTTTACATTATTATTTATGTGCAGTATATTTCATGCAAAATGTAATAATTACTTAGTTTTACGATTAAATTTCTACGTTTCACAAAAGAATCTAATGCACAACATAAAACAATCCATTTTACGCGAAAGATGAAAATTAAGATTTTCATGATACACGTTTCTAAAATGTGTATTAGTAAAGTTATCAAATATGAGACCTTTGCTGAAAAACTTGCTTTTTGCAAAACTTGAACATGAACTAAAAAAAAAAAACTCTGATATTTTTGTCGAATTCGGAAAAGCTGAAAAAACTTGTAATGCAGTACGTGACCCTGTTAAATAGATTAGACTCTTCTTTCAATATTTTCAATAAGCACTATCCTTTGGTTGCAAAACTACTTTCTATGTTTGCGTAAATGCCTGTGGTACGTCGGAAAAGATACTGGAAAACATGCAAAATGAAATTTATAAATGGTTGTCGCATAAAAGCTCAGCATGTTAGTAATCAACACTGGTTATGAGTTAATTTCTGATAATAATCAACTTGCAGCAATATATTTTAAGATAGTAGTTAAAGATATTTTTTAAGATAGTTAATATTGCTTCGCGGACCTCAGTTTGAGAATGAGAACCACTGGTAAACTTTGTCAATTTACGCTCTATAAGAATCAGTGAATTTTGAGTTAAGGCTGGCTGTTCTTAATTTTTCACCAATTGTCTGCCTCATTTCGTAAATTTGAGAGCATCAATGTCAATTTTAGCGACCATGTTTGTAAAATTGTTTAATTTCAAATGTTCTGTCAGCTTGAGCAAACACTTTTTTGCTGTTTTTATTGCAGCTTCGTAATATTACAAAAGCAAAAAAGCGAGTTTTTTTCAATTTGAACATCAGCCAAAACTTTTCTCAATTGCCTGCGCAATGTGCAACAATACTTAATCGTTTCGGAATCAATGCGATTTTGCTTGCAAGTAGTCTACTGGCAAATCACTACACTGTTGTCGTTTTGAATGTGTACAGTGTTTAGTTTCTTTTTAGATTTGAAATTCATTATTTTTCGTTTTTTTTTATTTTATTTATTTTTTACTTTTGACCCAGGCATAGTTCTTAAATTTTGAGCAAAACAGCCTCGTGTTATAGAAAAAGTTTATTAAATCTCAATTACATACCACGTAGCAATCGCAGTATCACATTCGAGTTGTAGTTTTGGAAAACTTATCATAGTTTGATGTTATACTAGTACGATTTGAACATTTTTCAAGTGCTTTATTTACTGCAGCTTGCTTTGAACGTGCAATAAAATGCGTTGGAAAGAATAGAAGCGTAAGTTTGCAATGAGACTTCCAGACTGTGCAGTTTCACGAAAGTCTAGTTGTATACGACTTGAATGACGGGTGATCATGATAGCAAAGGATTTCGAAGGCTTTGCAGTTTCATTATTGAGCAATTTTATTTATTATATTTTTTGCTGCACTAACAACGAAGTTATTCGCCATCATTCACTCTGAAATATGGAAAATTAAATCAACATCGGCAGAAGTTCTTAAGAGGTGGGGATGAAATGGAAGAACGTAGATTAGACATAATAACAGCCGTTGAACAACCTACAGGCGCTACAGCTTTCGGCAAAATAAGACCAGATTTAAAAAGAGTAATCGTGACTTCATTACGAGAAGGGTATTTGCCCAGGGACCTCGCAAAGATATACTTTTTTGGATGCGTTTCGTGGTTGAAGAACCAGCAGTAAAAAATAAACGGGAAGTTTTTCGGCATTTTTGTGGATGAATATAAGGTGAAAATCACGCAATACCAAAAGAAAGGTCTTACCAGCGCTTTTGGCCGCGAAATGGATCGATTGACGCTAAAGAAAATTTAAACACTTAATAAAAAAAGTGAGCATTTTTAATTGTTTGGAACTACCCGAATTGCTACAGCCACAAACCCATTTGGAGTAGAAAGCCATGGAAAAAAGTGGCCATTTTCGCTCCACTCAAAAAGTAGGCATCCTATCACCACACAGGTGGCCACCGCTAATCAATATGCTACCCATTGCTATATAGCTAGATAAAGCAACAGAGAGCATGCAAACAATTGAATTGCAATCATTGACTAAGATCAAAAAGAAGTAAGTACGTCTCAAGTTCAGCGTAATGTGTTTCAGCAAAATAACTTGTTTTTTTTTTTATGAACGGCCTACACTATCACTTGCAAAAGCTTTTCTCGAACTCATCATTGACTTTTGGATTTCATTTTGCTTGCATACTATGGTAACCTTTACAATTTCCAAGTTGACCGCAGATATACCCTGCACAGTCACACATGAGCAGTTTTTCTATTGTGACGTCGCAGTGACTTGGGGTTAAACAGCCTTATGCACTGAAATGTGGAACAAATTGGAAATATGCTTCCGGATTTTGCAAGATTTTCCGGTTTCGGATCCGGTTTTAGGATTTTAAATGTGCTGTACTTCCTGATCCGGATTTTTTGGATGTTGCATTTTTGCGTGAAAAAAAAAAGGTAGTGACTATTTCACCGAAAATTTTCAACTTAGAGAGAATAAAACGAGAATGAGAAATATTCATCCGCGCTTTTTTCATTTGCTTTTTTAGGGGTTAAGATTAGGGTTTAGGTTAGGGTTTGGGTTAGGGTTCGATTTGGGAATAGTTTTAGACTAAGCATTTGAGTTTGCGTTATATTTGAGTCAGAATTAATAAAAAACTAGATAAAAATTTCCGGTGAAATAAAGCCTTCCAAAAAAAAATTAGCAAATGAAAAATCCTTGTCAAAAATAAAAAAATGCAAGGCTGCTTTTCAAAAATGTTATCAGAACCAGTTCCGATATTTTAATAATTACACAGCACTCAGTGGGGTAGGCCTAATTAAATGAAAGAAGTTACAGGAACCCCACCAGTTGGGTTTGCAAGTCTAGTTTCTCGGTAACAAAGCGTCCTATTAAAAGATTAATTTGAGATAAGTCATTAGTCAGTATCAGCTGTTAGCGTTCAGGTATTAGTGGTAAGACTATTACTAGTAGGCTACTACCAGTACCTATCGTACACTTGGGGTCTTCATCTGGGATGTGTGGTTAACATGATTGTGTCATTAGCACATGATTCGTAATGAGTACCGTGACATGTCTTGTAGAAAAGATAAAGTTAGCTTTTAAATCTGATATAGTGCAGTTTGGGTCAACTTCATTACTGTAGTTAAACCCAAGCTTTTATTTTCTTAGTTAAAAATGCATTTACATTACCATCATAAGCCCTAACCTGCTAACTGAAGTTCAAACCCTTGCAGCCATGGGAGTCGTATTGACAGACAAACTTGAGTGACGTTTAGGTTGGTTTAAAACTAGAATTCTGGTAACTATTAGTGTTTGGTCATTAGGTTTACTTACCGGTGTGATTGCTGACAGCCAGTGATAGATGTTTCCCACCAATTCAGCAGCTTAGCATGCAGCTAGCGCCAGTAACAAAAAAGCATAACCTATCTGATTTGTTTAGCTCAAACAAATGCTGCAACTAAAAAGAGATGAATTTGTCAGCTTTGTTATGAATCTGTTTTCCAGTTTGGTTGTGCAATTGTTTTGAATTCCCAATAACATAGGTACTGAATGACTTTGTAAATCGGGTTTGCATTGTGTTGATAAAATTTATCAATAATGTTGATGAGCCCCAGTTACCGCTATGTGCAGTACTTAAATTGTAAAATTTTGCATGTGGGGACGCTTTTGCAGCTTGACCAAACGCATTTGGCAAGCGAAAGTACTTTAGGTCTTTGCCAAAAATTTAAGCGATTTTCCGCCAAAATTAGGTAAAGAATTAGGTCTTTTTCGTCTGATCATCTAGAGCTAAAATCTCGATGGAGGACACCTAAAAAAATCCAGATAGGGGGACGCTAACTCTCAATGGGGGGACGCGTCCCCCCTTGTTTCCTCTACAATTTAGGTACTGGCTATATGTACTCGAAACATATCACAATAATATGCAATATGATTATATACAAGCTTACAATTACATGTCACAAACATGTTATGTAATTCTTACTACCAGATTAGCCTGGTAACAATTTAATTGCTGTAAGTGTTTCGGAAATTAGTGTTAGTTTGCTTGTTTAACAGGTTTAGTGTAGGAAGCAATTTAATAGTATAAGTGTGGATAGTGAACTACCAGTGCAGTGATTAGTGAAGCCTTAAAAATTAGTGTTTATAAACTGCTACCTTAGATAGTATTTACATTCTTAAACTGTGAATAGAAAATTTCAAAATATTTACTATAAATTATGTGGCTTTTTTGTTTAATTTGCTTTTTATGAATAAATGAGAAAACAATCATGCATCTGCTGCATTGTCAATATCCCATATCTGCCAGATTTTTTATACTATAGGTATGATTTTTTGTAAGAGTTATCCCTTATTCCTTTGCGGCATTGCATTTGACCATTTTCTTAAGAATGGGGCCTTCAAAGTGCTTGCAATATTAATGTGGATAATCTGTAGCTACGGCTTCTTAAAGTTTATTATTATAATTTTATTGCAATTAATAAGGCTTTATTGTAGAATTATACCTTTTGTCGGTCATATACGAGGTGTGGCTAAAAAGAAACGGGACTGACGTCACAGACTGCGCAACACGATTAATCATTGGGAATCAACACTTTCACAGTGTGGTGTAGCATGTGTTCTCTGTTTAGCAGCTGTTTTGACACAACATCGCAATTATTTTTGCTTTTACAGAGCAATAGGGGAATGTGATTGATTACTTGCTGAAAAAAATTGTTGTGCGATATCTGATTGAGTTTTTGTGGCGATTGGAGTTCAATTGCAAAATGACGATTGAGCAAAGAATAAACATTAAATTTTGTGTCAAATTTGGAAAAAACTGACACAAAATTTAATGTTTATTCTTTGCTCAATCGTCATTTTGCAATTGAACTCCAATCGCCACAAAAACTCAATCAGATATCGCACAACAATTTTTTTCAGCAAGTAATCAATCACATTCCCCTATTGCTCTGTAAAAGCAAAAATAATTGCGATGTTGTGTCAAAACAGCTGCTAAACAGAGAACACATGCTACACCACACTGTGAAAGTGTTGATTCCCAATGATTAATCGTGTTGCGCAGTCTGTGACGTCAGTCCCGTTTCTTTTTAGCCACACCTCGTATATATTGCTAGGTTCTGGGTTTGTATTGGTACCAAACCACTGGCACATCAAATGTGGGTAAACTAAATAAACAATGAACTGCATAGATAGTACCATATTGGTGAATACTTATTGTATACTGGTGTATATATAATTAGAGTGTTTCAGAGTTCCCTCAAACTTTTTGGCTAATCAGCGAGTGCCCAAATTTTCTTGAAACAACTGTGCCCAAAGGTCTAAAATGACATTTACGAGTATGCTGCCCTAAATTTTGTACCAATTCGGTACTCAAGTATTTAAATGTCATATTTACACAAATTTGTTGAATTTTCTAAAGCTATGTTCATAACACCAATGTTGCCAAAAAAATATTTGCCCTTGTTCCAACAAATTGCTGATTTGTTGAAAAAAAAAAACGGTCTAGTGGGAACACTGGAGTATCTACAAGATGATAAAATGTGTATTCATATGTTTGTATTTTCTCAAGGACAAGTTAATCTACTTAAAGTACATGACTTGTATGCTGGTATATAGAGTATTCGAGTATCACTTTCTTTATATACCGGTATACTAAATCCAAGTATACAAGGAGGGAGTATCATTTTTAGTAATGGTGTAACTAATATGTTTAAACATTGGGGGACCTTTATGTTTTGATGAGTTTGCATTTCTTAATTTTTCGGATTAGGATTCGGATAGCAAAAATGAATTTCGAATAAGGTTTTGGATTCAGATGTTGATGAAAATTTCGGATTAGGATTCGGAGTCTCAAAGTGTGACTCTGTACACCTCTGGTAAGGTTAGAATGAATGTTATCAACCTTTTCAGTCACACCACGTGACCTGTCGAATTTTGATAAAAACACCCTTTTTCATCTAAATTGGGGTTGAGGGAATCAAATGGAGCATATTTAATCCCCCCAACTCTATTTCATCCCCCAAACCCAAAATAAAAGAAAAAATGGGCGATTTACCAAAATTGGCCTGGTCACGTGATGTGACTGGAAAGGTTGATAATATTCATTTTAACCTTTTCCTTTTTTTGCATTCAACGGCTCGGTAAAGTCTAGAACACTAAAAAAAAGCACTCAGAATCAACATGCTTGAGTGATTTTCCGATTGTGTTATTTCGTGTGTGATTGAAGATGTTCGGAAAACAGAACGAAGAAATAGACTACACATAATTGAAATTTATAAAAAGATTGCTGACAGTACTACGAAAGTAAAAGAGCGGATTGCATAAGAAGAAAATAATAGAATAGGGGGCAGCAACAGTTTACGGTGAGACTATATTAATGTAAGCCACAGAACTAAACAAGAATATGAGGATGAAGTAGCCTAGCCTAGTACCGGTACCATATATTTATAGAACTGACCTGCTGACCTCTAGTCTAAAGGCCCATTCACACTGGCATCGTGATCGCGTCACATGACGTCATCGCTCAGCGCTTCGCGATTTTGAAATGTCAGCATGACGCGACGAGACGACGAGCTTTTTGCTTGCGATGCACACCAAGCGCGATATGTCGGTTGCTATTAGAAATGCCAAACATTGTTTACCGAAGGTGCAAGACTGAAATGATGGCTTTAAGCTTGTTCTTTTTTGACATTCTTGGTGTTAAATCTTCTAATGTTAAACACCAAGGATGCAAAAGTCTAAATTCGCTGTGGTTGAAATTTTATATTAAATTCCGATTAAAAGTTTCAAAACGTTTGGAAATCTCTTCTTAGTTAAGACTGCTTGTTTTGACTAAAGTGTCTGGTTCAAGTATGCTTTTCTAAACCGGGTTTGAGGTTTTTATTCTGAAAATCTTAGTTTTCGGGATTTATCTGCTTTCAAAAGTTGAACTGAACAAAACTGAAATTTATTTTGTTAACTGTTATAGATAAACAGCACAAAGTAATGCAAACTGAAAATAAATTGATCACATTCAGCATAAATCAATGCACGGTAAAAATGATAGTAAAACAGGCACAAGGAGACTGCGAAGGGACTGGTTTTGTTTTCGTGTCTGCAGCCACTTATTGTTATTAAAGCTTTACTTTTTGTTCAGTAATATCTAATCTTTGTTTTATTTTATTTTTGAGAACGCGCGCTAACAAAGAAACAAACAAACAATAGCAGCAAAGAGAAGAAGGGAAGAAAGAGGGAGAAGTGGAGAAGCAGGAACCTCATAATGTTAAAAAATAAATAAATGAAAACTATAGTGGTTATATTTAGCAGTAATAAAATTATATAAGTTTATGTTTCTTGATTATATTTTTGCAAGAATAAGTTTTTAAGTTTTGCTTTGAAAGACAGGTGCTTTTGTTACGTGATTATCGAAAAGAAAAAACATTTTAAGTTTATACTTTTACTTTGCTTAGCGTATTATGAAAAACTAAAACAAAACAAAAAAGGAAAAAAAGTATGCAATGAGAAAGTCGGTCGTCCTATTATACAACAATCGAATATTTGTAGCAAAGGAGAAAATCATAACCTGACTGCATGAAATTTTTTTCCTGTTAAAAAAATGACAGAAAACACCATATTCAAAATGTGCATCTTGCGCTAGATTACTGCCAGCATTTTCCTTGACATGTCATTGAATATGGCACGCAACTGTTTCTTGGGTACTCTTGCCTACGTTTTAATCAAATTTTTTGTTAACTTTTCACGTTTTTCGCCAAAATGTTTTTCAGCTAAATTTTTGAGCATTATAAAAGTTTTTGTGCAATAGAGCAATAAACTGAATTAATCTGCACGATTCATTCAACAAAAAAGTTCTGATATCCATTTTGCAGAAACAACGCTCTCACGACGAACGACAAAGTAGAACTCATTTCTACTTCGTCGTGCGATCGTTCAACCGCGAGTTTTTGCGTCAGCGCGTCATGGCAAACACGTGGTTAAAGCGACAAATCGTTCAGTGTGAATTAGTCGTCGCGCTTACTCGTTAGGATCGTTGAAAATGCCTCATAAACGCGTCATCTGACGTGATTGCGACGCCAGTGTGAATTGGGCTTAAGCTAGGCCCCAAAATCTTACCCTAACCCTAATGAGTGCTCCAATCTAAGCTATTCCATAAAATCCAACCCCAACCTTTCAATACAGTTTCAGTTGAGGTAGGCGTATCCGGTAGGCTTATTAAGTTACTGTGAGTGAGTGTAGTGCTTTGTCTGTTGTGTTGGTGGAATTACAGCCGTCTTCACACTGAGTCGTTCATCTGTCATTGCCCTCCAATAGTCCACCATACCAGCATAGGTGTAGCCAGAGAGGCCGGCCCGGGCCCCCCCTATGTTCAATGATGAAGGTGTGACCAACAAGGCTCTTCTAACTTCAATTTGTTTTTTTGTTTCTTTTGATCTTGTTTCAAACCCTGGCAGTACGTGTTTTTTTTTGGTCCTCGCCTAAATTTTGGCGGAAAAACTTTGCCTAACTCTGCAAACAAATCGTGCACTGCACTGAGTGCAGTCATTTTTCTTTCTGGTTGTCACCAATATAAATGTATTATGATGTGATTTGTGGTTTGGGCCCCTCCCAATCAAAAATCCTTGCTAAACCCTTGCTTAGTTGTACTGAGTTGTATTAAAAATTTCTTAGTGACGGTACCTGTATAAAGAGAATGAAGGTTGGAATAGATACAGCTGCTCAAGTGAGTGCATGTGCTGGTATTAAAACTTACCGGTAACTCATTTAGTTCGAAAACAAATTTTGACTAAACCAAATGCTTTATGTAGAAAATGACAATACAGTGGAATTCGGTTAATAAATCCAGCCGCTTATTACATCCAATTTGCTTGGAACGGAATCGTCTGGTGCATTTTAGAAAATGCTGTTTATTAAAGCCGCCGCGTATTAAATCCAAAACCGGCTGTCCCGAGGTGGATTTATTAAGCGAATTCCACTGTATTCATTTCTGTGGTCTCAACTAGTAATAGCTTACATTCTCTTCTCATTTGTCTGGTATTCTATCTAGCTACGATGTTATTCAGACGGTATATAGCTATAGGGTACTTGTTCAAACTGCAATTGTCTTGTTAACAGGTTAAAAACTCTAAGTCTAATTGTTTTACTCAAGGTGCAAGATTTTTGCTGACTGTTAAAAAAAGAGACTGACAGACAAACAAAGGAGTGGCAAATTTTATTCCCCACTGTAACAGCAAAAGTGTTAAAAATAATTTCACACCTAACAAGTTAAGGTTTTGATAGACTCTGTACTCTGTGATGACCTTCATGCAGTTCATGCGAACTGGTTACTAAATTTAGAGAATTAGTTGTTGAACATATCAGTACTTTAACTCAATATGTTGCTTTTACGGATTAAACAAGCTGGTTCTTTAATTAAGAGAAATAGTTAGAGATCTTGTTTCTGCAAGTTGAAAAGCAGCACTGGATAATATCTTCTGTAATGTTGAATACAGTGACACAATAACTAACCAACTGTAGTGAGAAATATTAATAATAGAACAAAGTTAATGTTCATGATTTATCTGGTATGTGGTTTAGAGGATAGGCCAAATCAGTAATGGTGTTATTAGGCTTTTCAGGTTAATATACATTAAGATCAGTGGTGTAAAAAGTACTCAAAAATTGTTTTCGAGTAAGTTTTGTTACTGATGAAAAAACTACTTGGAAGTAAAGTATAAAGTACTGACCAAAAAAAGTACTTGAAAAAAGTAAAAAGTTGTCATTTTAAAAGCACTCTTGTACAAGTATTTCTGAAAGCATTCAAACAAAATGAACAAACTATCCCAATCGACATATGACAGACAACTGGTCAATTGACTTCACGTCACTTTCACATAGCGCTTGGTTTTCTAACTCCTTATTTTCCAAAGAAGTCATGAATTAGTAATTGTTGCAAGTTTTTTGTTATTATACTGTTATATTCAAAACAATTAGATCAAAAACAACAACTACATCAAGACTTTGATATATGAAAATTATTCCATCCAGAATTTACATCGAATTATTTCATAACATCTTTGCACAAATACTTATTTACTGTCATCGTTAAATTATGCTATAAGTTAAAAACACTGGACATGTCTTGTCAGAGTATAGTCTACTTTATCTACAGGGTGGGCCAAATGTTATACACCATAGCTATTTCAGCATATTCTGTGATAACCTTTTTTATATTATTTAATAAAAATTATAGTGGATTTTTTGAATAGATATTATTTCACCAATGCAGGCAGAAGCCTGAAAAACATTACGTCACTAAATCACACAAAATTATTGTATATAGCCCATTTCAATAGTCTGGGTCTCTATTGGGACAAAATTGATTATCATATTGAAAACATTTCAGAATTACATTGCACAATAAATTACAGATATGAGCATATATGGTTTGTGATTTTTTGGCTCACTCTGTGGAATTTAGGTATAGAAACGTTTAGTATAGGACATTTTTTTGGCAAATTTATATCTCTGTTTGCTTCTTTCATGATTTACTTAAAATAGAGTAAACAACTGAACATCCATACCAGTATGCGGCAAAGGGCAGACACAAAACAACGAATGTGAAACTAAAACCATCTGGAACTGCTATTTTCCAGACTGGATCTGATTATGTACTTGCACACATAGAGAAAAGGCATTGCTGCAATCACTGTGGTAGTCTGACCTCTGACTCAAGAGTTGCCAGCCAAAAAAATGGAAAAATTCATCTAACTTAACTGAATTGAACTATTAGCGTTAGAAAAGTTGACCATTTTGACAAATTTGTGATTCGAATTAAAAATTCCAGTACTTTGTAGTTTTTTGAATCAAAATACTACTTCACTAGCGTTGCTTCACTCTAAAAGAAATCAAGTTAAAGTAGCCACATAAAAAACTACTGAAAAAGTACTCGTTACCGGAGAAAACTACTAGAGTAATCTACTCAAGTAAAAGTATTTTGTTACTTTACACCACTGGTTAAGATTAAAACTAGGCATATTTCAGCATTTGTAGCATATATGCAACACCAAGCAAACAAAACTGCCAAAATTGTGTTGTATAGTATGTTACTGCAGTAACTCAATAATGATTTTTTTGTGCAATTTAGGCAGCTGTAATTGTATAATATCATTAATAATTGTTCATTATTTTGCAGTAATATGAGTCTGAACATGATGCAATACGAATACTAAAGGCTGTAGGAATTGAAGCAAATATTATACTTACATTCAATCGAAAAAACAAAGGCAGTACTGGTACAATCAACTTTTTAGTTGTAATATTAATGGATTGATGAAGTTTAATGTTAAGTTCTTAACTGGCATTTTTTAGAGTATTTTACAAAAAATAGGGTTGGTTTATGTGAATTGTTGCTTAGATTTCCATTTCAAATTTATATAGTTATAAAAATACAGATTTTATTCAACATAATAAAATGTATACCCACCAGTTGGTCGAGCGATAACACGTTTGTCTCTGAAGTGGAGGTCTGAGGTTCAAATCTCAAGCTGGTCAAATCAGACTTAGTGTTGCCATTGGCTTGTTACTGCTGCAGCATTTCTTCTAAAGAAGCTATTTTGCCCGGGCTCAATGACACAAAGACGGGCCCTGCAAAGTCGTTAGATGCTTAGGTGTAGTGCAGAATGTAAATTAAATATAACAGAAAACTGCAAAATGATTAGCGTTCTTCAAAATACTCTAGCACCTGTCTTATAAAAATCGTATCAAACTGACTAATTCTTGGTTAGATCAGTCGGAGTAAGCTTAACGCAATTGCTCAGGCGATGGTAGTTAAAGTGTATTGCAAAAGCAACATATGCTTCAATTTTATTTGCGAAGTATAAAAATTATGTTTTTGAATGTTACAAAAGATCTTATTCAAATTGCTTGATTTACTTATGTAAAGGTAATTTCCATGGGAATTGCAACATCGACTGCTAGTTGCCGATGTGGATAAAAGAAAACTGAATAAAGTTATCAAGAAAGAGTCAAGGGTAAAGCGCATGGTTTGGAAATTAAAAGTAAGGAAAATGCAAGAAAAATTCGAAAGAAGAGTTGAAGAGTTAGTGCATGTTGAAACAACAAATTTGTGGGAATCTTGTAGAGATGGAGTTGTGACAGCATGTGATGAGCTATGTGGGAAGAAGAAAGTCAGAAAGAATGGAGGAAATAAATGGTGGTGGAATGAAGAAGTGAGGAATACTATAGCAAGGAAAAACGAAGTATTCAAAACGTTTTGCAAATCTGGGCTGGAAGAACACAAAATACTCTATAGGAAAATGAGAAATCAAACCAAGACAGTGATTGCCAAAGCAATGAAGACGAAAGTTGAAAAGGAAATGGAAGAATTACGTGAGAAACCAAACAAGATTTCGTGAGAAACCAAACAAGATCGATGTAAAATATGGAAGGAACATATGGAGAAAATTATGAATGAGGAAAATGCTTGGGACGACAAGGTGGACGCTGCTATGGTTGAGGGGCCAGTAGAGAAAGTTTTTCGCAAAGACGTGAGAGAAGCGATCAGGAAAATGAAACAGGGAAAGGCTGCAGGGCTCTCTGAAGTAACAACGGAAATGATTGTTGCAGGCAGCAGAATTGCAGAGGAAGTGATGTTACAGCTTTGCCAATGAGTTTTGGATGGAAAGGGAATTCCGAATGAATGGAAAACCAGCATTGTGGTGCCAATTTTTACGGGAAAAGGAGATGTGATGAACTGTGGTTCGTATAGAGGAGTGAAGTTGCTTGAACACGGCATGAAGATTATTGAACGAGTGTTGGAGAGAAAAATACGAGCAGTAGTTGATTTTAATGAAGCACAGTTTGGTTTCATGCCTGGAAAGGGAACAATTGATGCCTTATTCTTAGTACGAAGGTTGCAAGAAGAACATCAAGCGAAAGACAAAAGAATGCACATGTGTTTTGTTGATTTGGAAAAGGCATTTGACAGAGTACCTTGAAGAGTGATGAAATGGGCAATGAGAAAGAAAGGTTTGCCTGAAATCCTGGTCAAGGCGGTGATGAGTCTTTGTGAAGGAGCAGAAACGAAAGTTAGAGTTGGATCGGGTTTGTTGGAAGAATTTTCTGTGAAAGTTGGTGTACATCAAGGATCTGTGTTGTCACCTTTGTTGTTTGCAGTGGTGATAGATGAAGTAACGGAAAATGCAAGGAAAGGATGGATGAAGCAAATTCTTAATGCAGACGATTTGATCCTAATGGGGGAGACTATGGAAGAATTGAGAGAGAACTTTGATGAATGGAGAGAGGCGTTTGAAAGCAAAAGGTTGAGACTCAATCTTGGAAAGACAAAGTTGATGGTGAGTGGGATGGAGGAAGAAGCTTTTGACAGTAAGATAGATCCTTGTGGCGTGTGTGGAACACGAGTTATGCCTATCCTGGTGTTATGTAGAACATGTGGTAAGTGGGTCCACGCAAGATGCACGGAGAAGAAGAAAGTTTCAGTTTATGTGAACAAAAACTTGGTTTGTAAGAAATGTAGAATCGTGGTAAATAACTTTAAGGGATCAGCAGATGAAAAATTGTGTGATGGTGTGGAAACTGTGAGCAAGTTCACTTATCTAGGTGACAGATTGAATGCAACTGGTGGGTGCGAAACGGCGGTAACAGCTAGATCAAGAATTGGTTGGATGAAGTTCAGGGAATGCAGCGAAATACTTAAAGGCAGACGGTTTTCATTAAAGATGAAAGGAAAGATTTACAAAAGTTGTGTAAGATCAGCTATGTTGTATGGAAGTGAAGCATGGTGCTTGAGGGAAAAAGAGATGGCAATTTTGAGAAGAACCGAAAAAGCTATGATTCGAGCGATGTGTGGTGTGAAGCTTTTAGATCGAAGAAACAGCGAGGAGTTGATGGACATGTTAAGCATAAAGGAGTCTTTAGATAGGATGGCTAAAGCAAGCAGTATACGGTGGTACGGTCATGTTTTGAGGAAAGAAGATGAAAATGTGATAGTGAAGGCTTTGAAATTTGAAGTGAGTGGTAGTAGAGGAAGAGGAAGACCGAAACAAACGTGGAAAAAGCAGGTAGAGAATGAGATAAAGAAAAATGGACTGGGGAAAGAGGATGCATGTGATCAAACGAAATGGCGAGGAATAGTAAAGACAATGACCATACGAAATCCGGCCAACTCCGTCGACGGGGGAAAATGCCGGATCCAACATGTGATATGATGACTAATGAAAAGAAAACAACCTATCATTGATCAAAGCACTGCAGTTTGTTATGGTATGAGTGACATTGTGCTTCCTTTTTTGGTGACAGTGACTTCACTAACATGATAGAAATTTTTCTAATGAAATTTAGTGGCCAGAGTGTGTTAAGCATTGAATGCCATATTAGTTGCCTACTTAGTGTTTAGGAGCATAACGGTCAGATTGCTGCTTCATCTAAGAACAACAACGGTTGCCATAATAGCACTAAGCGTAGCAATTTATTAAACTTTGTTTCGCTTTAACTTAGTCATCATCAGTGGAATGAATTGGTCAATTGTAACAGTAGGATAAAGATAAACGATTTACAAACTGTAAATCAGTAGAACAAAAACTGTGAATCTAATTTAAAAGGATAAAAATGAATTATACTGATGATGCATAAAGCTGAGTCCGAAACCTTAAAAGCTTTTACTGTGTTAAGTATGTCTTTGCTGTTTTGAATCAAGTTTGTTAATGCTACATCGAGAATGTATGAAGTTTTTTTTTGTGATAGCTGCTGGCCTACCTGGTAGTTGTTTTTTCCTGCGTGCGTGTGTGTTTTTTTTTTGTCTTTCATACGTAATGTTTTAATTGTTCAAAGGCATTTTTGTTATGCATTACATTTATTTTTCATTAGACGTTTGTTAGCAGATTGGCCGATAGGGTAGTGACGTTTCAATAATAATCCAGATTGCTTCATCTGGGTTCAATCCATGCCTTAATCTCATTGTTGCATTCTCAGGTTAGACACTTAACGATAATTATCTCTGTGTAGTGGTTTTGAAGAAGCATCTAATTTACGTGGGAAAAAGTTTGCAGAATGATCAACCGTTGTGCGGATGCAGATTTGTCTAAAAGATAACACCTTCATCCCTTTTTTTCTGACAATAAGATAGAGATAAATTATTCAATCTTTAGACCTGACTAAGGCGAAAATATTTTGAAGTGATGATGTATATCCGTACATTGCAAAGGAGTCTTTATCATACATTGGCAAAGTGCCCATTGTAAAAGAGGTAATTTGAACCTAGTTGCTTTATTTAAAGTTAATATGTTTATGAACAAATGACTAGATTTTGTATTGTTTGATTTGTGTTCATTTTATAGCTTGCTTTGACTGATGAATGTTAGACATGTTTTATGATGCTAGGTTTAAGCACAGATATTTAGATGGCAAAACTTACATTATTAAGCAGTTACTGATACTCGGAAATTCATGAATATTTAACTTTTGGTTAAAAAGAAGTGTGTGTTTTTGCAACCCCCTCTCGTGGCATACTGAATACTGTATTAAATCTTGTTCTAATCACTTCAAATTTTCACAGAATTATTTTTCTCTTCATTGAAAAAGAATTAAAGAATTTTAAAGATGAATTTTCAAACTTTGAATTTTAGGGACCTTTCTAATATACAACTTTGTGTTTAGCTGTGAACCAGATAAAGAGCTTGATAACGTTTGGTCAGCTAATTAAAAACAAAATGGGTAAAAACCAGGGATGTGGAAGCGGAAGCTGGAAGCGGAAGCGGTGGAAGCGGTAAATTTTTGTGGAAGCGGAAGCTGGAAGCGGTAAATGGGTACCGCTTCCGCTTCCACTTACGTTGTACGACAATACTCGCACTAAACGTTTTTTTAACACAAAACAAACAATTGAAACATACCATTACAAGAGTTTGTGAAGCCAGCTGTCGCAGAAAGTATCCACTCTTAAACTCGCAAAAGTTTGAATCCACCGCTGTTTGCTAAACTCATTGCCCTCAAATGCGAATCGGGGCAATAACTTTTTAAATCTTTGGTTTAAAACTTTATAAATACTGGCAAAGCCATATTTTGCCGAAATCTCAGCAACAATCCCAGTTCACACTTGGAAAACAAAGCTTCGTGGTTTCTCATTTACAAATTATAAAAGGCAGTTAGCGAATACCAAGTTACCAACGCACTATTTTGCAATCTTTCGACTGTTGGCAAATCTCGCAAGTTACTATCGATTCACAACGGGAAGTTTTATTACTCAAATAAAATCAAGCTTTTTGAAGTAATGTTAGTTAATATAGTTTTTAAAATAATTTAATTTCATTGTCATTAAAGAAGTATTATGAAAGAAAACTGAGTATTTTGATGTTGCTTTCGCGTATTCCATTTGACGATTCTTTGCGGTAAGTAATTTAATTGTGAGTGTGTAGCGTTAAATTTGGTGATAGGAAAATTCTCTGGAGACAATAGCGTACGTTTGTAATGTTTGGGTTCGTGAATCACGAAAAAAATACAAAAACAATAGTCGCAGTGCGCTCACTTTCTCAAAACCGCTGTTTTCATTATTGAATTTAATTTTATTGTCAAATACTAACCTACCAAGCTGACGGTACTTCGGTCGATTTAATAAAGTGCCTTTCTTGCAACCACCTATGGAGTTCGGTGACGTCTCAAAGTATTTTCCTACGTCCAAACTTTAAACTTGTTTACGATTAACGATATGCAACTCAATTCATTGTTTTTCTCGTGTTTGCAAGGCGGTGAGAATTCGTAGTAGATGACGTAAGTTTGTAATAAATGACATGCATATTCGGCGTATAAATAGAGATACGACGATTCAAACTTGATATTTGACCAAGTAAATTTAAGTAGCTCGTACTCATAGCCTAATACGTATTGAGCAGTTGAGAATTAAGTAAAATTATTTTTTTACATTTATTTTTATTAATATTTTTTACACTTATTTTATATTTTTTACACTTATTTTACACTCACCATTTTCGTTGGATTTTTCTTTTATTATAGCCGCTGTTTTCTTGTGCTTTTTTATTGCACTCACTGTTTTAAATTACTTGTTTTAATATTACTTTTTTTTATTGCACGGAGTATTGTTTTTCTTCATGTTTACTTTTTCTGTGTGTTAGTAATGAAATAAATCGTTTTCACTTTTCATTTACATACCAGTAACACGTTAATGCATTTTATTCATATTATTAGCTAAAAATATTATGATAAATTTTGGTAAAAGTGGTGGAAGCGGAAGCGATGGAGGTGGAAGCGGTTGGAAAATAGGCGCTTCCACATCCCTGGTAAAAACCCCTTCATAATAATGTCCTCAACAGGCTGTTTTGCCGTTAGGCATATCAAGGGGAGGGGAGATGGGGCGACAGTAAATAGGTAACTTATTCAATTATTTGAATAAGTGACCGATTTACTGCCAATGACGAAGCAGCTTGTTGGAGATTTTATTTCATAGGGGAATTTTAAGCGGGCAATGACAACCCAAATAAAATTGCACTGCAGCAAAAAAAGCTTTGAGTATATTTAAAAGAAAAGATTTTTTTCAAATTCTTGCTGAAGTAAGTTAGTAATGTTATTGCAATGACGTGGTTTCAGTATTTTTACGAAAATAAGCATATATTTTCAGAATGATTGTGCTGTACTTCAATGCGATTATTACGAAAAGATGGCCAAATTAGTGCAAGCGTTTACTTTTAAGTAAGTAATGCTATTGTTATAACATCTAGTCCCAAACACTTCCCAAGTGGACGTAGGCCTAGCCTAGATTTGGTAGTAATAACTGTTAACATCGCGTGTTCAAGATTTTTAGCGAGATCAATAAATTGTTGATTTAGAATTATTCAGTTTAGTTGGTTTATTACACGACCTTTAGTCCAGCAAAAGTAGCACGTATAAAAACAGGGGTCAGGAAAGTCCATGATGATAATATTCTAAGAAGCAAGATGATGCACGCTTGCAGAACAATAATCAAAATTTAGATGCATATGGAGGAAAATAATGTTCCGATGTGGTTGATACCATCAGGGTTGCCACATCCTGGAAAAGTCCTGGATTTTTTTTTCTGTCCTGGAAAGTCCTTGAATTTTGTTTATAAGTCCTGGAAAAAGTTTTTCTGTGATTTACCAGGACAGAATGGGAAGTTTTTTTAGTTGTGATAACTGGTACGTTGTAATTGTACAAAGGTATTGTTGAAATAATTTGCATTGTGAAGGTCCTTTAAAAGGGTAAATTTAAAAGTTTATTTGATTGATTAATTGGTGCATCTTTATCCTCCTATCACGAAAAAGCGACGGTGCGCTATGCTTTGGACGAATCCGCACCCGCTTAGGAGTTGACCATTTTCCAAGCTTTTCTGTTGACGTTTTGACTTCTTCCCACGTAAATTTGCTGCTTGTTCGAAGCCACCAAACAGAGATAATCATCGTAAAGCGTCTTATCCAAGGACGCAACAACGTGACCAGGGTGCGTGTTGAACTCATGATCCTGCGATCAGAGTCGTCGTAAAAACGACGCCTGGTTATTTTGTTAAAAGACAGAGCTTATTTTTATGCTGGCGCACGCATAAAAAAGTCGCTATCCTAGCCTTAACCCAACCCTAACTCTAACCAAAACTGTATCGCAAACTCCAATCCTAGCATTAATCTTAAACCTGTATTACCCTAAAGTACGTTTTCTTTTAAGAGGATTAGTCTTCTTTTTCTGTGGGACACTAAAAAAGTAGCCAAATGTCTTCTTTTTTTAATGCTCAGAACTTAAGGCGGGAGTCAAAGACCAAACCGACCAAAAATGATATACTTCCGTCCACACGTGCGTTCAGCTCCCGCCGACCTTAATACAACCGTACTGATAGCAGATCTTTTTTTTGAGATCACTATTTTCATAGGGAAAAATCGGTGCAAAAACAAGTGGTCTCCAAAGGAAAAAACGGTCTTCAGTTTTTGAATTTTCCCTTGGAAAATTGTGTTCTCCTAAATAAAAAAGTCTATTGTCAGTCCAGTTCACGGTATATACCTTCAGCGTGTTTGGTCGTTAGGGCTTCGTTTTTCGAAACTGTCCTCTTTTTGGTCTATGAAAATATGGCACCCCTACCCAAACGAGAACTTAAAAAAATAGAAGAGAGTAAATGAGTGCCTATTCTTCTGCTCTGCTCTCTTATTCTCTTTAAGCAGTTCTTGCTTATTCGCCAGCATATAAATAAGCACTTTCTTGTTGAAATGCCAAATTTGCACTTTACAGTGCAGTATGTATAATTTATTGAATATTATTATGAAGAGTGAATTTATGAACAGTAATTTATTGCAATGCGATACTCTAGTAGCAGTATTACTGGTAGCTGCAGAAGTGTAGTGGGCTATAGGCCCTCCATTGGCCTGTTGGGTAAACACGCTAAAAAATATGACATTTTTTTACACTGCGAGTATACTTAAGAGGCAGTTTTTTGCAGTAATATGGACTCCAAAGTAATTCAAAGGCACTTCTGAAACAGCTTTTAGGGGGTGGGGGCTAATGTTGGTCAAAAATAAAATCAGCAACAACCAACTAAAATGGCTTAAAATAATCAATTTAATCGCATAATGCAAAATACTTAAAGCATGCTTTCTAAAAAAATTGCAAAGTGTCTATTCAGTATTTCATTCAGTTAATTATCAATCATGTTTTTCAAATCTTGTTTCATTAGTCACTCCTCTTAAATTATCTAGCGTTAAAAAAATGCAGACGATTTGAATTAAAACGTTTTTTCAAAGGAAGTGCCCATTTGCACTTTAGGGTGCTTTGCTTATAGAGAAAAAGAGAGCAAGAGTGGTGGTTATTTACGCTTTTTTTAAAATTGTTATTGTAAGCCGTTAGGGTGGGTGTCCATTTACGCTATTTTAAAAAATTATTATGGTTCGGGTTTGGGTTTAGATTTTGAGTTTGGGTTAGAATTAGCATTGAAGTTATAGCTAGGGTTACAGTTAGGTATTATGTTATGATTACGGTTGGGGTTAGGGCTAGGATGGGGGTGATTCTATTATAATACAGGCAGTCAATGTAACCCACCCTCTTAGAATTTTTTGTTTTTGAATATGTTGTAGTCCTAAGTGAGAGATGAAGATCGGTGTTGGTTTCATCAAAATCCATCAAGCGGTTTACGAGATATCAGCGTTAACATTTTGGCCACTAGAGGCGCTAATTTTTATTTTGAAAACTAAAAAAGTGGTTAAAATCATTATTTTTTGGGCTTCATTGACAAACAAAATATGCATTCTTATGGTTTTGGGGACAAGGAATTCATATTTTCACTCAAAATGGTGAAAAAACCAAAGAAAATCCCTCTAATTAGAGACTGAAATTTTTGGGGGTCCTCCACTTTGACGCCTCATATCTAAAATTGAAAGATGAAGTACCTGATCAGGGTTTCTTGAAAGATGAAGTACCTCAGTTTTGGCCGTGCTTATTTTCATTCCGGCGGTGTTGCATGCATCTGCAAAGCTATTTAATGCGCGCTGGAGGCCAGATTCTGTGGAAGAAAGCAGAACCAAATCATCTGCGAATAGCAGACGACTAATTTTGCAATTTCCAATCGTGGCACACTCATCAGCTTGGCTGCATTTGTCGATCCAATTCATGTAAACAATGAAAAGGAGAGGTGACAAAACGCACCCTTGCCGGAGTCCAACGCCCACATGGAACGGCTTTGATTGCTTGCCATTTACCCGAACACAAACCTCCGGTCTGCAGTAGAACGACTTAATAGCGCGTAACAATTGACCATCAACGCCATACTCCTGCAAAATCTTCCAAAGTTTATCCCGAGGAACTCGGTCATATGCTTTTTCAAGATCGACAAAGCATGCAAAGAGATCTTTGCCATACTCCCAAGATTTCTCGAAGATTTGCTTCAGAGTGAAGATTTGGTCCGTGGTGCTGCGACCCGGACGAAAACCGCACTGACCATCTTCCAGTTTTGATTCCACTATTTCTCGGCATTTCCTTTCAAGGCATTTGGCATATACTTTCCCTGGCAAACTAAGGAGAGATATCCCTCTGTAGTTTGTACATTGCTTGCGATCTCCTTTCTTGAATATCGGAATAATCACACCTGTTTGCCAATCTCTGGGAGTTTTGCCAAGCTTCCACGCAACTTGACACACTCGCGTTAACCAGAGAATTCCTTCTCCAGTCAGCGCTTTCAACATCTCGGGTCTGATTTCATCTTCACCAGCAGCTTTTCCAGATTTTATCCCTTTAATTGCAGTTGCCACTTCTGCTGCAGTGAAAACTTCGTCCTCCCCTAGATGTGTCACTTCGTGTGTGTCACGAGTCGATGCCTTTACAGGATTCAAAAGATCTTCAAAGTATTCTCTCCATCGTGAAAGGATTTCATTCTCATCCGTTAGAATGTTACCGTCAGAATCCTTGATGGAGTACGTGATACTCGATCTTTTGCCACGTAAACGGCGGATGGTCTGCCAAAATACTTTGTTTGCCGAAAAATAGTTGGAATCCAACCGACGACCAAACTCTTCCCATGACTTCTCCTTGGATTTCTTTACTGCCGAAGTTGCCGCTTTTCGCGCCTCAGTGTACCGGGATTGCAAATCAGATGACGATCTGTCCTGCAGCCAGGCCTTGAACGCATCTTTCTTTGCTCGAATAGCTTCTTTAACCTCTTGGTTCCACCAAGGCGTTCTTTTCTCACTATCGCCCGCCATTCTAAGCCGTTTTCGCCCACAACTTTCAGCAGCTGATGAAATGATTGCTGATCTGAACAGCAGCCATTCCTTCTCGATGTCCTCGGATACATCAGGAAGTTGTCTGAACTTAGATGATATACTGGATGCAAACTGTTTTCTTACTTCTTTGTCCTCCAAAGCCTCCCATTTGATCCGGTAAGTCACAGACGACCTGTTGGATCTCTTGTTTGGCCAAGGTTTCGAAAGTCGTAAGGAACATACTACCAGATGGTGATCAGTTGACAATTCAGCACCTCGCTTCACTCGAACGTCCAGCACATCAGAAAACAAATCTGACGAAACTATGCAAAAATCTATCAAAGATTTTTGATCCATACTAGGTCGATACCATGTATACTTGTGAACCTCTCTGTGCTGGAAAAAGGTATTCATGATGCGGAGTCCGTTGCTAAAACAGAGCTGCAATAAATACCTTCCGTTCTCATTCAGTCCAGTGACTCCATGTTTTCCGATCACACCCTTCCACGTATCTGTGTCTGTTCCAACATGTGCGTTAAAATCCCCCATAAGGACTAGATTCAGTAGCTGATACTCGTAGAAGAGCATCATTTACTTCATCCACAAAAGTCTGATATTCACTCGTGGCATTGGGGGCATATACCTGCAACAGGCACAATGACCGATCCAGCTTCAACATACAGACCCGTGATCCCAAAGGAATCCAATCTGACACACAGTCTGACAAACGGGGGCTTGTGAGAATCCCCACACCCGCTTGTGCAGACATACTAGGATCAGCACCAGAATAGAAGAGTTTCCATCCGCCATCCAGATCCACAGTTCCAGAGCCACGTCGTTTGGTTGAAGAAACTCCGATAATATCGAGATGATACCGCTTTGCTTCCTCAACCAATTCTAGCTCTTTTCCTGTGAGGGTGAGGATATTCCAATTGCCCAACAGCAGTTGGTGATGGTTGACCGGTGAGTGTGCGACATTATCTCGAGTACGAATACTCTGCGCTGCCTCCATTCGCCTCTCCAAACGTGTAGCGGGCACATTGGTGGAGCTGCCACTAGGGCTGGCTGGTGGAGATTGTCGCTTATTTTTCGAACGAGCCCCTCTGCCTAAGACTCGAACGCCATAGGGATTTCGCTGAATGACGACCTGGGAGTCCCTAGGCGCTCCCCTGCCGGACGAGGTTCCACTTGTGAAGGTGGCCCCAATAACGTCGTTCACGTAATTTTCATTATTTGTGCTCATCATGATTTGTTATGCAGTTTAATCTAACTGCGGAGAGGTTTTATATCAGAGTTGTCCTTCTCCTAGGTTATATGCTTACCACAGCTGATGGGCATAACCAACCCAGGTTTTAAGTTTTCCAACTATTTTGATTTGAACTATACTTCGTCTCGCTTCTACCATTAGACCTATCTGGCATGGGTAACCCTTTCAGGAGAATTGAATCTCCAGCCAGTACAGCTCTGCAGGTCATTGAGGCATATAGACTTTTCCACCTTGTTACGGTGATAGTTCATGGAAAAGCTATGCATTGTAGGTCTAATTGCCGAGCTATGTTATTCTATGCCTACTGTGCCATAATAAGCCAATTATATGTCATACTATGCCTACTAAGCTACGGCGCCCACTTTGGCCTACTATGCCTGTTGTGCCATACTAAGCCTACTGTATGCCATACTATGCCTACCAGGGTGCCATGTTATGCCTACTATGTCATACTAAAGCTGCAGCACCTACTGTGGCACACTATGCTTACTAATACTATGCCTATTTTCCATAACAAGCCTCCTGTATGTCATAATCTGCCTACTAAGGTGTAATGCTATCCCTACTATAATATACTACGCTGCAGTGCCTACTGTGGGATACTGTGCAATAATAAGCCAACTATGCCTACTGTGCCATAGTAAGCTACAGTGCCTACTGTGACATGCTATGCTTACTAGGGTGCCATAACAAGTCTACTTCATGTTACCCTATGCCTACAATGCCATACTAAGCCTACTATGACATAGTGCTCTTACTAACCTATGGTGCCAAAAGCCCACTACAGTATATTGTTGTTGTAGCTCATATTTATCCTCCAGTCACCAGACAGCATCAGACGCTAACTTATTGGACGATCCGCACATTTTTTTATTGCAGTGACTACTTCGTGATTGGAGAAATCCGCATCTGCTTAAGGGGTTTCCGATGATCCAACGTTCCTGTAGATTTCTTCAAATTCTTGCCCCCCGAATTTGCTGCTTGTTCAAAGCCACCAACCAGAGATAATTATCGTAAAACGTCTTATCCAAGGACGCAACGGCGTCACCAGGGTGCGGGTTGAACCCAGATCATTCAATCAAGGTCGTCGTAAACAATTCGCCTTTACCCATTTGGCCAAGCTACCAACTATACTACACTCGAATGCTATAGGCCTGTTATGTCTACAATGTCATACTACGCCTACTATAACATACTAAGCTGTAGCGCCTACTGTGGGATACTATGCCTACTGTGCCATAATAAGCCAACTATATGTCATATTCTGATGTTGTACTATGCCTACTAAGCTACAGTGCCCACTGTGGCACACTATGGCTACAGTGCCATAATCAGCATACTATGTCTATTGTGCCATAATTAGCCTACAATATAGCATAACTATACCCATTGTACCATAATAAGCCTGCGATATCTACAATGTCATACTAGCCTGTAGCACCTACTATGGTTTTTAATAATATGCGTACTGTTCCATAACAAGCCTCCTATATGCCATACTCTGCCTAATAAGGTGTCCTTCTATCCCAACGAAGTATACTAACTTCCAGTGCCTACAGTGACATATTAAGCCAACTATGCCACAGAGCCTACTGTGACATACTATGCCTACTAGAGTGCCATAATAAGCCTACTTCATGTCATACTATGCCTAAAATGCCATGCTAAGCCTTCTATGACATACTACGCCTACTGTGGTGTACTAACTGTACTATGCCTAATGTGCCATAAGGCTACTACTGTACATGCCATGCTATACTCGCATGCTATACTATGTCTGCAATGCCATACTACGTCTACTATGACATACTAAGCTGCAGTGCCTACTGTGCCATAATAAACCAACCAAATGCCATTCTATGCCTACAAAGCTACAGTGCGCACTGAGGTATACTATGCTTACTGTGCCATAATCAGCATACTATGTCTATTGTGCCATAATTAGCCTACAATATAGCATAACTATACCTATTGTACCATAATAAGCCTACGATATCTACAATGTCATACTAGCCTGTAGCGCCTACTATGGTTTTTAATAATATGCGTACTGTTCCATAACAAGCCCCCTATATGCCATACTCTGCCTCCTAAGGTGTCCTGCTATACCAACTATGATATACTAACCTCCAGTGCCATATAAAGCCAACTATGCCACAGAGCCTACTGTGACATGCTATGCCTACTAGGATGTCATAATAAGCCTACTTCATGTCGTACTATGCCTAAAATGTCATACTAAGCCTCCTATGACATACTACGCCTACTGTGGTATACTATGTCTAATGTGCCATAAGGCTACTACTGTACATTCCATACTATACCGCATGCTATACTATGTCTACAACGCCATACTACGTCTACTATGACATACTAAGGTGCAGTGCCTACTGTACCATAACAAGCCAACCAAATGCCAGACTATGCCTTCAAAGCTACAGTGCTCACTGTGGCATACTATGCTTACTGTGCCATAATCAGCATACTATGTCTATTGTGCCAAAATTAGCCTACACTATGGCATAATATACCTATTGTGCCATAATAAGCCTACTATATACCATTCTATGCCTACAATATTGTACTAGCCTGTAGCACATACGTGGCATATTATCCTTACTAATACTATGCCCACTGTTCCATAACAAGTCTATTATATGCCATACTCTGCCAAACTAGGATGTCATGTTATCCCTACTGTGACATACTAACCTCCAGTGCCTACTGGTCTATATTAAGCCAACTATGCCATACGCCTAGTGTTACACTATACTATGCCTACTGTGCCATAACAAGCCTACTTTATGGGTGTCACGCTACGCGTACAGGCGTGTCATGCTAAACCTATTACAGTGTCATGCTAAACCTATTAGGGTATCACGCTATGCTTACAATGCTGTGCTAAGCTGCGGCATCCTATATGCCGTACTAAGCCTACACTGCCATACTATATGCCTATCGTGCCATACTAAGCCTACTACATGCTATACCATAAACAAAACCATAATTATTTACCTATACAGGATAAAACAAATCCACTCCGGAAACCAGCTTTGCAATTCATAACGCACATAAATGACCACTAAACGAGTCCGGGTTTGAATCTTGAATAAAGCAGAGAAAGCGGCGCTACAGCCACAGCAAGATTGTAAAACTATCGGTAAGGAATTTATATCAACGTTTGAAGTATCCTACGCTTACTCCTTTTCATGCTTTAATCGTATCATTCTTTAAAGAACAGAAGTTATTCAGCAAAATGTTAGAGCAAATAAAAGCAACCATTTTTGTCACATGAACTGGTTTATGGTTGTTTAAACATCTTGCATTGCGTAAAATCAGTAGATCTTCATATTTATATGATATATACAAGATGGGCAAAAAGTAGATACACTCATACAGTTACTAAAAGTGGGGTTTGGTTTAGATCATAACAACTGGTTTGTAGTGCTCAATTGCTTATACAGTGTATCATCAAGCACTTTTTAAACCATAGGCTTAAAATAGTTGATTAAAAAACTGTGTTTTGGTTCACCCTGTTGGCTAAGGTGCATAGAACACCCATATTAAAAAAATACTACTGCACTAAAATTGTATCATAACTGTAACTGTAAGCATGGGCGTAGATCCCGGGGGGGATATATCCCCCCCAGATTTTTGACAGAGCTAGTTTAGCTTTTTAAGGGTTTAATCAACGATTCTGCAATCCAAACGTCCTGACTTCGTTCGATGTTGCGTACCGGTATTTTGCTTGCACCAAGCTTGCTATTATTTCAAGTTGGATTGTTGGACACCATCGCTTTGTAATGTAATGCGATCTCAGACTCTCAGTCATGGCATTATTGCGTCATAATATGCAGATCTACGCATTACTCTGCTCTGCATTTTCTTCGTTTTCATATCTCTGCATCATTATCATTATGCGCGCTGCAACGCTACGTAATTACAACACAAGTGACCAGGGCCCATACGACAGAAATTTCCTTGTTCGCATTAATAACTTGTCTTTTGGCGTTTTACGTCATTTAAAAAATTGTAGTATGGAAAAAGTTGTTCTTTTTTACCATTGATCCAAAAATATGATTAAAATCTGTCATTCATTAAACTTATTACTGTATTATTAGTCGAGGAATTTGCAAGCTTAGAATAATAAGGCATGTTTTATAGTATTTTTTTTCATAACAATGCAATTACGCAATATATACTATACAGTACGCTGGAACACATCATTTTGAAGTAGAACTGCTTCTGACGTCACAATGAATATTTATTACATACTAACACTTGCTACGTAAAATCTCGCAAAGGAGTTCGAACGGGCGGTTTTAACGAGTGTTTGGCGAGACGGCTTGGAAATAGCAGTTGTTTACGAAGGTTTTCTGTTCGTTAGCACCTTTTAGCGAGCGAAAATGGCCTTTACGATCTTGTTAATCAGTTCTGTCATGTCGGCCCAGTTTAGCTGAAGATTATGTTATTTTGATCCCGGTATCAATGAAGCGCAAGTACAGAAAAATTAGTGATTTTTTTTCAGGTAAGAAATGTACCAGAACATAATTCAGACATCGACGCTAACAAATTATTTAATAATAACGATACCCCCATTGATATTTTGGATAATGAAGCTGGCCTTGAGGAGAATGCTCAAGACTGCGAAGAGACAGAGTCGCCACCAGAAAGAAGCCGTGAAAGAACTACTGCTTGTAGGCCTGCAAACGCGGAAGGGCATTCCAGGTTCAATGAAGAAGCAGCTGAAGCCAGTGAAGCGTTTCCACAAAAGATATCACAATTTACTGAGGCGTACCAGCCAACTGATATTATTTTTCCTCCAAAGCAAACAAAAACTCAGAACGTATACTTCCAGCAAAAATGGTTTAAGGAACATCCATGGATACATTATGACAAGAACCTGAAAAAAATTTTGTGCTTCAAAATACAAAACAAGGAGCCAGCATTTATAACAGATGGATTTGATAACTGGAAAAAAGGAAAAGAAAAGCTGAAAAAACATGAATCAACCGACACACATCGCTTTGCTGTTTATCAGATGAACACAAGAGAACAACGTCCCATTACAGCACAACTCTCTGCCGCCAAAGAGAAACAACAAGCTAGCGCTCGACGATACTTAATGAAAATATTTACAACCGCGAAATTCTTGCTCCGTCAAGGGCTAGGTTTTCGAGGTCATGAACAGGAGGAGGGGAATTTCAATCAGTTGCTACGACTGAGAATGGAAGATGACCCTAAACTTCATAGCTACATGCTCAATACTATTACATTTAGTTCTCCTCAAGCCCAAGAAGAGGTAATGAAAATGTATTGTCATGTTGTTTTACGAAAATTAGCGGCAGATATTATAAAAAATGAATTTTTTTCTGTAATTGTTGATGGAACGCAGGATATTAATGGTGTGGAGCAGGAATCAATCTGTTTGCGACATGTTGATTCAGACTTCGATGCGCACGAGACATTTCTTGGCCTGTACGAAACATCTGCCACGGATGGTCGAGCAATAGCTAGCATCGGTTCTAATGTACTTCAGAGATGTTACCTTTCAATTGTTAAGCTGCGTGGACAAACATACGACGGTGCGGCCAATATGAGCGGAAAGTATAGCGGATGCCAAGCTGTGGTAAAAAATCTTCAACCATTGGCTTTGTTTTTCCATTGTTTTGCTCATGTTTCCAATCTAATAATGAAACATGCTGTCTTGGGAGTGTTTTGCCATCCGTAATGCTATTCAATGGGTACATGAATTAGGAGTGTTATATCAAAGATCTGGCAAATTTAAAGTAAGTTTTTAGATGTACATTGTCCGCCTGAGAACTACTAATGTGGTAATTGTTTGTAGTTATAGCACTAACATTTACGTGAGCCTTGCCAAAATGTCAAGGTATGTTAAAATTTTAAAAATGATTTTTAACTCGACGGTAGAAATTTAAGAGTAAATGAACTACAGTATCACAGAAGTACCCGACGGTAATTGTCTTTATCAGCGTAAGGTAATATGTTTGTGCTTGCTTGCAGAGAATCTACGAAGATATAGCGGAAGGTAACAGCAGTAATGCTATAAGAGTTTTCTCGGCCACTTTGTCCCACCCGGTGGCAATGCAGAGCTAAGGCTATTAAAGCCGTTATCGACAACTACAAGAGCGTTTTGGAAAGTTTAGATGAAATGAAGAAATCCGGCAACTCGTACACTGCTGATAAAGCTCACAACTTGGCATTGTGCTTTGGCAAAAGGGGAAACTTGTCTTTGTTAATGGCTATCAAACCTCTAACTGTATTGGAACAACTTAACCGATCCTTTCAGGCCCTTTCGGCTAATATCTCGGGTAAGCCATAGTTTTAAAAGTAAATCGTAAGCTTACAGTATATCTTGAGCTGATTAATTAAACTTGATGACTATTTGAAACCGCCTAAACTAGGCAGAAACGCAGAAGCATTGTGTGTTAAGCAATTTAAAAGCTTCCAGTGGCCCCAGCTTCATTTGTTTTCCTGTAAATTTGCTCACGAAGAAAAAAGTGTAATCTGCACCTTTTTTGCCACGCAAATACGTGACAATGACAAGGGTGCAAGCTTGGCCAACGAACTTTCGTTCCCGTCTCATTTTTTTGACAAGGATGTCAATTGTCAACTGTTCGTATAATATATGCTGTATTTGCAGAAATGTTGAATGCAGTCCAAATTGTCAAAGAAGAAATGATTCTAATGAGAACCGACGTTTCATTGGCTGCATTGTTTAACTCAGCTCTATCCACCATTGATGATTTGGAACTAACAGTACTTCATCTTCCTCGTAAAGAAAGATTACCAGACGAGTCTCCAAATGTTCAGATTGAAAAGATGTATCGGCGCTACTACTTTCAGTTTCTTGATGCAATCATCGGCGATATTTCTACTAGATTTGAGCAGCACACCCACGACTTTAATACGTATACCAAGCTTGAGCAAATGCTTGTAAGTGGAGAAGTTGACCCAAACTTGACACAAAATTATCCAGAGCTTGATGAAAGCACGCTTGGCATTCAGCTGAAAATGTTCTGCCATCAAACCAAATGCAAAAGCCTAAAGGAAGCTCGTCAAGCCTACCAAAAAATGCCCGATGCTGTGCGAGGTTTATTTTCCCAAGTATACATCTTAATGAAAATGCTCATTGTGTGTCCTGTCTCTTCTTGTGAATGTGAGAGGTTTCTCAGCACTTCGTCGACTAAAAACTTGGCTGCGAAATACGATGACTCAACAACGACTAAACTATTCAGCCGTTTGCCACGTGCATAAATCCGTTTTGGATGAAGTGGACACAGTTCTTTTAGCAACCAATTTCGTCAGCCGCTCTGATATCAGAAAAAAGATGTTTGGCAACTTTCCTCCTATTCACCATCACAGCGCATGAATAACTGACTGCCAAACATTTGGAGTGCGATGAATACAACAATTGCTAAAAATGTGAAAGTTTTTTATAGCAACAGGGGCACAACTTTCGCACCCCCTTTTCCTAATTTCTTTGAAAATTTTTTGAAGCTAAACTTCTGATAGGATTAGTAACGCTTTTTGTGTTGTTTTATGTAAATCTTCGTTGTATTAATTTTTTATGATTGTGTCTTGTTTGGGTTTTAAACGTTAGCTGGTCAAACAAAGGCCAAAAGGAACTTTGAAAAGTAGGTCCTTTACCTTTAGGAACCCCTCTCTGATCTACACACGGCACCAACATTTTTGACTATAGCAATCGCATCATCCCCCCCACTTTCAAATAGAGATCTACGCCACTGACTGTAAGTATACACAACCTACCGGTGCCTAATTTTATACCACCGAGTACCGATATATTGCTAAATATTTTACTTCACACGGTGTATATACTTGTAATCCTCAACAGTAGAAATGAATATTAACAGTATAACTATTGCTGCGACCATTATGCCTTGATAACTTCTACATTCACGGTACCGGTACAAATACCATCTACACTGCTACATGACAGGACAAGCTGCATTAAAGGCCACCTAATGTCTGCAAACCAATGCACTTAAAATGCAATAAAAAAGTATTACTAATCGAATGCTGAAAACCTGGTTTAGATGCACGTTCTCAGTTTCAAGCTTTCGCGTTTTTAAAAAGTGACATGACGTCATTAGACCCAGGAGTTTGGTGCCTTCGACTAATTTATCTTTGCAGAGGATAGGCGATTTTGGAAAGGCACGTGATAACAGCTTGCAAGTCAAAAAGTGTTGCGCAAAAAAAGGCGTAATTAGCTCAAAGTAAAGTCGAATGCACCAAACTCCTGGGTCTAATGACGTCATGTCACTTTTTAAAAACGCGAAAGCTTGAAACTGAGAACGTGCATCTAAACCAGGTTTTCAGCATTCGATTAGTAATACTTTTTTATTGCATTTTAAGTGCATTGGTTTGCAGACATTAGGTGGCCTTTAACACTTATTTCTGTAACAGCAATAGCTTCTAAGGCAGTCTTGAAAGGTCGGTTACAGGCTAACGTTACATTAACAAAATTTTCACAAAAGCCTGTACACAGTACAAAACTTCAATCTTTTTTGCAATTTCACAGGCTACTACTTTCTAACGTTTTACTACTCAGTTCTGCCAAGCTATGCGCTTTTGCCTAATGTGTAGTGGCTAGTGAATCGATCTGTCACTACATTGAGTGACGTCATATCGAACGCGAAAGGCCTTCTCTCTCTAGATGGCCTTGGTTGAACCTAGTCGCGAACAAATTACCGCCAGTGGAAGAGCACCATAATGTCCTTAAGACTGTTCACAGTGTACGCCGTCCAATAGCTTCTAGTCTAGATGTTTTTCTAAGATTCAGCTCGATAACGAATCATTATTCTTAATCAAAAATTGCAAACAACAGACATCGATACCGTAGTTCTTGGTTAAATTTTAAGTTCATACGTCAGCAGCCCATGAAATAATCATCGACGGACCTATGAATAATGGATGTACCGTAGTTTGCCTACGTTAGAATTAGAACGCAATTCATTATTGCGCTACTCCAAGCCAGCAATCAAGCGCATTTGAGCAGAAATTGCAATAACATTTATATCAAGTTTCAGCTTTTTAAGCATTTCATTCCTTGACAATTGCATGACTTAAATTTACAAAACTCCGTAATCGTTGCATCATAGACTATGGTTGCATTTTGTTTACTTAAAAATACCTTCGTTACGTTTTCAGAAAACTTTCGATCACACGCACAAAAGTGAAATCGGAAAATCACTCAAGCGTGTTGCTACGTTTTCCGAAAGCTTTCGAACAACACACACAAAATTAAAATCGGAAAATCACTTAAGCGTGTTGATTCTGAGTGCTTTTTTTTTAGTGTTCTAGACTTTACCCAACGGCTCAGAAGATCGCTGTGTTTCGATACGATTACGAACAAAAATAAATAGGTTTGAAAACTTTGATTGGCGCACTGTTTCCTTCAAAAGCTCTTTTATACGTCTAGCTTCCTGTTTTCGTAAAATATAGTCTCTATTTTAATTTTAGATTCATAACAGTAAATTAGCTTAAGACAGGCCACAAGCTAAGCACCAAGGCATGCAAACTTAAAAATTACATGCGTGTTGCCATTTATTTTATGTAATTTAGCAATTTGAAAACAGCAAATAACTAGGCGGCGAAACCAAGCCTGTAGGAATTGGCATTAAGTAACGTAAGTCAGAGTGAGTTAAAAGCAAGACAACCAATCAATCAATCACGTTTATTTGTGCTCAAATCAAAATAATCCGATTTCAAAATACAGCACAGAAAATAAAGCATTAGGAGATGGCGAAAATGATTGTCCGGTTTTCAAGTCAACCACCACCTGTCACAAGTCATGTAGCGTGAAAGTATGTTTTGAGAAAGTACATTTACACAAATAAACAAAAAAAAATGAGTAAACAACAACAAAAAATAAAAACAAATCATAGTTCAGATATTTACATTACATGACTCTGATGATGTCACGTTTATTTTAGCCTAATCAAGAGTATATTTGCTAATAAAATGGAATTTTAGTTTCCGTTTGAATTGACTGAAATTTAATAATTTGAGTTCGTTTGGTACAATTTGCCATACTTTTGGTCCCACAAAAGAAAACGATTTTTACCAAAATCTGTCCGTTTCCGAGGAATAAAGTAGTTATTCTTTGATGAGAGTCGTGTGTGATGTTTGTGCACCTGTGTTGCAAGGCAAAAATTTGGCTATCGTGCAATGTCATTTTATTCTTTATTTGAAACATTTTGTTCTTTATTTGAAACAACTGATGTTTGCTGTAGTGTAATTTTGGATTATTGGTTCTTCAGTTCAATTGAAAGACAACTTTAAATTTGAGTACGTAATCTTTGCCTTATAATGCTAGTTAGTGTGTGTTAGACTGGTAAATTATCGTGCAGGTAGGCTATGTACATTGTACAGTAATGGTGGTAGCCCAATAGCCTATGAGGTATAAATGACTGTTTTTGATCTCGCTGCTAACTGATGCCTCTTAATGTTGTGAAATATTTGTTAATAACCTGAGTTATTTAATGGGACATAATGCTTGCCTTACCTTTGCTTGACTTGTTTGATGCAGATTATTTGCAGTTGAAATCTTGGAGTTGCAGTTTGTCTTTTGTAGATATGGTAGTGGTCTTTATCGTATTTGACTCATGAACTACTGCAGAATTGTGCTTTATGCCTTTAATAATACTATTTATGTTGTGTATTAAGTTGTGTGTTAGTGATACTTAGGCAGAACCCTGCTTATCGGTACCGTTTGCAGATGTCTTTTGGGAACATGTCAAAGTGTCAAGCTCATCCTGAGTTTCTTCTGCTTCTGACATAAGGCCAGCAACAGTTGGTAAGATAAATTGTGATAATTTTATTTATGCTGATGTAAGAATGGGTAGCCTAAAATAGTTATCATTGTATTAAAACGCATTTATTGCCTTATTGTGCCATATTTATTGATGCAGCTGTCCCAAACTACTGAATTTAATGTTGACTGTATTTCAGTACTGATTTACTACCTGCTGGTTAATTGCAAAACTGTTATTTTACTGCAACTGGAAGTAATTCTACAACTTTATGACTGTATTGTAATAATCAAGTTCTAGACCTCAGTTTGGATGTCTTTAACTGTTTTAAATTGCCTGCTACATTTCTGCCTTCAGTGATAATTAATTCCTTGGACCAGAGTTTGCTTTGACTGCAGTGGGGTTGTAAAGCAGGTATAATTCAAATATTGTTAATAGTTTTAAGTTACTTGAGACACCAGTGCCAAGCTATATCTTTGACCTAATTCAATAGCTTTTTAAGTTTTGAAAATGTGAATTTGTCTAATTCTTATGCTTTCGTTCAGTGGGATTCTAATTTACGTATTTTATGACTAAGTTTTAATATGTGTATTCATGACTCATGCCTTTGAATACGTTTGGTTTATAGCTGACCTTCTGGTTATTATGTATGATGTTTTGCATATTGTGTTGGAACTTTTTCTTATGTTTGTAACTGTTTTTCTGTTTCCATCACCAAATTAGCTTTGAAAGGTGTTGCGTGAGCTAACCATCCCATTGAACGAGAGATTCAGCTGAAAAGAGTAAAAGCAAAATGTGAAATCCATTTGAACAGAAAGTATATAACTGGTAGTTGGTTTAGTTTGTACTTAGTAGGCCTAGGGCTAGTTGTATGATTTGCACTAGGTTTGAAAAAAGTTTTTAGGACTATCAATAAATTATCGGTTGGTTGTTTAGATACTTTGCTTGTGCTTAACTGCTTGTTAAATAAACTAAACAAGGCCAGGCCTAACCATGCATGCGTTGGACTACCCTTGAGCCCACCAGCCTGCTTTAATATTGTATAGCATCGCTGGCTATTGCCAGGCTACGATATGCTATAATGACACGAGGAAGAGGCTACAAAAGTAGATTATGTATTTGCAATTCAACAAGTTGGCTTCGCTTAGTTCTGCAGTTGATGTTTTTACTTCAATGTTATTAAACCTACTTTACTTTTAGTGTTAGCCCAGAATGGTACCGGCTACTGGCGAATATAAAACTGCTAGCGCATGAAGAGATTTTTTGTTTTGCTTTTTGTTTGTTAGTGAGAAAATTTGGATGGAAGGTTACCAGTAAATTAAGTCTGTTCCTTTTAAAGTTTGTGGGTGTGCTCCCTAAATTAAATTTAATACTCTGTACGACTTGAATTATTGCCATAAAAGGAGGGTATGATTACTGTTGAATTATGAGTAGGCTGACTATTACATAGTTATGACTTACTGCGAGTAACAATGTATTCATTGTCTTTTTTGAACTTGTGTATGGTGCTTTTTTTTGCAGCAGTTGACTACTATTTTTATTACCCGGTGCCTTGTTTTGTTTTTTTTGGCTTGTTTTTGCTTGCGCTTTTCTTATCGCCATTTGCTTTAGAATTAAAGTATGAAGTGGGAGTGTGGGTAAAGCTGACTTGATGAGCACTGCTCCTTCGCTTCATCTACAGTATGCATAGACTGTGGTTTTGCATTGTTCAGCTCTTGCAGATGTCATTGTGTGCCTCTTTTTGTAGTTTTGTACTTGGACAGTAAATGTACAGTATACACTAATGTGTACTGGGAAGGGGAGGCCTAGAGTTGCAATGTTTGAGTAGACATTTATTAGTTTGAGTAGACATTTATTTGCCGAATGTTTGAGTAGACATTTATTAGTGTAAGTTGCTTTTTTGTTTTACTGCCTGATAATTAATGACGTCATCAAAGCTGATGACGTCATCATAATTGCATGCCTTGTCTGAAGTGTCACGCTACGCCTCTGCCATAAAGTGTAATCATCAGTTTAAATCCACGTCAATTATATACAGCTGTAGCTAAAATTAAAATGCTGTTTAACTTGAAAATTTTTTTGGAACTGCATTATTGGGCGTAATACATGTTTATACTAATTTTATTCTTCACATAAAACAAACAAGACTCGGTAAAAATGAGTTCAAAACCTTACAACCAAATAAACATAATCGTTTTAACACTAAAAAATAAATTAATAAACGAGACCAATATTTTTCTGCACCAGCAAGATTACAGCAAATTTATAACATTTAGTGTCAAAACTGACTTTTTTAAACAACACATGGGAGTAACTTAAAGACAAGCTAGTTCCGCCAAAATTCAAAATACTGCGCAAGACTAACCATTGGCTATTTGTTACTATGACCATATTAGGCCGCTCTGTTTTACAACTTGCATCAAAAATGTTTGGCACCAACAATTTCATGCCAGTTTAATTAACACGACAATGAGTACTCTCTGCTCTTCGTTCAAAAATACACTTTTTTGTTAAAGAACCAGCAACTTTTGAGTTGAGGCTGGCTGTTCTTTGAATTTTCAGCCTCATTTGTTCTTAAATTTATTGGAGAGCATAGTGGCACAAATTTTTCTTACTTGGCTGTAAGTTGTTTTTGCTATAGTTAATGCTTACTCTTATTAGACAAATCAACAATGATTATATAGATATAGCACAGAAAGTTCTGCTGAATTCTTACCTATGCTTTGTACTAGCTTGCTCTTAATTACTTTGTCATGTCGAAGCTGGCATTGTTTTTAATTAGTTCTTAGATTCTTCGCAAAAAAAGAGCCTCTTGTTTCATATATTTAATGTAACTGACAACAGTTCATTACAATAAACCGAAACATTTATTTCAAAAAATCTTATTCACTAAACGCACAAATTAACTTACTCGTTGTAGCATCCGCCGCCCACTGGAACTATTGGCACTTGAAGTGTGGGCAAAGACACGGTTCTGTAGTTGCTATCATTTGGTGTCGAGGGTGGGTACTGAGAGGCAGGAACGGGGGGGAGACTCCCTAAAATCTGTCCTGGCAGCGTGCCAGGGTAATTGACGAAATGAGGCATTGCTAGTGCAGTTGTCATAGCTAGTCTTAATTTTTTTCCAAAAAATACTAACTACCTGAAATCAAAACAAGTCGACTTTAGTACTGTACTACAACCGGGTACACATAAGCACAAACATTCAAAAATCTACAGCAGTACACTTTTTAAGATCGAAGCCTTTGCAACCTGTTTAAAACCGTCTAAAACTGAATGAATTAACGCTGTCAGTTAGATAGTCTCTACCATATGTTTTACTATGTCGTGAAAGCGGAAATACGTGCAAAAGGCCTTCAGCCTCGTCTATGACGAACCAAAAATGAAGTATTAAAAGTTAAAGAATTGACTAGGCAACCCTGATTGATACTGTAAAACATGAATTTCACCAACAACAACCAAACAAAAAAACGCGAATTACCTCTGATTACCCCGCAACCCTCACGGAAAAGCGGGCAATGAAGAAAGAAGAAGAAGACCTCTGATTACTTCTTGGTGAAAGCAATAAACTATCATCAGCGAAAAACACTACCAATAATTATTGGATAAAAACACACACCTCATTCCCACTCATGTCTTAACAACAAATAAACAACACTAACCTCGGCAGATGAAAGAAATTACCACAAACGAAAATAATAATTTGAAATCACAAACAAAAACAATTTTGATGTTGAAAATTCAAAAATTACGAAATCCTTATTAACCACTTTTTGGCAATAAAGCATTACTCAGCCTTTTTTATGCACTTAATAATTTTCAGAAAAGGAAAATGAGCACCAACGTTTGCTCAATATGCACTTTGCGCCTTAAGTAACTTGACATGGATTACACAATTTTAATATTAACGCTTCCTGTAAAAATTATTTCACACCACCAAATCTATATGCAACGCCACCTAGCGGCTTTCAATTTATTGTGTGTTAAACCGCCAGCAGAATCATTTACCCGAACACCACAGTGCAATATCCATTGCATTACCTCGCCCTGAAGGATGTAACGAGTTAACGGCGCTATTTTCGCGTCATTGTGTGTGCGGGTAAACAGTTTCTTTCTAGGAAATGTAACAGCGGTGGATAGACGTCGGAAAAAATGCGTTACATTTTACTAATTCGACATCTAAGTTTCGGGCCTACCGTTCCAAAGATAAACACGTACGGTTGACCAACTGGGTGGTGACCTCTTACAATCAGTACTGACAAACCCTAATATGGTAAAATTACGAAAAATAGAACTTGTAGTGCTTAAATGGTGGCTGAGGTGATGGATAAAATTTGTAATGGAACAGGATTTTTGGTGCCGCACTTGTTTCTTTTCTTTTGTCCACCCAAAAAAATTATTTAACAACTCAACACGAAACAGTTCAATCCAATTCAAATTTTATTACGCCCGCCTACATTCACCAACCATATCGCTAAGTTCAAAGGAGAAAGCACCAAAATTTGTAGCAGGGATCCAATGGGAAAAGCTAGTAGAAACATTTTTTTAAATTGAGAAAAATCAGGACAGCCCATGTAATGAGTTCAGACGAACGTCAAATTTTCTTTTCTTTTAACAAACAAAAACAATGCACAAATCATCCTAATCAAACTTGTATCTTCAACGCTATTCTGAACTCAAAAATAGCCTTTAAATTTTTAAGCAGACTAAAAATAGACAATTACAAAAATAAACTAAAAAAGGAAACACTCTGCTATATTTCAAAGGCGGCATGGATAATCCTTTTTTAAGACAAATTGCAGAGAAGCAAATACGGTACTTTTTTACTATTTTGTATGATGTGATATTCGCAACTCCTTTTAACGATTACGGTTGACTCATGGTTTGTGTGAACGTCCGAAATGGAGGCAAGCTTTTTTGAACGCCTAAACCAAAGTCAATTTTTTTTGCCAGAAAATCAAACGTTGGCCGACAATAACACCAATATCCAATGACTGTGATTTAACCTTTATTTCTATGTAACATCGCACTTTACTTTAATCTACCTATTCAATTTAAACGATAAAAAAGTGGCTCATTGAATTGTTTGGTGAAGCCATATCAATCAAAAAATAAACCTTTAACAGTATTTAATCTGACCGTTTAAAATCGAAACCAATACAATGTTAACTTCCGCAACATCCATATTCAGCAAACAAGCTTGTCCATTTTTTACAAAAATAATATTCTTTAGAAAACTTTGAACCTTCCTTCTCAATTGATATAATTGACTACTCCTCAAAAATGTATTTAGATGTAAAAAAATTAAACCTTCCTCCTCAATAAATTATCTCACTGAACTTTCGCCCTAATTGTTCTATGATTGATGACTACTCGAATATGCTAGAAAGCGTCGAAATAAAATAAAAAATGCGGTTGAAACCAAAATATGCAAAAATGCAGTTTCTCAAATCCCCACCTCTGAAACCAAAGCTGAAATGGACGCCTAATACATTTTCATTCAAAACCACCATGACAATCACTGAAGAACCAGCTATCAACCAGTACTTTCGCCAAACAAAAAGAAGTTAGGGGGCACTACCCGAAAGTGAGGGGACACCAAAATAAACTAAATTCTTGAACAAAAAAACTGTTATTTTACGGCTACAAGTTTTGGGCTATTTAAAAAAAATTTATTCATGTTTGAAAAAAAAGACGTAAAAGTCCGCCAGCTTTCATATACTCCTTTCGTAAGCGGCCCACATAATCGCTTGAAAAGTCTGTCTGCAGCAGTGAATGCGACCAAAATCGCCAGCAGTATTTTTCTAAAATAAAGGGGGCTTGAACCAAAAGTAAATTTTTTTGCACAAAAATTGTCTAAGTTAAACCCCATGCTGAACAAACCGATGCAACTCAAGCGCATTACTTAGATGGGCTGGAGGCTGAGCCCTAAGCTCTTGGGTGTTTTTGATTTTGCGACGAAAAAAAGCAATTCTAACGCCATTTTAATCACATTTTGCACATTGTTGAAGACATATGAACAACAAGAGCAAATACCTGAAAATATAAGCCATTGAAAGAATTATATTTCCTAGCCCATTCGGCCCATTTTATAGTTAAGGTCAAGTTTAAAACGCGCTCAAACCCTTGTTTTTTTTGGATCATTTTTCCTAAATGACTTTGCTAAAGGAGGCTTAAGGCCCTTGTATCCCCTTTTCCCTGTTTGCATAAGTGACTGCGAACCTAGACAACTAAACAAAACAGTTGGTCTTTCACAAAAACGGTTTTAAACATTGTTTCAGACAATACGCCTAATCAATAACGAAGTACCAGTAACGATTTCATACGCTTACACCCCTATTTCGCAATACATCCGGAAACGCATGTTAATTAGACGGATTATTGCATCACATTAATCTACAGTGTTGTTGGTCGCCAGTAATTTTGCAAAAATCGAGAAAAATTCAAACGAAAATTATGTTTGAACGTTATCATTCCTTTTACCATCATTGCATGTTGTCTTCGCGTTACTTGATGCTATAAAAAGTATTCTCGTAAACCAAAGTGGGGGACACAAGCAGCCGTTAGGAGGGGGCACGACACCCTGGTTCCCCGATAGTGACGGCTCGGCTATCAACTCAAACGCTTTGTCATAATCCGTATGTTATGCCAAACCGCATAACGGCTTCACCATGAGCCGCACTCCGCCAATAAACGGGCGGTAAAAAAATTTCTTTCATAGAAATATTGCAGCAATGACGGGTCCCAGGCACCAGCGCGCTCGAATTGTCCAGCCCAAGATTTAATTTTTTACCTACCGTCCCAAGCCGAACACGCAGCAACTTCATCGAATTCAAACAAACAAAAACTATCCCCCTAATAAAAATAAACTCTTGCAGCATAACACTTAAAACAACAATTTGTCACATTACATAATGATGTAAATTCATGAAAAATAACGTACCTTCAGCATGCTTTTCCAATTGAGACACGTCCTTTTCATCACACATCTTGTTACAAATTTTAACTTTAAACCTATCAATGTAAATAATATTACAGCATAATTTAAAATCTCTCAATGAGAACCACCCTAACATTTCTTTGTTTTGTTGTAATATGACTAGGCTTGTCCATGGGAATGAAATTTCCATGAAAAATATTCCAGGGGACGTGATGGGATGGGACAACACGCATTGCATTTGACATGAATGATAATGAATGCCAGAATAATAATGAATTGTAAAGTCTTGTGAACTTTACAGTTAACAAAGCCAATAAATTTTGTCGTTTTGTATCTTTCTTTGCATATGTAGTTCTATCTAGTACACATTATACTAAAATTTTCATCAATTTATTAACTTTTATTGAATTGAATTTTGATGGTAACCCCATGGCATGGGACAGACATGAACTGCTATGAAATGAGAAAGTACAAAAAAAAATATGTGAATATGACAACAAAAACGAACTCTATATTTTTTTTTGCACCAGGCTTGCTCCAAAGAAAATGAGCTCATTAACATTACAATCTACTTAAACCTCATTAACATTACAAGTTTTGATAGTTGATGTAAAATCCTTGTAGTGCATCAACAATTACCAAAATGTACAAAGAGTCATGTACCCTGCAGCTTTAACTGTAAAGTCCACAGATGTTTTGGACAGTGCTAAGTTCATCATCGTAAAAAGCTTATTTGAAGAGAATCAAATTAATGAAATTGTTTACTGATGATATATGCAGATGAGTCCAAAACGTCTACGGATTTTGAAGTTTTAACTCAGCTTGAGGGGTTTTAAAGTTTGACAAAATTTAACAAATACGCCCGAGCGGTCTGCACTTGAGAGTCAAATTTTAATTTATTGATTTATAGTAATAAACAATAGAAATTGCAGACTTCTAAAAAATTTATGAAAGCAGTTGGTATTTAGTAGGCATGTATAATGCATTTGAATCAATAGAAAGTTAAATTCAACGTTTTAAAACGAAAATATTTTGGACCACAATATTGCTAAAATGAAAATTAACCACCACGTTTTCGCTCTAAAATGATGTTTTGAGTCCTCACAATCTTATTCAAATGATAAACGATATTTAAATAAAATTAGAGACCATTTGAATGAAGTTGATAATTATAGGATTCTGAACATCAGACGAATATCTACCACTATTTCGGTTATTTTCCTTGGCGAAATTAATTTTGTCTCATTTATATGCCCTCAAAATTCGGATACAACATTTTCGTACCTCTTCATTTAGATTCGTGACGTGGAGAACCGAAGTCATAGGTTGACCAGGGTTCGCCATTTGAGATACACCACCGACCAACTGGGCAGCCAGGGCAGCTGCCACGCTAGGCTGAATTCCTGCAGCCGCAAGAGCATCTGAAACAAAAAACGAGTACCGCTTATAATATATTGTTTTGAACATATCAGTGGTCGGGTGGATCGATCGTCTGCTACTGAAAAGGTAGACAGGGGTTCGATTCTCGGTTGGGTCAACCAAAGACCATAAAACTTGATATTCATAGCTTCCTTGCTTGACGTTCAGCGATTAAAGAACAGTGTGAAGCCTCCCCCGTGTGTGGTAGACAAATGGGCAGGAGGTGGCAGCTTGTTTCGAAAACCGAAAGATCCCTTCGCTGTCTCCTGGCCAAGGCAACTTGGTGAATAAAATGTAATTACAATTACATGCCTGATTTTGCGGTATATACCGTTTTCATTTTAGGAATCTTTTTTCTGGTCAATTTTGTTATTGTCTTTTATGGTCCTTTTTTCAAAACGAACCAAAAAGTGAACGTGTAAAACTACAGCCTATGCAGCCCTTAATGGATTTTCTTCATCAAAGAGCGCTTTTTTCGGCGCATCCTACTCATTATTCATTAGAAAGTAACCAAAAAAACCCCTCAGATTTGGAGGCACCGGCAACACTACCACAACGTTAGAAGGGACCAAATCAGAGACATTTGCCCACATGGGCGATTTTTCCAAAAAAGTACTTTCAAATCTATAAATAATTTTTTATGTTAAATATCGACAAAGGCTTGTTTCTTCCTTAAAAAAAAACAAAAACAAATCGAAAAATGAAGATTGGACCAACTGGCCAAAGACCACATGCACCAAATGGCCACTAGTATTATTTCTTTCACATTGCGAAATTACCGAAAGTCTTTGAAAGAATATACTTACTGGTTGTGGCACGGGAAGCGATTGAAGCAAGTTGCGATTGCTGCAAAACATTTCCAAGACCACCTTGGTTTCGAAATGGGGTAGGCATCATCCCTGGTCCTCCTCCAGCACCTCTACCACCTGAGCAATTAGAAATTAATTAAATTGCAGCAATTTAACAATACAATAATATTTGAGTGAAACCTAACAAAACCTACAGTTTCGACTTTGGAGGTACTGTGTTATTCAGCTATGGTTCCCCGACTGCTTTTTTCTTTTCAAGTCTTTTTCAAAAAGAGCACACGAGGATATAACATACCTGGGTTTGGTAGACCACCAGGTCCACCAAGCAGAGAGCCTCCCCCACCACCCGAAGGCAGGTCATCCCTGGTGAAATCGAAACTTTTATCATTATTATACTTCACGTTGAGTTGAGTCAACTTGCTGTATTCAATACGAAGAGTGCAGCAATTGTTGTAGATATTTTGGCCATCCAAAGACTGAAAATTCAAAACAAAAAAAAAATTACTGAGTAAGTGAAAAGTAATCAGTATTTATGAGCGGTAATTAATAGGAATAAAACACCGTTTCAAGGGTCTATTAGTGGACCTAATGAGAAAGACATTGAGGCAAATTCATATCGTTGTAAGTTATATGATAACATTCAGGATATTGAAAAAACAAGGTTTAATTTTCATTTATTGTAGCAAAAATTGACTGAATAGGGGAAAATTGCCAAGATTCTGCCACTTTTTTCTACTTCATTTCCGGAAGAAAATTTTTATTTTGCTTTCACTTTTCTTCCTAATAGGGAATGAGTGCGCCTTTGCCCCTTCGATAAAAACCCAGCTAAAAAAAAAAGACTGAAATAGCTTTCAAAGAAATTGTAGTTCATACCAGTTTAGCGGTTTGGGATTCCACCGAGTCTGCCATTTGGATAAGCGCTTGCAATTGACCTGAAAATCAATACAAATTGAAGTGTCAAACAAGCAATTATTATATTCATGGTTTGCTTTATAATTTAGAGTTTTTTTTTAAAGCGCAAGTTCAAATTTAGAAGCTTTCTTTTTCCTTTGCAACATTCTCTGTAGATGTAGGCCAGACGAAATAGAATCGCAAAAAATTACCGTTCTTTGTGAAGATAATGATTTTGAGCACAGTTCCAAATCTCTTGAAAATCTTGTGTAGCACTTCCACAGTGATAGGATACAGCCTATTCTCCACAACCACACGTAACACGTGATTGATTCCGCCTTCGCTCTGTTGCATGGCATGAATCAACGCTTGCGCTTGCTTGAAAAACAAAAAGCAGAGTTTCAACTGAGACGGCAACACACATTTTTGAACTGACAAAAATTAAAGTCCATCATAACTTAAAATACCGAGAGACACTGATGATGGGTCCACAACAACTGACCGCCAACCAGCCTTAACCTTAATATTGGCGGTCACACGGTCAGTTAACTTGGTTCGCTGATGACTGCTACCAAAATATAGAAGATTTTCCTTGAATTTAAGATTTATACACAAAATATGAAAAAAACAAAACTGTCATATAGTTTCCAGAATTACGAGGGTTGTTCTAATAGGCATAGAAGGCATTTTAGAACTATCTTTACTACGCCTACTCAGAACAATCGGAATTCAGTAATACTTGAAGATATGAACAGCAGAACGACAAAAATCCTGGCGACATCTCGTTACCGATAAGGGTACGTATTATTATTTATATATAACAAACAAATATTTGATAAGAAAAGTATAAGAATTATTAAGCCTAATAATGCTACCTGCTGTCCTGGAGAATTGTCAGTTTTGAGCTCCTTGTGATTTGAAAACTGTATGTAGATGTTACGTTGCCGAATAGTGGGGGGATTGACCGCATTGGCATCCACCATCTGTTGAGCATCGTCTTCGTTCTCCATCTCTAGAAATGCCTGGTTTTTGCTCTAAAACAAAGTCACTGAATGTCAAGAACTTCTACGCACCATTTTACGCAATTATCATCAAAATAATATCATGCTTCAAACAATTCTTCAAAAACAGCAAATAAAGCGAATGTATAAAATTATGTAAATAAAATTTTTTTACAAATACTTTAAGTGTAATGCGATTATAAGAATTTGGAACACAACCACAAACACCATGGTCTAAGGTTCACAAAAAAATCCAGCAACTGAAAGATCGTGGTCATCAAGAACAACAATCTTTTTCTGTCAAACATATCATATGCTGAAAAGCTTCTGGAAAATTTTGACAATTTCTTAAAAAATTACGTCATATAGCTACATCACAATCTAATCTTTCTCGAGAAAATACGAATTAGAAAACGGCGTCTTCGCACTACATAGTGAAATTATTTATGAAAATAACTTCTCAAAAAAAACAACAACAAATAAAACACCGCTATCAATGTTTTTTTTTTGCGTGTGTTCGTCATTGCAGGTTTCATGAATCGCCTCTACCCTTCGAGATGATCATAAGCCAAAATTTGGACTTTTCATGAAACTGGCGGTGAATGGTGATTTATCATTTTCTTTTAATCAATGTAAATTCTTCGTTCGCCAAAAAAAAAACTGAACTGACCACAGTCGAGATCTTCCGAGTAAGTGATCGTTTATAGAAACAATTCTGCTAGCACTTCAGCGTCACTGAGCTTTTACACCAAGATTAAAAAGGGTCCACAACTTTTCTGCGCGACCATTTCGGCGCGGCCCTTTTCGGCGCCAAGATTCTGTGCTTTTTACTAACACTAACCCAAAGCCCTAACCCTAACCCAAACCCTAAATAAGTGAACTGTCAAAGAGCAAGATTTGGCGCCGAAACGATCTGTGCAGAAAACGTACGGCAACGAAATAATTGGCGCCGAAATGGTCGCACCGAAAAGACGTGATCCCGATTAAAAAGGCTCTAATACCTTTAGCATCAGTAGATTCTTAACTTTGCCGAAAGCCAATCCTAATTTAATGGCTTCCCTTTCTGTTGCGTCTATTGGCAATCCGCGAAGATGCAAAACTCTAGAGGGAGGATAAACTTCAAATTTCATCTAAAACAACAATTTTTTTAATTTTCTATTCTTGAAATAATTGTAAAATATGTAAAAGTGTGCAGTTTACTTTATACAGATATAGGAAAGCAGCGAAACAGACCTTCTAAATTTTCTTGCACTGGAATCAACGATGTGATAGGCCTAAATCATAAAATGAGATTTATTCACATTTATTTTTTTGGTTGAACCAAAACTGGATGTTGCAAACAGCACTATTCACGCAACCGCATATCGTCATCTAAATTCTTTCGGAACTTCGCAGTGCTTTATTCCGGATGCCCTTCCTGAACCATGCTAATAGTGCTTTAGCCAAGAGATGAAAGCTACTCATTTAAGCACAAACATTTAGAGCAAATAGCAAGGACCACGCAGAATGAAATTAAACTTTACAAAACTACCTTTTTCGCGCCATTTCCGTGGTTGCCCTCTAGAATGACGTCATCTTCATTGTTTCTCTAAAATAAAGTGAAAAGAATTTGTAAGCAATGGTAAGCAAGATTATTCTGTTTCCTGTACAAGTAATCATAAATTCTACAAAAAGTTGAGAATAGAACTAAAGAATCTGTTTGTATGCTTTCCACAACGGTTGTAGTAGATTACACGTAAAAATGAAACCAAGATGGCAACCGAAGATTTTTCTCAGATCTTTATTTTGCTTTCTAAGAGAACGAACCAAAAAAATGGAATTTGGGAAAATACTTGACTACTACTAGACGCATTTGCATTACTCCGTCAAAACTTCTGTTTCTCAAAAACCATAGGTGGGCAAGTTAATGCAAAACGTTAGCTTCGTTAACCACTAGTCCGTTAACAAACTTCACACCCCCGTTAACGTTAATCCGTTATTTTCAGCTTTAATTAACGGAAGTTAATAAAGTCCGTTAATTCGTTAACATTTTGCGTGTAATTTACATTTTGTTTTATTCACTCGCTTCTAGAACACGTATTGACGCTGTTGAGCTGATTGTAAGAAAATATTTATTGCTATGGTGGTCTTTTTTGTGTTTTGAAAGTTACATTTTACAGTCTAATCTAATTTCAAGATAAAAACAAGTTCAAATGCACAACAAAGCTGCAAGATATATACGATAAAAACCTTAACGGAAGTTAACAGAACTTAACGGAAGTTACTTTAGTCCGTTAACAGCACTTAACGGAAGTTAATTTAGTCCGTTAACATGAAAAAACTTTTTAACGGATTAACGAGTTAATGAAAAAGTTAGCTTCGTTATTAACGGATGAACGGACTTGTGCCCACCTATGTCAAAAACGCAAGACCTTAGTTGTCGCGACCATCAATCATATCACGAGGTCGTTTAACGGCCACACCAGGTGGCGCTAGTAAAGGAGCTGCGACCTGGCCGCCTCCAACTAATAAGAGCACACTACCAGTTTGTTGTACGAGCGAAGTAAAACTAAGCGGTTTTAAACAGCTTCTTCCAGGGCCAATCAAAGGGACGAGCACGTATGACATCACAACAAAGTTCCAACTGTAGCTGAAAATGGGGAATCAAATAACAGAAATGCAAAGTCGTTTTGTTTAACTGAAAAAAATATGGTCACTTCTATTCCAACTTCTATTTGAAAACTTTGCTAAGGTTAATAACTTGTGCGCTAACTTCATCACAAACTTTAAACTTGCAAATGAATAAAATTAATTGATCCTAACTAAGAGCTGCGTAGTAATCGGAAATTATTTCTAATACAAACAATATTATTTGCCAAAATTTTAATTTAAAAATAATTAACGAGAAACTATATTCTCATTTGATTGAAAAACTTAGCAAAGATTTTACAACTTCATGCTCATAAACTCAAACTGGCCAACTAACTCTTTGAGCGAGAAATTACAAGAACCAGGACTGGGCTTGGGCGGATATATTACGAGTAGTCAAATTGAAAATTTTCTACTTGATTGACAATGAATGTTTAGAAACAAGAGTTTAGGGAGCCTGTTTCGTGTCAGAGCTGTCAGTTTTAACGATAGAAAAGCACTTGACATAAAATGACAATAAACAGAACCAATGAAAACAATTAACGATTGTTTTAAATAACAAACCCATACATACTAGCCCCCGTATATTTTTTTTGCTACGACTTTCAATGAAACGATGTCAGAATTAAGGATATGTTTTTTGAGTTATTTCAAAAATTTTGTTATCTTTTTCACACCAGCAAGCATGACTTTAGAATTCGTATTGAAAAATATATGTAAAATTTCATAACTTTTTTAAAACAATAAATTCGCTTTTCAAACCTTCACAAATATCCTTTCAGTCAAATAACCAAAAAAATAAAGTTAGCTCAGATGGTAATTGTGCAGTTTATCATCGGTACAAAATTCTGGGTTTATTTTTTTGTGAAAGAAACTTCGGTCGAATGACCGAATTTAGGCGTAAGTTTTAAGTCCACGACAACTGACCGCCAAATAACCCTAACCCTGATGTTGGCAGTCAGTCGACTTGGTTCGTAATTTTTTGGTTATTTTCATCGTTGATTCAAACGGGATTTTAGCTCGTGATTCAAATTCTTGCGAATTTTTTCGGTCATTTTCACAGAATTGGTTAATTTACATTCGGTTTTTCACCAAAAATCAGAGTCAATGACCGACACCGTCGGCAGCGTGGCCGAGAGAGTAGAGGCATCGTTTTTACGACAACCCTGATCACATGATCTGGGTTCAACCCGCACCCTGGTCACATTGTTGCGTCCTTGGATAAGACGCTTTACGATGTTTATCTCTGCTTGGTGGCTTCGAAATAGCAACAAATTCAGTGGACAAGAATTCGAACAAATTTACAGGAGCATTGGATCACTGAAAACCCCAAAGCAGGTGCGGACTCCTCCAACCACGAAGTAGTTATTGCAATAAAAAGTGCACAGATCGTCCAATATTTAGCGTCTGACGCAGTCTGGTGACAGGAGGATAAATATGCGCTACGATAACAACAACATGAGCGAAAAAAACAAAAAAAAACGTAGACACGAATTATCCAAAATCGCTATCTTTAATATATATTGGTAGCTATTTACCTTCAAAGTTTGTATGACTAATAATTGACTAGTCTACAACGTTCACCATACCAAATAGTTTTAGACAACACAAAGCCTTCAGTAACAGTTTCAAAGACTTCAAACAAAGCCACCACACTTGAAATAAATGAAAATTCTTTTTAAGAATCTATTTCAACTTATCCCATAAAAGCGACACTATATATACACAAAACTCTTAATGTATCACTTCAAATAGACGCGTAGAAAAAGCGAAATATAAATCTGAATCGATTCTGATCTAAAAGCGTGACTGGTACACCCCTGGTGCATGAAAATTTTGCAAGGGTGAACCAACAAAGGGTCTGAATGAACCAGCACAGACAGAAAGTGCCTGGAAGCAACAAGTTATCACAAAGATTTCACTTTCTAGTGACGCAAAAACGCAATGCTTGCACGTGTGCTCAGTACAAAGTCACACTTGAGAAATTTCACCTTTCTTTTCGTACTGCAATTAATGGGGCTCCACACCCCCACCCCGTCAATCAAGTCACTTATAAAGTTCAACCCCGAATTGCAAGCTTTCAAGCATGTTTTGGACTTGACCAATGAGTAAAGGGGGTTTGAACGGGCTGGGCAATTTATTTCTTTAACTGGCTTTGAAATGGCTTCAAAGAGGTAAGAAATTTGATCCGAATGGAGCTAAAATGGCTAGTTTTTGCTGAAAAATCAAAAAACATTATTTTGCTCAGTTCAATCAGTCCGCAAACTTACTGGTCAAGTGTAAAATACGTTTAAAAGATGAAAGATCGCATATTTGGCTTAAATCTTTTAAGTGACTTGGCTAAGAAGGAAACTTCAGCCCTCTCAGCCTCCTCTAACTGCGCCACTGATAAAAGCATCATCTTTATTTTCATAAACGCTCAATAAAAATAAAATGTTTAATTTGCTGCGAAGAAACTCTAGTTGCGAGTAACGTCAAAGTGCAAGAGTCTACACCAGTGGTTCTCAAACTTTTTTATGTTGCGGCACACTAACAAACTTAAAAAAATTCGCGGCACACCAACTGTAAAAAAAAAAATTAAAAAATCTTTATTCGACAAACTTTAATGCGATGAATGAGCCTGGTTTTGAGAACAAATAAGATTGAAGAGATTCCTTCATTGTCAAATACACCCGCATTTCATAGTCAATTCAAAGAAGGCTTTTTCGTTTTTAGCTTTTAATTTCTGTCAAAGCAGAAAATCCATACTCGCAGAACCATGAAGATGCAAATGGCATCATTATTTTTTATGACTTTGACACCGATGATTGGATAAGATTTGTAAACAGATAGCCAAAACTCGTCCAAACAGTGCTTGAAAAAATAGGTCATTTCGTAACTACATGAGCTGCTCGTTTTCTTTCGCAGAAAATTCAACATTATCACAAATCTCGAAGACTTACTAGCTAGCCTACCAATAACAACACAGCAATCTTACCATAAAATTTTTGAAATGAGATGAAAAATCCTAAGAAGCACAGAGCTGGACAGCGCTGTTTCGAGCTTTTAACTCTCATCGGCAGCCCTCAGCTTCAGTGGAAGTCGTTATGATTTCCCAGGAGTTGACCACGAAGGACGTCAAACTTGTCGGTTATGAAAAATCCTACCTATTAGTAGCGTTGCCAGGAGGAGACTATAGCCCCCCCCCATTGGTCTGCCGACCAAAATGCAAAATAAGAAAAATACTACGTTTTTGCCCTTCTGAGACTGTCTTTTGCACTGGGATGACTCAATAATGATTTAAAGCATATTTTAAAAGGTTTGTTTAGCGGGGGGGGGGGGCTAATTAGTAAAAGGTAAAACTCATAATTCAGAAAAAAAAACTCACAAACTGGCCAAAAATTGGTATTCAAATTTGATCGCTCATTGAAAAATGTTTAACATAAGCTTTATCAAAAATATATAAGCTCAGAAATAGGAGGGGCTACTCAGTATTAGTTAACTACCAATCACGTTTCTCAAACTTCCTTCCATTTGCTCCCCAAATTATATCGTTCTCCATAAAATATAGACGAAATAGATTACACCTTGAGAACTACCAGTATAGGATTTTATGACTTACCAGCTTGTAAATTAGAGAACTGAAGTTCTAGCAATAGCTACAGTATCTCCCACATAGCCCATTTATGCAACAAGAAAAATCATGTTTTTACCCTGCTAATTTCTATGCCACGTTTTAATTGTATTAATTTTTATTAAAAGAGGCATAAAATTAAATTATTTTTTACAAAAAACAACAACATAATTTTCGAGCGCTGGGGGCTCCGTCTCCTGACCCCCGAAATAGCTCCCTATTGCAGATTTCTGACTACGCGCCTGCGAAAATATTACATTACAACGTTTACACAAATAATGGTGTTAAGGGTAATAATGGTGTTATCTTGAAACTGCAAACTGGGCTACTAATAGCAACAGTGTACTTTTAAGAAAAACTTTGAAACATGATGAAAAGTAATAACAGGGTTGCCACAGAAATTGCAAAATCAAATTACAGGACTTTCCAGGACTTTTTTAGGTCATTTTCCAGGACTTTTCCAGGACTGTTTAAGATTTTTTTTTCAGGACTTAAAATTTAATTTTGACTATTACTCTCATGCACCTACTCTTTTGTACTTGTGATTGACAAAAAATTTTGATGTAACGCATTTGCATTCCTAGTACTGACCACTATCCAGGTGCAAAGCCAAAAATTTGCAACGAAAGGGTTGTGGTTTTTGGTGTGCGGGCAACCCCCAGCCACCGTAAGCCATAGGGGTCTGGGGGCAACGCCCCCAGCATTCCAAAATTTTGCAATTTTTTTCAATAATAACTTAATTTTAGACCTAGTTTAGTAAAAATTATTGCTTTTAAAACGTGGCATAGAAATTAACACTGCAAAAACATGATTAAACTGGTTGCATAAATGGGCTACATGATGTGGGTGAAAGATAGAGCTTGATCGTGTGGGGGCAGCCCCCAGTCGCCGTAAGCCATAGGGGGTCTGGGGGCAACGCCCCCAGCATTCCAAAATTTTGCAATTTTTTTTCAATCACAACTTAATTTTAGACCAAGTTTAGTAAAAATTATTGCTTTTAAAACGTGGCATAGAAATTAGCACTGCAAAAACATGATTAAACTGGTTGCATGAATGGGCTACAGGATGTGGGTGAAAGATAGAGCTCGATCGATATGACTTGTTAGGCCGATACCAATATATAACTCATAAACTACCAAATTTTGTCTATATTTTTCACTTGACTTGACACGAAAAGCTTCAGTAGTCCTCCTCCAAAGAAAGATTATTGCAAACACAAGTCATACTAAGCAAATCAACACAAGAACACTTGTGCTTGCTCTAAAAAAATATACTGTTTAAGGTAATTGCGCTAAGCCGATATTTTATCAGCGGTAGATAGCCGATACGATATTCCGACTTGGCACTGATATCGGGCAAAATATATCAGCCGAGCGATAGATATATCAGTCGAGCTCTAGTCATGGGTAATAGTAAAACTTCAGTCCTAGCTTTATTTCCATGCAGTGAACTATAAAATTTTATTGTTTGAAAAACACAGAGCTTATTTGAACGCCAGGGTGCAAACAAAAAAACTCTACCCAAGCCCTAACCCCAACCTTAAACTAAACCCAAACTGTAATCCTAGCTCTAACCCTAACGTTAATCCTAACCCAAACTCAAAATATAAATTTCAACTAACCACTAACGTTAATAATTTACAAAATAAGAGTATTTGAGCAAATAAGCACCCACTTTTGCTCTCTTATTCTCTAAAAGCAGAGCTCATTTTGCATGCTAGAGTGCAAATAGGCAATTCCTTTGAAAAAACTCCCAATTATTAATTATTTCAAATCGTCTGTATTTTATAATGCTAGATAAACATATAATTTGGGAGGAGAGGCTAATGAAACGAGATTTGAGAGAGTTGATTGGTAATTAACAGAATTAAATACTGAATAGACCCCTTATAATTGTCTTACAAAGCCTACGTTAAGCATTTTGCATCAAGCGATCGAATTAATTGTTTATTTTTAGCCATTTTTAGTTAGTTAGTTGTGACTGGTTTCTTGTTGACCAATACTAGCCGTTCCCAAAATCATGTTCCAAAAGTGACTTTAAATTACTTTACTATCCATACTACTGCAAAAAACTGCCTTAGAATTACAGTGCGATAAACGTTGTATTTTTCTTATTGCACGTTTTGGTCTGTGGGCCAATGGAGAGCAATAGCCCGCTATGCTACTGCTACTACAGTATCGCATTGCAATAAATTAATGCCCATGAATTCACTCTTCCTAATAATATTCAATAATTTATACATACTGTATTGCAAAGTGCAAATTTTGGCTAATTGGAGGAAGTGCTTATTTGCACTCTAGTAAGATTGCTTAAAATGAACAGTAAGAACTAGTAAGAACTGCTTAAAACCAATAAGAAAGCAAAAAGCAGAGGATTGGGCTCATATTACTGTTAGGCTAGATCTAGGGTTGCAGTTTGAGTTAGATTTAGAGTTGAGTTAGGGCTAGGATTGCAATTTTTTGTTTGTGCACCCGCATACAAATAAGCTCTGTCTTTTTACAATACAATAAAGCTTTTCAAACCAACTTCACAATGCAAATTATTTCAACAATAAATAGCTTTGTACAATTACAAGGTACCAGTTATAATAAAAAAAAAACAACTTCACATTCTGTCCTGGAAAATCACGGGAAAACTCTATAAACATTTTCCATGACTTTCCAGGACTTACAAACAAAATTCAAGGACTTTCAAGGACTTTCCAGGACAGCAAAAAAATCCAGGACTTTTCCAGGATGTGGCAACCCTGTAATAATCATATCTACATCACAAGGTTTAAACATTAATTCTGATGTAGTCTATAATTAAACAAACAAAAATTAAGACTAACAGCATTACTGGTCTATCACATGGCATTGAGCGTAATTGAACAACTAGCATATTTTCCAAAATTGCCAAAACCTACGTGGCTCACTAGTGTGCCGCGGCACACAGTTTGAGAACCACTGGTCTGCACCTACTGTAGCTCAGTATCCCATTGCAGTTGCTCAACAAGTTTATTAAAACTACTTTACGATCAGCCAAAGTGTGTTTTAACTTACTACAAAACCTTCAACTTTTAACATAACTCCGAACACCGTTTACACCCAGTCTTTACTGGGTGTACATTAGGGTGGAGTGAAAAAAAATTTTTTTGGAAATTCAAAAAAGTGTAGTTTGGAAATCCTGGCAAATGGTCTAAAAATTGAAAAAAATCGACTTGAGCCAGTTGCCACCTACCATGGGCTGGCTACTCCCCCAAAAATTGGTCGCGGGGGTAAAATGGCCATAAAATCATGTTACTTGATAACCGCTAGTCGTAAAGACCTGATTTATAGCTCAAAAGTTGCAGAATCATCATGTTTCTATGAGTGCTAAGAGGACTTTTTTGTCTATTTCAATCATAAAAAAAGTTACAGTCAAGAAACCGGTTTTTCATGCTAAAATTGCATCATAGAGAATTGTGATTCACTACTAGTTAACATGAACTCTTGCAATTTGTAACTTGCTAAGAAATTTGATTTTAGGGGTATGTCGTACAACATATTACTGTAGTAATGCGAAGTGCACAACAAAAGTGAGTGCGAGGCTGGCAAACATAGATGTGTTATCAACAGTCAACACAACATAAAAACATTTTACGAAAATTGCATTTTAGTGTCAAACTTTTTTAACAATTTGCGAGATCTAATTTTTTGGCGAATAAGTCCGTCTCTTCTTTCAAATCCAGTGACTTGTGCTGATGCTTCCGTTACCAATTTGACATGTCTTTCGACAGTTTGATTGTGGCATGGATGGTGTAAAATTAAGGGTTTCATTCGACAGTCTTCAATTTCAGAATCGGACAAATGTTTAATAGTTGGAGGTTGTTGCTGACAAATTTCCAAATCAGCCAACTCATAGTATGCGTCTGCTTCCAAGTTTAAAGTAGGAAAGTGAAATAAACGAACTGAGGTGTCGTTCTTGCGAAGTGAAAGAACGTGATTCATGCCCTTGTCTCGAACAGCTTGATCGTCATCTCCTAACATTGCGATCAAAATGCTTTCTGGATGGCCAAAATATCCATTTCTTTGAACAACATTTTGAGCTACTTGTCGAAGATCTTGATTTGTCAGACTGTTAATTCTTTTGATCAAGTTGAAAAAACTTTAGAACCATGTGTTAGTTGGTTGTACAACTTGATTTCAACCATGTGGGAAAATAAACAGTTAAACAAAAGTTAACTAAAATTTCCAAGTTTTGAGGTGGTTCATCAAGTGACACGTAATACCGCAAAATTCTACAACCCAAAGTCAACCATCTTGAATGCACCACTGGGCCAACTTTCAAATATTGTAGATCATCATCACAATTACCAGTTATAATTGCCAAACAGATTTTATAAGCGTAGTATTGATCTGTACTCAGGTCATCAATGACATGAGGTGGAAGTTTTGGAAAAGAAGAAAAAGGGACGAACACTTGCTTAAACTGAGTAACTGGCCAACTTGATACAGGACCCTGTATTTTTTTACCTATTGGTCCGGCAAATGTATCTGGACCACTTGTTGCCCCATCCAAAGCAGCAAACACATGTCGCAAGGGAAGTTCATTTGTGTGTAGTAAACACACAACTCACTGAAGAGGTCTGTGTAATAATTCTTCTAAACTTCGAATGCATCCATTGTGTTTGCTGGTCATAGAAGCAGTACCATCAGTGCCAACTATTGCAAGCTTGCCTTCCAATTCCGTACCACTGAAAGAATCAAACAACTTTTGGGCAATTGTTCTACCTTTGCCATCTTCAGGAGAAAAGTGAGTAAGATAATAACTTCCTGGCTCACCAACTACTGTATAATGTTCTTCCAGTTGAACAGACCGATAATGCTTCTCATTTGGACCTTGTGCAACAATTTGGGTTGCATCTTTGCGGCCATCCAAATACACTGCGTTCACCTATTCAAAGGTTTGTTGCTCTTCGCTCCTGATTTCGTTTCGGCATCTTTCACACTCTGTTCGTAGTTTACTACGATCAATGATGCGTGTTTTATCATCTTCAGTAACTAAACCAACATCCACTAGGACACTGTTAGCAACTGCAGCAGCTGCTCTATCCGATAGCTGGTAGCGTTCACAAATTCTGGCAAGGTTTGGCCATTTTTTGCAATTTTGAATGGATGGATTTGGCATTTCCGCTAAGAACTGAGAAACTGCAGATGATTGTGATGTGTCTGTGCTTGTTGATGCCAAAGATTCGGACTCCGAGACATAATCAGTAGTTGACAGAGTAATAATTTCATTTTGGCATTGTGAACTTGGGGCATTGACATGTGATTCTGAACGTCGTATAAATTTTTGGTCAGATGAGGTCAAAGGCAAAGCTACATCTAAACATTTTCCAATACGCCGGCTCTTTTGATCTTCATAAAATACAAAATCTTCATCAGTCATTCGCAACTTGTGGTCTTTTTCCAAACGTCTTCGTTGTTCATTGTCATTGCAAAACACGTCGAACAACTTATCTATATCTGACAAGAACTCCGCTTCTTTTTCCAAAAAAGATGCTCCACGTTTTTTCTTGGGATACCGATCAAGTTTGCTGAAAGCTACCACCAGTGCCTGTACTTTTTTAGATATAGTTAAGTAATGTAATGGATAAACATTACACCACACCCATCTGTCATGTATTTCTTTAGCAACATCATTTGCAATGTCCACAGTTCTAAAATTTTCGAATTGGACGATCCTCTCTAACACTTGACATTTGGTGGGTAGTATACCGAATGGAAAGCTTTTACTTCCAGTGAAAGTGTATTCACTATGTAAAACTTTAACGTTGCTTGCACTTCGCCTGGTTGTCATAGCTATAAACTACGGTGGTTATCAAGTTATTTCATTAATAGTACTAAGCACCTAATTACTTATCTACAAAGAAAAAAATCTTTAAAAATTTGTAAGGATTAAGTAGACGTAAGCCTAAGTCTACCTAATCTTTAAAAAAAGCTATGTTACACCTGCCAAAACTAGTTTTTTGACTGTAACTTTTTTTATGATCGAAATAGACAAAAAAGTCCTCTTAGCACTCATAGAAACATGATGATTCTGCAACTTTTGAGCCAGTGGCGTAGCGTGACATTTCAGTTAAGGCATGCAGTTATGATGACGTCATCAGTTTTGATGGCGTTATTAATTATCAGGCAGTAAAATATAAAAACAACTTTACAATAATAAACGTCTGGTATTGCAACTAGGCCTCCTCTCTCCAGCAGGGGCGCCGAGAGCCGAACGTAGGCCCAGGGGCAGCTGAAATATGATGGAATTCAGGTTCTGTGAACTCCAAAACAGACGGAAACAATGCCCCAGTTTTGTCCAAATTATGATGCAAACTCAAAAAAAGTTCGTCACAGGAATTCTAACGATTTTTTTATTCAAAATCAGGTGATCTCCAAAAAGAAGGTCTCACATGCTCATTTCTAAATGTCATTTGATCGGCCCCTTTCGAGCCATGGGCAGCCTCATGGCCCCCCCAAAGTCCATGGGCCCCAGGGTCATTATACCCCCTGCCCTCCCCCCTTCGGTGGCCCTGCTCTCCAGTACACATTGGTGTGTACTGCACATTTGCTGTCCCAGTATATACAAGTCTTCCTTGTGTTACTACAGGCAGTGACAGGTCTAGCACTTTCATGTGCCAGAAGCCCAGATTGGAAAGAACGTAGGCTGCGCGGAGGATATTTTTTTTCTAGAGGGGTTGAGACCAAAATTGGCGCCAATTGAAATTGGCAGTGCCAACTGCCAACTCAAATTGGCAGTAACCAAACTGCCAACTTGAAAGTGGCAGTTGTTATTTTCCATAATTTTCTCTGTGCAATTATTCAAGCGTGAAATATTTTTTAATTTTTTTTCAAGAGGTTTTTAGTCAAAAAAAATTTCCGTTTCTAAAGACAAATTAGAAATCTAGTTTTACTTTTAATAAAATGCTATTTAAAGAAACATTAAGAGCATTTAGTTAAATTTTATTTTTCTCAGCTTTTATTACCTGTGACCATGCGGAGAAAACAGATCTTCTGTGAAAAAAAGAATGAAAATACCTATGACCAAATGGAAAAAGTTTGATGGTACGAAAGTTTACTCTCGCTTGGGGAGTCACAAGCAGTGATTTTGGGGAGGGGGACAAGCAGTGATTTGGGGCGCACGGCCCAGAAATACCAACCGCAGTGCCGAGCTTTAATGGGGGCTACTTCAGGGTTCTGAGGGTGAAGTCCCCAGCAGTCTTCGAAGATTTTGCATTTTTTCCCCAACAAACTAAATTTTATTTGGTAAAAATTTAATGGTAAAAAAATAATGCTTTTAAAAAGTGGCATAGTAATGCAATAGCATGATTAAACAGGCTGGCTAAATGGGTTATGAGGGCGGTGGTTAATGACAAAATTTCAGCCTTTTTATTCCTAACAGGTAAATTATAAAATCTAACAAATTTTAACCTAATGCGTTGGCATTAAAAAAAATTGGAGAGGGGCTAATTGGATACGATATGTAAGAAGCGGTTGGTAATAAAGCTAAACTAAAAACTCTCTACCCCCCTCCATTCCACACCACGTTTTCGAAGTTTACGTTAAGCATTTTGCATCAAGCGATCAAATTTGATTGCGTATTTTTAGCTGTTTCAAGCTAATTGCAAAGCTGCCGAAAAAGTGCAAAAATCGTGGTTTATCCCTTAATGTGCATTTTGGTTGCATAGCCAATGGAGATGCTATCGCTTCAGCCCCTAGCTGCGCTGCTGTTACCCGAGGCCCCACGCTGCGCTGCTATTGCCAGGGGCCCCACGCTTGGATGGTAATTGCAACGAAAACGTAGCGTATAAGCCTACATCTTTTTGGTCTTCACTTTTTTCGGCGGAATAATGCAGCGAAAATCTGGTATAAGACCTTTTCGCTTCAGAGATGCATATTTATTCTCCTGTCATCATATTGCTTTAGACGGTTACTACTGGACGATCCGCACACATTTCTTTGCAATGACAGCTTTGCGCTTGGAAGAATCCGCACATGTTTAGGAGTGATCCAACGTTCCAGTGAATTTCTTTAAAATCTTGTCCACCGTCTTTGCTACTCGTTCGAAGCCACCAAGGAGAGTTGATATCGTATTGCGTCTTATCCAAGGACACAACAAAATCCAGCGTTCTACACCCTTATATCATCGCAACGTAGCTGATTCAACACTGTCTACAGTATATAATCATTAACTACTGACTTAGTTTTTAAATCACCCTGTATTTTAATTAATAGAATAAAGCAACGTATGAATGGCAAAAACCACGAAAGAAACAGCGCAAAAACATGACTAAAAGAACGAACAGCAGCAGCAACAACGAAACACATTCCAAAGTTCCTTCATCGGCATGAACCAGGCACTCTGCGTCTGTCTAACCACACGAACGCAGAGTACTTTATTGGGTTCTGTTTGCAAGTATTTCGTGAGCTGGGCCACCACAACGGGTAGACAGCTCGGTCGGTGGACCCCAATGGGAAATACGCGTGAAGTGTCTTTCCCAAGGACACGACACATTGCCAGTTTGGGAATCGACCAGGGGTTAGCAACCTTTCGATCACCAACACGACGCTTTGCCAATGAGGTATTGCCGCCAACATCCGTAGTGGTCGCAAAAAGCTCACTTTTAAAAACAGTGATTGGAAAAGCGAAACAAACACTGGCAGCAAAAGCGCAACCAATAGTACTTTCAAAAGCGTAACACCGTTTGTGGTAATTGCGCAATAAAATTCACATTAAAAATAAAGACGAAACTTGCAATAACAACCAAATTTTTCAACCCCCAATTTAATAATTTTTTGGCAAATTTGAGGTATAACACCACGAGAAGTGACGCAAACAGGGGTGAAGCCCTCTTAGCAAATTTCCAAAAATATTAGGAACTTCACCAGAAACTAAAATTTGTCGAGTGTCTACCATGCAAAAAAATAAACTTGGTATTTTGTTATTAGCAATTTAATTCTTTTAAATGGCTCTAACACGAGCGAAATGTAATCTTTTTATGCACAGCTTGGAGAAGATACGTCACATGTCCATAGTTTAGCTGTCCAAAGTAGGACGAATACGAAATAATAAGGTTTAATTTATGGTGCAGTTCCACTGGCGATAACTCGGTTTTACCGAGCTGTAACGATTAGATGCGGCCGATTATGCGCCTGGACTTTTACGCGCCAGATTCAAATTTTTAATTTTCGCCAAAAACTATTGGAACAATTTTTTTTCTAATTTTTGCATCATGTTTCTACAATATACATTTTTTGTCTTTCAAATTTGTCTTCATTTTTGCTTTAAAAATTAATCTTTCTATCGGGTATTACAGCAGTAAAGAATCAGAAAATCGAAATAAGTTTGAATTCTTAAAATTCTTAGCGGTGAAAAAAAATCGCCACACTTAACAAGAAAAAGTATAAAATAAAACACATTAAGGAGGCTAGAATAGTAAAAGGAATTAACCACGAACTGCTGTAACGTAACTATAGTGTATGCCAGTATGCAACTATGCGTCGGACATTGTTTGAAAGGTATGCTTTGCAACCAACATCTTCACTTTTAGTAATTTTACTGCAAGCAGCAAAGCATAGGTAGCACAGACGTAGCCAGGATTTTCGATTGGGAGGGGCCAAACTTTAAATCACATGCAATAACGTAATCAGAAATTTTCGAAAAAAAAAAACTTTTTGGAGGACAAAGATACTGTAGAACGGAAGACCAGCAGCATTGACTTCGTAGGGCATTTTAACAGGACTTTACTAAAAAAAGAGCGCTTAAACCAAAAGTGAAAATGCCTAAATTGGAAGTATAGTAAATAAACTAGTGTAATTCAAACGTAATATAGATGTACAGTAGGTCTGGGGACGGAACCCTCAACTGCCGGAGGCTATGGGATCTGGGAGCTTTTTTGTTGAAAAGAAAAGCTATTTAAATGCCATTGGATTACATTTCGCATGTGTTAGAGGCATTTGAAAGAACTCGATTTTTATCATGTAACAGCCAATTACAAAAATTAAATTCTTCAATTCTCCTTTTACTTACAATTTAAGTCCAAAGCGTGTTTTAAAAGCTACTCGAAGATTTTCAATAAATACTCGAGAATTACAATAAATAATAATCCATTTGAAGATTTTCCTTTGACGTTTTTGTTTTGTCATAAAAACAATCAGTTGTAGGAATTTTTCTTTTTTTTTTTAATTACCAATTAAAACAAAACTTTCCGCCTGGGTCAAAATCCTACAGCCGAATTCTCTGCAATTTAAGTATTTTTTGTTGCTCGGCAATAAAAAATTACTACTACTGTAGGAGTACATGTACAACCATGGGGCCCAGGCCCCTCAAATCAAATTTAATAATTTGCAAATGAGCATTTCCACTCGCTAATTTTTTCAAAAGTTTACATCGCGTAAAAACTGGCGAGGTGAAGGAGCATTGTCATTGAAAAATGGTACAATAGATGGTTACGACCTACTAACCACTGCCCGGGCCGGATTCGCGCGGGGCCTCTGACTTTGGAGATTTTTGCATTATCTTCCAGCCAAATATACTGTAGGTAAAGACCAAAAAAAAATCTTACATCTGAGCGCGGGGCCTCTGGCACTGCGGCATATTGCAAATCCGACCCTCGTTATGCATTAAGTTCATAAAACGGTTAGATAAGGGCCTAAGGTAGCAAATTTCAGGACAAAAACCCTTAATATCAGCGGGTTTATATATTTATATCGGTTGGCAAAAACTGAATTGAGGGGCTCCGTGGTCGTCAATATTTTTGTTATTTACTGTTTACATGCGAAAAATACGAGGAACTGAAACTGAAGAAACAATATGCTTTTTTGTCACATTTTTATCATTAGTGGCATTTCAATTTGGGTGGGGGGGGGCGGACCCCCCTCTGGCTACGCTTTTGATAGGTAGTGCAATTGCAAGATGATCCCAAAATATAGAGACGAATTTCTCTGAAACAATCTGCAATTTTTTTCATTAACTAAAATAAGTGGTGTATAACCTTTTGTCCAGAATAAAAAATGTTCAAAACATAGGCATTTTCTCCAGTTTTACATATTTAGAGGATAGAATCTTCTATTGAAACGGTAGACTAAAGTCAGATTCTCGGTCGGGTCAAATCTAAACACTAAAAAAATTGGCATCCACAGCTTCTTAGTAGCGTAAAAAGAGAATTTGCTTGTAAACCTCCACCGTTTGTGGCTATATAAATTGCTGCTTGACTCGAAGAGCAAAAGGTCCCTTTGCAGTCTCCTGGTCAAGACAGCTGTGTTAATAAAGATGTAATTGCAATATTATTTACGCTAAAGTTGTTGTGGAAGCATTATGAGTGTGACGGAACACAAAAAAGTATCGGGCTTGCAGTTATACGAGTAAAGTATGCAACTGAGGACTTAAATAACCTAACTATATTTTAAATATTCATTTGATTGCTTTTGTTTTATTTCTTCGATATACGGCTATTTTAATGTTAGGCAAAAAGCAGGCGTAACATAATGTGAACCGTTGCTCTATACGTAACATGTGAAAGGAAAACAAAAAGATGAGATCGTTTCATGTGTTGAGTTCTTCAAAGTAAATTTCAGCTTTGCTTTAAACCTCAATAAAAGGATGGTTTCGCAAAAAATAAACAAACTAAAAACTTATCAATAAATTTTGGAATTGAATCGGAGTTCACTTCTTCAGTTGCATCTATAATTTCAAGCCCATTCTACGATCATGCATTTGGAATCAGCTAAGTCGGTAAACATGGCGTAGCCTAATTACGTCAAATTGCACAATATTTCTCCGCAACTTTTCTAGCTTTCTGACACCACTAAACACCTTTCATTCTAAACAAATGTTCACCAAATAACTTCATAGAAACTATGTAGGCAGAATAGTCACAGCAAGCAAAAAAGCTAATTTTTGATATACACTAGATCGGAACCCATCAATTAAGGCAGGGGCGTCCAACAAGTGGCCCGCGCCAAAGGTTTCTGCATCGGTTGGTTGATTGATACTTCCGCGCTGTGAGTTGCAGAAACGAGTCCTTGAATTTCTTTTGTACTTGCTTTTAGGAGAATCCCACAAAATCCATCGGAATAACCTCTTTTTTGTGTGTGTGTTCACCTGCTTTTTGGCAGAAAAAAACGATCAAAACCTGAGTGAAGACCTTTTTTTTTTTTTTTTGGTCTTCACCTAGTTTTTGGCAGAAAAAAACAATCAAATCTGAGTGAAGACCTTTTTTTTTCCGAGATCACCACGAAATCCATCGGAAGACTTTAGTTTGCGAAGAAGAAGATAAAGTAAGACTAAATTTTGGCCCACGAAACTTTTGGAACAGCAAATTTGACCCGCGACTGAAAAAAGTTGGACGCCCCTGAATTAAGGCTACATCGCTGAATGAAATATAAACATACATAACACTTTAAACCTTGCGAATTAAAATTAAACGAGGTCTGAAGGCAAAATCAATGGGTATATCTAAAGTTAAGCAAATCGCATAAGACTAGATTGGCGTCGATTCCATCCTTCTTGACCAAGCCGTTCCAGAGATAATCTACTTCAACCACGACGTCGGGCCGGTAGGGGCCACTCTGATTTTAATTTTATTGGCAACCCTGGCCTTGATAGCACTGGCGACGCCATCCCAGTTCTAACCTAAAGCAACGCCGCATTCAGCTACTGCATTGAGCCGCTTCGCTGCTCTCTAATCAGCTTGATCTTGTCAGTAGAACAGATTCGAGCTGGAAAAAAGAGAACAAAATACAGTAGCCTAGGTAACGAACGTTTAAGAACAAGTAAAAGTAAGGCTAGTAGGCCATTGTTGGCAACTTAGTTGGAAAAATTCATTCTAGGAATCTAGGGTCACAAAATTAGTTGTAACCAAAAACAACAAACTCTGGTACTGGTAGTCTTGTTCTCAGTCTGACTTCACAGCCTAGTAATAAAAGCCTTATTACTACGCTAGGCTATGACTTAAGCCGCATTTACACGGGCGACTTTTTTGCGTGCGATTTTTTGATAAAAATGAATGTGGCAAAGTTGCATTTACTCAACGACGGTTTTGATCATGATAATTGGGACCTTAATGATGGAAGTAATTGTCTTAAGTTGGTTTCATACCAATATTGTTATAATTGAAAACTTTAGAAGAGAATCGGTGCTGCGATAAAAAATCGCAGTGAGATCAGTTCCGATTTTGTTTTAAAAAGGTTTAGAATATCACTATCGGAATGGAAACAACTTGAGACAGTCATTTTCAGCAGTAAGATAACTTTCATCACAATGAGAACCATTATTGAATAGATGCAACTTTGCCACATCCATTTTTATCAAAAAATCGCGCGCAAAAAAGTCGCCCGTGTAAATGTGGCTTAAGACTGAAATGTATCTAACAGAGGTGGAGTCCTCGAGGACGTCCTTGGCCTCGAGGACGTCCTCGAGGACAGATTTTGAAGTCCTTGGCCTTGGCCTCGAAGGTCAAGTCCTTGGCCTTGGCCTCGAAAATTGGCCTGTCCTCGGCTCGAGGACAGCACTATTTTTTGAATTGTTAAAATTTTGCGGAGCGCTTGAAAAATTTTTTAGAAAACGTTTTTTTGTGGAGATCGCTTGAAAAATTTTTGTGAAGACCTTTTTTTTTTTTTTTTTTTTGGAGATCGCCTGAAAAATTTTTGTGAAGACCTTTTTTTTTTTTTTTTTTTTTTTGGAGAGCACTTGCGCTTGTGTCCTTGGTCCTTGGCCTCAAGCATTCCTGTCCTTGGCCTCGAGAGTGTCTGTCCTCGGAAAGGCTGTCCTTGGCCTTGGCCTCGGATTTTTTTTGTGTCCTTGGCCTTGGCCTCGAGCCTTGTGTCCTCGACTCCACCTCTGGTATCTAATACCTTGATTTTTACTAAGATCGCTAGGCTGCCAAACAGGGACAATACCAAAAGGTGAAAAAGTAGGAAAAGGCGGAAATCGAGCTAAAAGGCGGTTAGGGTTGGCAACCGCCTTTTCCTACTTTTCTGCCTTTTAGTCATGTCCGCCAAACAGCCTTTTCTTTGTACCAGCTCGGATCTGTTGTGCCCATAAGACCAAACTGATTAGTGTGCAGCGCGAAGCAACTCAATGCAGTAGCCTAATTGCGGCATTGCGTTACGTTAGAACTGGGATGGCGTCGCTAATGCTATCAACGTCAGAGTTGCCAATATAAATTGTAACATTAAAGGCCTCTACATCGTATTTAAAGTAGAATAACTCTGGAACGGCTGGGTCACGAAAAAAGAAGCACTCCCATTGATTTTGCCTTCAGTCCTCGTTTAAGCAATATCTATACTAACCAACTCTTTGTTGATGCAAAGGACACATCCATATCACCTTTTTGACCTTCACAACACTGACACCAACCGAGCCAAGTCAACTGACCGCGAACAAACTGTCCGCGAACCAACCGTTTCGTCGCAGTGATTTCGCCACGAAGTTGAGGGTTTGGGCAAGATGGCTCTGGGGATAGTAAAATGTTTTTAGGATCGCCCGTCTCAGCCAATCGGCGTTGTTCGCGGTCAGTTGTCGTAGACCCGACACCACCGCATGATACCAACGCGCGCATGCATCGCATTCAACTTAATAAACAATAACAATAAAAAAACACTTACGGTGGTAAGTGAAAAGTCGACTTTCAAACGGTAATGCAAAGCAATTCCAAAAAACAGATTTCTCAGGAAGCAGTTATTAAACAGTGAACACACAATTACACGTCATTTACAGGGACCAGCATTAAAATCATTAGGAATCTGATGCTAGAATACGTTCTTTTTCGTAGATTTTTGATGTGACATTTGGACTAATGTACGATCCAAGGAATTGTTGACTCAAAAGCACTGTTGATTTACGTGCATGATCTTTTTTTCCAGCAAATTCGATGGTGAATTAAATTCGTCACGTACGTATCATTTACTGCTGTTACTGCGCGATGGAATCGAGGAGAACATTTGCCAATATCCCCGTTCAGAAACTGAATCACAGGGTCAGGGGTACTACAAGAAGAGTTAACCTGTAGTGTATAGACAAACTAGGTTGCGGCCGTAAAGTTTGGAAGGTTCATATGGTTCGGAACGATATAATCCAGTTTCCTCCAAAGACATAGAAAACCATATCATTTTGCATAGACATGCAAGTATTGCACTTCTAGATGTTATAAAAAAAAAGATCAATTTCGCCATTGTGAAGAAATCTTACCGGCGAGCAAGTAAACTACGGCCAGAATCAAAAAGTACCAGTTCATTGCCAGAAACGTCGGCATGTTCACGGGCTCAGTACATCGCAAACTACACCATCGACTTATCACAGAGAAGTCCAGGGACAAACTTTTTGCAATACTTCAATACTTCCTCAGGAAGTCAGGGAAACATACCCATTCTTTCCTTCCCGATCTTCCGTCGAGACACATCCAGCAGTCGTTCTCCATGTTTTCTGCGTGCAAAACATTTTCTAAGTTTAACTCTAAATTCAAATGTAACGTTTCCAACAGCTCAATGCCGCAACGCAAGTTTAGATGTTTAACTGATGGGATATAGAGTATTAACAACAAATGCCAAAACAAACTTATTTAGTGTTTAAGCAAACTTTCGAAACAACGAAATGACGGCAAATTACTTTTCGATATTACCGGATTAAGTCAAGTTCACCGCTGGTTTGTTCTACATTTTTCGCAGCATATAGCTTTGGCAAAGAGTTAAAATATCTGGTACTATCCGTAGATTAGTTTCGATTTTGCAATTCGCATTTTTAGCTCAGTCAATGCTTATTTGCTTACTATCGAAAGTATTTGCTTACTATCGAAAGTATTTAATGTATTTGCATTACCACAATTAATTTTCTGAATTCCCTACGCAACAAACAGATTTGAATCACAAACTACACCATATGTTTATTTTTCGTAACGTACTGTATAGTTGGTTTGATGTTTTATATAGTTGTTCATATATTCTACAGCCCCTCTTTCAAAACTTTTTTAAAATATGGTTTTGCAATTCTTTACCAAATCAACAACAGAAAACAGTCCGAATCGTAAAAATCAAACAATTTTCGCCTTTTACTTTCTTTTTTAGTCTTCGTAAGCTTGGTTCATTACTTTTAAATGATATATTGTTCTCCGCACGATTAGCGCTTAAGGCCTATAGTTTTTAGTACGAAAAGCGCTAATGCATGCTCGAAATGCGATTTGGTGCATTTTAATTACCCAAAATTACTCTGTTTAAACGCCCTATCACATTATACCAATAATTTAATTTCGTTTTCTCATTTTTACAATGCGTCCTATTCTATTTACCTGATGTAGCCAATATTCGGCATGCATATCGTAATCTGAGCTATTGCAAGTATGGTTGAGTGTTTCCAAAGCAGACTTGCATTGGAAATTTTGACAACTCGCTCAGCAAATTTCTCACAATCTATAAAACACAAACCTTTTTGGATATGCAAACATCCATTATCCTCTCAATACAGGCATGAGAGCATTGATCTACTGCTACAAGGACTTGATAGGTCTGCAACCATAAACGGCTAAAGGCCTGCCATTTTCAGTCAGGAGTCTTAACCATAGTAGGACGATTTTCATCGCCGTTTCATGTACAGTTTGCATAACAACATAATATTTCAAAATAGGTCTAAACAACATCGGAAAATATCTGGATGAGTGAAAGACTAAAACAGTTTTGTTTTTCAAAGACAATCCAACTTTAAAAAAACAATTAAATCTGTTGTTGCTACCAGGCCAATCAAAGTAATTAATTTTGGGGGGGCGCTCTGCATCATGACCAGTGATCACGCTACATCTTAGTTACCTCCAACCTATATATTCCGCAATTTCAGCCGTCTTGCTGCTGTGGGTGCGATATTATCACCGGCTGCCAATTTACTTCCTTCAGCTCCTCGTCAATAGACCTTAATTGCAGAAAATTACTGAAAATTGACAAATTGAATAACATCAGCCAGAAAAAATAAATTTTCTCGTAAAACGAGTAGAAATAAGATACAGTGTGCTTTATCAGTCCGATTTTTTAAAAATGTTACTCTACAACAATCAACCGAAATTTTTCTATTTTCTTTCTCCTATGATTTAAACAATAAAGCAGAAGTTTCATAATAATAACTTTATGCTATTCTTAGGCTTTGAGAGTTTAAGCCATGCTACTACTTTTGAAGCAACATTCGACCTTGAAAATTAATAAATCCTTCCAAAAACTTGGGCCTCAACTTATATATTAGAGTTTACCTGAAAGCGACAGACGCACTTGCAGAATTCTCCAATTTAGATCTAAACGGATCTACCACTGCAATGTGTTTTGATGGTAGATGTATGTACTAAATAAAACAAACAAGAACATTACCACAAATTTACTTTAAATATTATAAAATACGTACACTATCACGCGTACTAAAACCTTGTGTTTAAATAACAACAGCACAAGTCCCAAAAATCATTGGTCACACAATCTAGCTCATGTTTAATAGTTTCAACTAGCTTCGCTTTGGCATTGAGCACTATTTGTAGGTGCTGTGAAAATCACACACATGTAATCTAAATTTTTACGATTAAAAACAGTAAAGCCTGATTTAAATAGAAAAATTTTTAAACGTTTCGGACTTGGCTATGTCCATCATCAGTAAAAATAAAATCTTATTCAAATAGAAATAAAATATTTTTCAAATTTTTTTGATGATGAACATAGCTAAGTCCAAAACGTTAAAAAATTTTGGTAGTTTAAATTTACTTTGGATAAATTTAAAATTAGGGCTTTACTGTTTTAATAAAATTAAATAAAACTGCCATGCAATCAGTACTGTAAATTTGTATGCTTTTTATAGCAATGCATCCATACTGTTAGAACCGAATTTTAGAAAGGCCAATAGACTTATTGCGTGGTGAAAAAAAAAAGGTTACAGTATAAATAGATTGAAAAGTACTGCTGTAGCTTTCGACTATTAAGTTTTTTTGTGAATTGTGTGAAAAATTCTCTCAACATATTATTAAACAAAGTTGCTAACATTCGATAGGCCATAGGTTCTCACAGTGCTCCGAACAGAGCCCCAGGGCTCCACTAGAGAAACCCAGGGGTTCTGCAAGGTATTCGTTTACTTTTTTGTTTTTACTTAGAAATTTATTGTGGGGCTCCATAAATAATGGTCAACCTCTTCAAGGGCTCCATAACATCAAAAGTTGGGAACTCCTGCAATAGGCAATAATACTAGAATAAAAACTTCTGTTTTACTTTACATTCTTACCATGAAATTTATTCAATGTATAAATATCGGCGATCGATTGTGCACTGACAAAATTTTCAATGGTAATGACTTCTGCCAGTTGATTTTGAAGAACAATTGTCATTGCAGGGAACAGCATCTTTTGCAAATAGAATAATGTTGCAAATTTCAAACACAGTAATATCTGCTGTCAAATTTTGAAATCAAAATCATCCATATGAATTTTTGTTGGATGTAGGGGCTACTTATTTAGTACTTTTGTTACAGAGGATACCATGGTTGTACAACAGTTCTAATAAAATAAATCATTTTAAACACAGCATGGTCAAGAAAAGATGGGTTTGGTGGTATCTAACAATAATGTGAATGTGGCTTTATCCAAACTGGAAGACACCATTACAAAACACATTATTTCCAAATGCCTAATGCTGACCTTAAGTCTTCTCCCAACATCTCTGACAGCAATAACCTGATACAATAGCCTCAACCTAATGAACATCAATTTTTAATATGTTGCTTAAAAGGTAGGCAAAAGAAGATCTCACAAGCTCACAGATAGTGATAAGGATTTTTTTTTTGCAATGAAGTGCAACTAGTTATTCTTAGACAGCTCGTTGAGTGTTGCAAAATCACACGTTACTCTTTTACACTGTTAGAATCACCTCATAAAACTCCAACACCAAACTTCTTTACGAATAGAAAACAGCATTTCACTATTTATTCCAGTACTCACAGGCGTCGATTCTTTGTGGATTAAGCAAATTTCGAGGGGGCGAAATGTTTTTGAGAAGTTTGGTTAAACTTAATAATTCTATTTCAGTCCGTAATTTTGCCCCCAAATTCAGGTAAAGACCAAAAAAAAGTCTTTGCCGCATTTTGGATCTATCTCAGTCCGTAATTTCGGATTTCTTGTTGCCAAATGGGTATTACTTGCCAGAAAACCAAGGGGGTCAGACATATTTTGCCCTGTTCAGTGTTAGACCTGAGAGGGCACCGCCATTCGGCCTCCCATAATTGACGCCTATGCCAGTACTTGATTAAGTGTAAATTCTTTCACAATATTTAATATAGCATTTAAATGAAATGCTTTTTCCATGTCGCATCACAAAAAAATTATCAACAAATTTTAAAACGTTTTGAAGTTTTTTAAAGCAAAAATTGAACGCATTGAAACGTGAAATGTGCATCGCCACACATTGCAGTTGGGCTTCACAAACATACTACAAAATAGTTACAACATGATGGCATTCTTTCACACAACTTACCGTCACTAAACATTGAAGTAGGCCCATTGGTATAGGTACAGTTGTACTTGAAGGTGTCGATGGCATATTTTCTGGAGAGCAGTCTCTATTTGTTGGTCACCGGTCAATGTTACCAGTGCCACTAAGCTGTTTTTTGTTTCAGAAAACAGCAATTTGTTCAGTGTTGGATCAAGGGAAAATATTTTACAACAATATATGATATGATAAAAATTTAGTAGTTTTAGAGAAGTCTACAAATTTGTGGAAGTAATGAAACTTGAGCAATTTTGTGATTTTTAAAACGAAGTAACCATTTCAATGTGATTTCGATGACATTTCTCACTTTTTTAAAACCATTTGAAAGTTAAATTATAATAATGCTTAAAATCAAAACTTATTTGCAAAAAACAAACTTTTGTATTGTGTTCCCTCTAAGTTTTCCTCTACTGAGTAGGTGCCGGAAAAAGTGCGAAAGTGTCCAAAAGTTTTCACAAAAATGCCTTACTTTTGGCTTTGTGATGCAACAAAATACCGATCTCCAAAAAGAAAAAAAAAGGTCATCGTGCCGTGCTGCAAACCGATTTTTTCTGCGATTAGGCAAGTGATCTCAAAAAAAAAAAAAAAAGGTTATTGTGCTGCAGATCCGATACTTTCTGCAATTTTTGGGGCTCTGACGAAAAACAAACGCCGAAATTAAACCTCATTTCACGCTTGTGAAGATAAAAAACACTGGAATTAAATGCCGTTTTGTACTTGTGAAAAATGTGTGCAAAAATACCGAAAAATTCTTCGCACTTTTTTGTGCTTAGAGGAAACACTGGTCTTGCATACTTTTTGTACAACCGACTCGCTTCAATGAGGTAGTTTTCAGATTGATCTGGCAGCATTTTACATGCAAATAGTGATTTTTTTTGGTCAAAAAAGACCATACAAACTACTGTAACTTCAAGGGTATATAATTTTGCATAAAATTGTGATATTTGATCATAGTAGGTAACTTATTCTACAATTTTTCGAGCCTCATTTCGCAAAATAGGCTACATTGTTTTTTTAAGTACTGCTACAGTAAGTTTTTTAACTTGAGCTCCAAGGCCTAATTAAACCATAGCACAGATGCAAGTGGAAAACAGCATGTGGCTGTTAATACCTCTTAAATTCAAATTTTAATACTGTAAAGCTTAAAGATACGCTTAAGACACAAAGCAACCAAAATGTGACGTCATCAACAACTTGCAAAGGGTCAAACTTTTGTAAGCAGTTGCTCAACTTCTCTTGCTTGTAGGCTTATTAATTTGAATAAGAATTATTGAATAGAATACTCAATCTAAAAGGATACTGTATTAATACTAAATGACTGACTGGATTTGTAGAGTTGCACTTGAAGTTTGTTTGGAAATGACATACAGTAAACAGTAGGCCTATATTTACTATATATGATTTGCATAGTATCCAGTATCAGTGCCAATAGAATTTTGGCATTGTTAGATGCAAGATAGCCTTAGGCTACCCAACTTAAGCTGGCCAAGTTAGTAGGCCTACAGTATTTTACTTTGTTAGCCTTTAGGAAAACTAAATGCAATGCCAGGCTAAGTTTGAATATCATCAACTATATCTAGGCAGCTAAGGCTGTAAATTTGTTATAATTTCTCAAAACAATACTTGATCTTTCAACAGAATTTGAACAGGTCATTATCATTGCTTTGGTATCCTTTTTGAGCTGACTTTGAGATGCGGAGTTTGTTGCTGTCAGTAGGAGTCCACTGCAGAAATTAAATAAGCCGAATATTATTTTTATGTATTTTCTTTTACTTAATTATAATATATACACACTTTACCGGTATTAATAAAATTTTGATTTAGGGGTTAAATTCCAACTTTGCACAGAACTATCAATGTGCAAATAAATAAATAACTGAACATAATTTCAGAGGCTGACTTTTTCTCAAACTAACTGCAAAAACTTCACTACCAGTATATACATAATTGATGACAAATTCAACTTTCAGATTCACTTATAACATTGGCAATGGGAATTAGAGATGTCCATTTCAGAACAATTATGTACAGTATTCTAGAATAATTCAGAATCTTTTTTTTTCAAATCCAGAATTCCAAATTCTTAACAGAATCCTAAATCTTTAAAATGGCTGTCAGTACTATTTTGATATCAATTCAGCACGTAACTGCTCAACTATTGCAAAACAAAAAAAGTCCAACATTTTGTTTCATTTTTATTGAATGTATAGCCAGTAAAAGGATTCCAGCACTATAAATCACATGACAATGGGATATTCTCATTCTGCAATGCTTCATCAGTTTCTCTGAATTTTTTGTCTTAATTTTAACCGTCATTTCTAGTCGATTTTAGGGAAAGAAAACAGGCCCGCAAAGAGGGAGGCTTAGCCCTCCAAAAGAAAATCAGTTAATAATACGTGTGTAGTGTATATATACTGGCATATATATTAATTTGCTCCCCCTCTTAAAATAATTTTGCCCCCCCTAAGCACTTGCTTCTAGTTGCTGGCCTGAAGAAACCGAAGCATGTACAGGCAGTGGCGTTTCAGGGTCTAAAAGGAGGCATGACTCTTTTAAATCTTACAAACAGAGGAAAAAATAAACTCCAAAACATGTACAAACAGTACATTCCACACTTATGGCCTCCCTCAATTTTTTTCCTTGCTTTGCCAGTGTTTAAAAGGATTTCAATAAAGCTTTATTGCAGTGCAGAAAATTCAAGGCTCCAACATGTAAGCCCATTAATCAAGACCGCAAGTGTGTGCCTGCATAGTAATCAAGACATGCAATTAGACCACATGCAGCAGTATAGTGCAGCGTGTGTTGATATTTACATACATGCAGAAGCACAATGTCTGAAAAGATTTATCGCTTGCAGTTTTTCTTCACACCTAAAACAAATCCTAAAAACGGAACCGGTTCAAAATAGGATCCAGTTCCGTAGGATTCGATATTCTGAAATGGACATCCCTAACGGGAATCTTCACAAACAGCTCTAACCAGCTAAGACAAACAACTGTTTAAGCTCAATCCTGTACCCTGGTACCACTACCATAACAATTAACATGTTTAATTTGTTTCCGTATTAAGGCAACTAGTACTATAAACTCTTTCCTTCACGATTATGAAGTGATAGCATACCAGTACTAGGCCTACAATAACACAAACTCAACCTTCCTCACGTTCGAGTACAATATGACAAAACATAGTCTATGATAGCTCTAATGAGTAATACAGAATACCACTTCAAAACTAAAGCATACAACGCTTCCTGCAAATTGAATCCAATGAAAAAGCAAGTTATCAGAGCTGGCCTGATGTATGAAATGAAGCAAACATTAGCAATCGCAAAGGCTGGCAACCTTTGAGAGTGACGTTAGTTATGGGCGACCACTCACAAAATTCAAAAGTTGGCGACATTTCAGATTTGCCAACCTTTGCTTCACATACAAACTTGTCTTCAAACAGCGGTATTGGCAGTATTAGAGTGTGTTTTTTTCCAAGATTTAAAAATAAGGGTAATTGGGTGGGGGTCAATCTCTGACTCAACTTGAGGCTTACATTAATGCAATAATCTAGTAGCCTAGCTTACTACATGAGTTGTAACTCATCAACACTGTTTAATATCCTTCTGCTGTTTTTTGTTTTTTTTTCTTCATCGTTTATGATATTAGTATGTCATGCTTATTATCTTCAGTTGTTAGCTAACCCTCACTCTGCAGTGTCTCTTTTTGTAGAATGCGACTTTTTTTTTGTTTTACATTGTTTGTGGTTAATATTTGGTTGGGTAATCTTACATTTGTGAGGAGTAGAGTAATCTTATTACTGTGGTTGTGCTAAGTTAGTTCGTGGCTGGGTTGAGTAAACCTTACTTGTGTGGTATATACCACATGCTAGCAATGCTGTGCTTCTGACTTGCCTGTTTTTGTCATGCGCTATTTGCTTGCTAAAATTTCTGTTCTGCCTTGTGTTGTTTGTTTGCTTCAATTTGTCCTGTTTGATCTTCAATGTTAACGGACTTTAAACATTAGGAACACGGCAAAGAGTTGATGCTGTTTGTACTAAAAGTACTTACATCTTAAAACATTAAGATAGAAACAAAGTAATGGTACAATATTCTCTATGGTTGATTTTTATATTATATTTCGGCTTTTATCTGTGCACGTTCTTAGGCACACACTTCTTTTGTGACATTATATATATATATATTGCTTCACATCCAGTGTAAACACACCTTTAGTGTTTAAAGGACTTTACCTTTGCTAGAACACCAACTAATCACAATAGGCTAACCTTTTAAAGTACCGGTACCGTAATTCACTAAGCAATGAGTCGCACATGCATTTAGCTCGTGCTCTCCCTGTGATTTTTATATGAACACGTCATAAGTTGTTTGACGTCATTATTAAATTTGCATAGACAAAGCAGATGTGTTTATTGAAGCAATTTTTATTTCCAAATTTGGTAATTGCAAATTTATATGAGTGCATGTTTAGGATTTCAATGATTTTAAAATTGCTGCCAATTTTTGTCTCCAAATTTTAATTGCAGTTTTATATCATTGCATGTTTAAATATGTGTTATTCTATTCGCCTGATGAGACCCTTGAGCAAAGTCGAAACGCGTCGCAATAGCTCAATCGCACTGTATATTACAATAATAAATTGTGCAGATGAATAACTTATGCTTCTAAATGCTGGCCGTAAAGATGGCCTAAGTTACTGGTCGAAACAAGAAAACCTTTAGTTTTAGATTGACAATCATTGAATGAAATTTTAATGATTCTAATTTGCTGCTAATTTTTAGTTAAGTGTTCGTTTACTAAGCAATGTGTCGCACATGCATTTAGCTCGTGCTCTCCCTGTGATTTTTATATGAACATGTCATACGTTGTTTACCGTAATCAAGTTTTTGATATCGTAGGAATCAAAGAAAATAGATTTTTCAAAAGTAACAGTGTCTAAATTGGACGTATAGCCTTAAACTTTTATTTTTGGTCATCATTAGATCATCTACTAATACAATCTCAGAATCTGTAGGCCTAATCGTTTAATGTGAATATTTTTGTTTTTCCACCCTGAAGCGTGTTTATTCCAGAATGAGTCTGATTACACCTGCAAAAGCATTCTATTTCCTACTGGTACAGTATCATCTAATACCAATAGGCTATTTTACTGAGTGTACCATACCAAATGTGGCGCATTTCAAATTAGGTAAATTATAGGTATTATTAATATGCATCAATGCATGATCTGTGATGACAGCAATCCTCACTTACCACCAAAAAGGTGGCAGGTGATAAAAACAACAAATTCTGCAGTTTTAAAACACATCTGACTTAATAATTTTCATGTTAAATTAAGTTAATTAAAACATTTATTTAAAACTTTAGGGGTCTACAAAATATCTTCTTTTCATGTAGGTATTCGTAATACTTTCTCAAAAGCAAATAAAATGTCATTAGAAAGTTAATATTGCCAATTAGCAGGATCACCTGTCAATAAAACAGCCATCCAATTATTGGTTTTAACAATTGCCACCTTTTTGATGGTAGTTGCCAAGCGCTCACTGCCAATGCTCAACTGCCAACTGCTAATGCACAACTGCCAACTGCCAATGCCAACTGCCAACAAAATTGGCAGTTTCTAAAACGCCAATTTCGATTGGCAGTGCCAACTGCCAACAAAATTGGCAGTTGTTAAAACGCCAACTTCCATTGGCAGTTGAAACTGCCAATCGAAATTGGCGCCAATTTTGGTCACAACCCCGCCTCTTTTTTTTCGTCTTTTTATTGCGCGGATTAACGACTCCTCTCGGCAATCTGCTGCGCGGAATGGAGCAAATAGTAGGTAGTTGCTCCTGTTTGGGCGATTGATCATCAATTGGGTCATGAGCTGAATTTAAGAAGTGAACTTGAAATATTTTAGGACTTTCAGAACATTGACTCTTCATTACGTAAACTAGAAACAGACGCGCGGAAAAAAAGAGAAGAGGATTGAAGAAAAAACGTTTGCTCTTGTTGAAAAGATTTTCTGCGGTCACGCGTATTCGACTGATTTAATTGGACATATTCGTAAAACGAGTGAACCGTGAAGAAAAATGTCACACTGATTGGACGAATCGGCATATTCTAGAACAAATGCACTGCGAAGAAAATAGACAAAACGGTCGCGAAAGCACTTTAGTGCAAATTATGTCTTTCCGTCCTCAAAATTGAGTGAAGACCAATAAAAAGTTTTCCCCGAAAATTGAAGAGTTTTTGTCTCCGAAATCAAGTGAAGACCAAAAAAATAAAGAAAAGTTCACCACAATTTGGGACTAAATTCGGCCGGAATTTGTTGGATTTATTCGGGTTGACAGGCCCTTTTTCGTCTGATCAACCAGCGCTCAAATCTCAATGGACGCTGAATCTCGATGGGGGGACGCTAAATTTCGATGGGAGGATGCTAACTCTCGATGGGAGTGCGCTTCCCCCGCATCCCCCCTACAATTTAAGTAGTGCTTTGGACTCCAAAGCTAATTGGAGTGCACTAAATTTTGTAGCCGGGGGTTCCCGGCGAAGTCATCAGCCGCCAGGGGCTTTCAGACTCAGTCCCCAGCCGCCGCTGATAAAATAGACCTACTGAGATTATAAAGCTAAAAATCGTTAATTTTATACTCATTTTTGTTAAAAATTACGCTAATCAACTGTATCCGTACATAAATGTTTTCCGCAAATCTCAGTCTACACTAACGAGATGGCTTGTGTCGTGGGAAGTTTAATACTCCGTCGAGTCACATCCTAGTCACTAAATATTATAGTGACTATGGCCACATCAAAGATTCAAAAAATGCTTACCTTCGCATTTCGTCAAAGTTTGACGTCAAACAAACTAACACAAGAAGTAATTAAAAAAAAAAAACAGCTTTATTTTATCAAAAAATACTTCTTCATAGAAAAGTCTGCCTCGGAGATCCCACAGCGAGTACTTCTACACAAAGCGTTCTTTCCACCTTTGCGCTACAACACAATTTCTTAGCCTACCAGACATAAGCATAGCCAGAATTTTTGATTGGGGGGGGGGGGGCAAACCACAAACTACATGTAATGACCTCATCAAAAATTTTCAAAAGAGAAACTTTTTCTGGGGCAAAGATATAGTAGAATGGAAGATAAAGCCGCGGCCTGTGTTTGGCAATTAAGCAGGATTTTGCTAAAGAAAAAAACCTTAAACCAAAGTTAAAAAGTGCAAATCTTAAAGTTTGGGAGACGTGTTGAGTAAACAAGTGTAACTCAAATGCATCACAGACGAGAGTCTGAAGGCGGAGCCCAGAGCGCTCAGAGATTTAGTATTTTTTTGAAAAAATAACTTAATTTTAGGCCTATTTCGATAAAAATTATTGCTTTTGGAATGTGGCATAGAAGTTTGCAGTGCAAAAACATGATTAAATTGGGGAACGGCTATGTGGGAGGTGGCTAATGATAAAATTTTAGTTCTCTCATTTACAAGCTGGTACCGTAAATCATAAAATCTTATAGTTCAATGAAACTCACAAAGAATAATTCATTTATGGAGAAATATTTAAGAGTAATAATTAATAGAGAAAAATTATTGGCGGGGGGAGGGCTAACGGAACAATATTTGAGTCCAGTCGATTGGTGATAAGTAATACTAAATAGCCACCCCCTCCCACTCTCTATTCCTGAGTTAGTACTGTAGATTTAAAAAATCAAACCTTTATTCAGCATGTTTCCAACAAGCGATCAAATTTGATTGCTTAGTTTTGGCTATTTTTAAAGTTTTTACTGATTTGTGAGTTAAATTTTTGACAATTTAGCGCTCCCCTCTTTATGTAATTGTTTCAAAAATTGCATTAAATCCTTTTTAGTCCATTCCAGTGTGCTAAACATTTCCAATCAAATTAAACAGCAGAGGTCAGGCGCGTTTTATAGCCAGAAATTCGCAATGGGGGGGCTGTGTTTAGCTGCCAGAGGCACGAAGGTCTGGAGGCAAAGCCCCCAACCACTGGAGGCACGGGGTCTGGGGGTGTTGCCCCAAGCGCTTGAAAATTTTGCGTTTTTTTGCTAATACAACTCCATTTTAGGGCTATTTTGATAAAAATTAATGCTTTTAAAGCGTAACATAGAAATTGGCAGTGCAAACATGATTAAACTGGTTGCATAAATGGGCTATGTGGGAGGTGGCTAATGGTAAAATTTTAGTTCTCTTGTTTACTTGCTGGTAAATCATAAAATCCTATAATTCAATAAAACTCACGCGGAGTAATCTATTTCGTCTATATTTTATGGAGAAAAATGATTGGGGCGCGGGCTAATGGAAAAATATTCAAAAGATGTTACTGGTAATTAACTAATATTGAATAGCCCCTCCCCCTATTTTTGAGTATATCTTGTATATTTGTTGATAAAACCTTTATTCAGCATTTTTACGCTAGCGATCAAATTTGATTGCTTATTTTTGGCCATTGGTCAAAGCTTTCATTGATTTGGTAGTTTTATTTTTGACAAATTAGCCCCCCTCCTGAATATATATTTCAATAAACGCTTTAAATCTTTTTTTAGTCCATTCTAATGCAAAAAACAGTGCCAGAAGTGCTAAAAACGTGGTATTTTTCTTATTCTGCATTTTGGTCGACAGGCCATTGGGGGGGCTATAGCCCCCCCTTCGCCCCCCTCTGGCTACGCTACTGTCAGAGGTGGAGTCCTCGAGGACGTCCTTGGCCTCGAGGACACATTTTGAAATTTTTGGCCTTGGCCTCGAAGCTTCAAGTCTTCGAAAATTGCCCTGACCTCGGCTCGAGGACAGCACTATTTTTTGAACCGTTGAAATTTTGTTGGAAAACGCCAGAAATCTCGCGGAAAATTTGGAAAGACCTTTATTGTTTTCCTCAATTGGAGATCGCCTGAAAAAAATTTAAGACTTTTTTTTCGACAACATATGCGCCTATGTCCTTGATCCTCGGTCTCGAGAGGGTCTGTCCTCGGAAGGGCTGTCCTTGGCCTTGGATTTTTTTGTGTCCTTGGCCTTGGCCTCGTGTCTTGTGTCCTCGACTGCACCTCTGTTAAGCATATTGTTTTTGTTTTTTTGTTCGATTGGTATCATAAAATGATGCCATTCCAAAATGGTGACACCTGGGGCGAGGGAGCCCCTCTAGCGACACCACTGGACTTGAAGGCTTACGCATTTTGTTTGTTTGGCGGTGTTGCATCTTAACTAGAAACAACTATACGCCAGCAGTACACCGCGCTCCTGAGAGCCACATTAACCAATGGGCGAAGTGGCCAATTGCGCAGGGCCCCGCACGTTTTTGAAGTGTCCAAGGTCAAGCTCCAAATACGCGGAAATCAAGCCCTTTCCACATTCGAAGAACTTTTATTTTTTTAGAAGCAAACTTTTTTGTACCGCTGAATTTTGGGTCCCCCTCAATGTTGAAATGCTAGTTGCGCCCCTGCTAATCAGTAGCCTGGACAGTCGCTCACACTTATGGTGAAGAAAATCCTCACCAAGGGGCACCAAAATAAAATGAAGCGGAGCGTTAGGTCAAGAATAGCCTACTTGTGATCGCTCGGACTTTCATCTTTCAAAGTCGATCCTTTCGTGCAGCACACTGTTTCAACTCTCTAGCTCGATCTGTCTTTCGTCATGAAACAATTCCATGAAGCGTAATTTCATTGTTTCGGAGAGTTGCGAGATGCGTCCGAACATGCAAGTCAAACAGAACAAGAATAACCAAAAGTTTGGATACAAAAATTAATTTTGAAAGAGACGAAAACAAAGGACTGAATGAAAGAGACGAAAACAAACCACGTGTGGAAACTACTTTATAAGTACAATAGCTTATGACGTCACAAACGCGACACGATAATAATGAGAAACATGTAGCAAGTATTGGGCAATGCACCGCTACTGTACAAAATTGTTTCATCTTCTCTTCTCTCTTACCTCAGCTGTTATATCCTCTCTTTCAGATTGATATTTACAAAGGAAGTGCAGAGGGCTACAAGTGCAAAAAGGTCGCGCATCGACAAAATTCGACCCAGTGCGATCGGCACCTGTGAAAACCAATAGAAGTTTGACGAATCAAACTCCGACAACCCGCATCGTGATCAAAACTAACGAGGACCAAATCGAGCGCGCTGATTGGTAAAGCATAATAAGCTGCGCAGACGTCGCACAATAACTTGCCCCGATGCAAAATTCGCAAGAGGGATTCTATGCGCGGTCCAAATTTCGTCCGCGCAGTCCGCAGGGTTTTGAGATTAATTTTTTACATTAATCATTTTTTTACACTGATCATTCGCTTACGGTCGCATTCATGTTCGCGCTTCCGAAACTCGCTCTGCTCAATGGAAAAATTTTGCTGGTTCAGGTTCAAAAAAACCGATCAGTGGTCGAGTGGATAGAGCGTCCGCTACTGAAGCGGTAGACACGGGTTCGATTCCCGGTCGAGTCAAACCAAAGACTATAAAAATTGGTATTCACAGCTTCCCTGCTTGACGTTCAGCAATTAAAGGGACAGTGGAAGCCTCCATCGTGCGTGGTAGACAGATGGGCAGGTGGCAGCTTGACTCGAAGATCGAAAGGACCCCTTCGCTGTCTCCTGGCCAAGGCAACTTGGTGAATAAAATGTAATTACAATTACAATTACAATGGAAAATGTAAGCTGCGTTTGGGGTATAGGCACTAGAACTATCCCGCTACGTAACAGGGTTTTTAATAGCAATTTGGTCAAATCTTTGTCATGAATAGTACTTCAAAATTGTGTATATGTAATAGTGATGCCGATAGCGGCGCACCTGTTTGATCACCGCACATTTGAACTGAACCGAACGTGCAGTGCGCACGCCGCACAAAGTTTCCAAACTTTTTGTAGTGCGGTCACTGCGGTGCATTGTACAAGCAGAACCTTTGAGGCACAATGGGTAGCGGACACACATTTGCTGCTCGCGACATTATAATCCGCGCAGAATTTCAAGTTAAATGCAACGCAGCAGCTTTTGTCATTAAAAATCAGAAGGTTTTAGCTTATGTTAGTTGATTTTAGTTATAGTTGATTAACATGAAATTCTGCGCGGATTATTTCAAACTTCGCGGAAAACTGCGCGGATTGGAGATAATAACAGAGAGCTTTGCGCGGAGGATAAATCCTCCGCGCAGGGCATTCTTTCCAGTCTGGCCAGAAGCCGGTTACCGGTACCATACTAGGCTAACATTAACAGTAAAGTAGGCTTAATAACATTAAAGCAAAACCATTAATTGCAGAACTAAGCTAAGCCAACTTGCTGAATAGCAAATACATAGCCTACTTTCAAAGCCTCTTCCTCATGTCATTACAATACCGGTATATCGTAGCCTGCTGGCAACAGCCAGCGATGCTATATCGGTACAATATTAAGCAAACTACTGGGCTCAAGGCTAGTCCAATGAATATATGATTAGGCCTGGCCTTGTTTAGTTTATTTAAGAACCACTAAAGCACAAGCAAAGTAGCAAAATTACCAAACGGTAATTTATTGATAGTCATAAAAACTTTTTTGCAAACCAAGTGCAAATTCTACGACTAGCTTTAGCTTGGCTAACTTCATACTAACTGAACCAACTACAGGTCACTCTTTGTTTAAATTGATTTCACATCTTGCTTTCACTTTTATAGCTCAACATTTAGCCTGAATAGTGCGAACAGTACTCACTCTGACTTACATTACCTAAAGCCAATACCAACCGGCTATCACGGCTTGGTTTTGCCGCTTAGTTATTCACTTTTTTCATATTGCTAAAAATCACATAAAATAAATGGCAACACGCATGCAATATTTAAAATTGCATGCTTTGGCGCATTGCTTGTGGCCTGTCTTAAGCTAATTTACTGTAATAAATCTAGAATCAAAATAGAGGCTACATTTTACGAAAACAAGAAACTAGACGGATAAAAAACTTTTGCAGCAAACAATGCGCCAATCAAAGCTTTTAAACCTATTGAATTTTGTTCGTAATCGTATCGAAACACTGTCATCAATTGAGCCGTTAAATGCAATTCGAAAATTGCATGCGTGTTGCCAATATTTTTTGTAATTTAGCAATATGCTGAAAACAGGCTAAAACTGAAATCAATGAATTAAGCAAGACTATTTATAGCTACTTCGGCTTGAAAGTGAATTCCTGTAACTGTGGCAGCTTAGTTTGATTTTGTTTTAAATTTTTACATGTACTTGTTCAAATTATTACTTTCTTTTTTGGCTAAATGACTAGGCATGCAATGCATGCCTTGCATGCATGGAGAATACGCCCCTGTTTTGAGCTATAAATCAGGTCTCTACGACTAGCGGTTATCAAGTAACATCATTTTATGGCCATTTTACCCCCGCGACTAATTTTTGGGGGGGGTAGCCAGCCCATGGTAGGTGGCAACTGGCTCAAGTCGATTTTTTTTCAATTTTTAGACCATTTGCCAGGATTTCCAAACTACACTTTTTTGAATTTCCAAAAAAATTTTTTTTCACTCCACCCTAGTGTACATACATTCGCGTACGTTGAGCGTATCCTTTGTTCATTGCAAACAAAATTTTGGTACGCCTGAAGTGGAGACTTGAATAAACAAAGTATACGGCATACGTTTATGATTTACGCCCAATGGGTCTAATACTGTTTGTGATTGATTTGACTGCGTACAGCAAAATTTGAAATTCTTGAATACGTTTGCAGAATAAAAATCTCGATGTTTGAATGTAATTTTGTTATGGTTTTCATTTTCAAACATTGGTTTGTGTATTTTTTTTGCAAAACTGTATTTGGCTTGATAGTTGTTTTTTTACAAGAATGACTTTATTCACTACGTAAATGGCCGATTGATCGTCTGTCTCTTTTTAGTGTCAAGTTCTGTTCGATGCTCAACCTGCACAGCAAGATCGTCGTTTTTTCCAAACCCTATAGAAAACCTCTGGAATAATGACACAGATTCGGGAAATTGTCTAACCTCTTGGGTCTCTAAAGCTTAGCATAACTCACACACACAGCTCTCTCCGTAAACCATCAATAAAAACATAATCGTTTTGCTCCAGGAGTGTTTATCTTCCTTCAATTCCTGGAGCCCAGCAGATTTTCCCCGCACGGAGGGGTCAGCCGGTTTTTACAGCCTAGCCTCCATCTTGTGCATCTAACCTTGGCAAACATCGGCAAAAACAACAGATACAAAAGTTTATTGTTGTGTTAACTTTGTCGTAACATGCTACGTCACTCCCATGCATCTTAGCATGGAATGTCATTACAATAAAAAACAAAACACAATAGGCAGGACTAAAAGCAAAATTTAACAAATATAACCGACCTCCCAACTCTAACTAGCGTCTTTTTACATGGTGTTTATGATGGAACCCTATATTATTTCGTATCAAAACTTATTATCGCGTCTAAAAAGCTTGTATAGGCCGACAACAAAAATTATTGCGCTACAAAGCTGTACATTGGAAGTCGACGGTAATTTTATTTATGACGAAGTACCGGTAGTGTTTTGCTTTAACATCATCGGAAAGCCCCAAGCGAGTCCCAGCCACACGCTTAAAATAGCATCAATACAAGCTGGTTCCAAAATTAATTTTCCCCTGCACGACTGTTTTGCTTGGTGGTATATTTCGGTCAAATTGGCTGAGGTCTATGGCTTAACCAAACAATTCTACTTTGGACTATGCTGGTACCGTTATCAATCAATTTTCCCGGCCTATATATTACTTTTCTCTACTTGCATTTCACGTAATTCTTTGGTTCAAGTTAATATTGATTTTTACAAAATTCTTTCTTCTTGGTGAAAAAAATGGTTATGGTGCACGAAACTGAACTCTTTAAAATTCGCAAAAACTTCGATGCACCGATTTAACAAAAAAAAAAGGTTGGCAGCTCTAACGCTGGGAAATGGGATAGAGGACGTTAAAATTACTGGCGTCATAACTATTTGACAATCACCTCTTAAAATTTAGTCCAAACAAACAGCTTTTATGCCGATCTTAACGCCATGGATTCGAAAGTTCCTTTCAAATCAATAACTGATAGTGGCTCCCGAACAGTCTTCTCAAAAAGACCGACCTAGGACACAACAGTTCTCAGCCTTGATCTTTGCTGTTTAGCGCCTTATTTCAAAATTCAAGGCAGTCGACTAAATCCGCAAAAAATTATTTGCCAAAGTAACCCTCATTTTATTTTTACTGGTTTATTGTTCCCTCAATGAAAATGCAATCCAGGAAATAGAATACAGCTCAACATAGCTGCCAGAAATGATTTCCTAACAATGACCCATTGTTGCACAGCATCTATTCTATATCTTACAATTTTAAAAAAGCAACAAATAAGCCAGCAAACAATTTTCGATGAGCTAAATATTATCAACGAAATATTGCATTCGTAACAATCGCGGCATAGAAGCGTTATACATCTTACGTCATGCAGTACTTTTTCGACATCATTTTGACGTCAAAAAACTGGCTGTGCGCAAATGGAATGTGGTTCTAATGAAAATCACGAAAGAAAAGTAGTTTTTATGTACAGTATCAAAACTTAGTCTTTGGGAGCAGCCGGCCAACGTCATGCTTCAGTAGGTTTTGTTGATATGTCCCTTCGAGAATGTGACACGCAGATGGTTTGAATCCGTCAGTTTGAAATTGTGCAAATGCTGAAAAATAGCGCAAAATTCATTCATTGTTTTTTTTATTCTTGACCACCACAACAATAGCAAATGCATGGTAACACAATAATAACACGTAGAGTCAAGAAAAGAAAGTAGCGACACAACGTCAGATGCTAAGACATGCAGAGGATACTGAAGACAAAAAAGCGATTTTTATTTGCATTGCTGCTACACCTGTTATTCCAGCCTAAGTACATTGTAGGCCTAATCAATCACACTCATCAACATACACGCAGGCACACAAGATGGAAGTAAAACTAACGGCTAGAGTAGTTGTTCGAATGATTGATAAAGAAAAAAGAGATGGCAGTGACCAGTGCAAGGCCAGGCACGGTTGCATAGGTGGTCAATGGGTGGCGTAACCAGCCCAAAACTATGTTTAGCTTAACGGAGCAAAGTGAGGAAAGAAAACCCACCCTGAAAATGAAACCTCACCGGGTCCAAAAACCCTTTCAAGAAGCAGCTGGCCATAGCATCTAGACAATAACAATTTTACAATCGATACATATGCATCAAAATAATTATTCACAACAAAATAGCCCCCCTTTGGTAGAGCCTTTAGGCCAAACAGCTTGGACGCAATATTTAACTACAAACTACTGTATGTTTTTAGTTTTTAATTCCAATTACATTTTAGTTACGAAGTTGCCTTGGCCAGGCGAGAGCGAAGGGACCTTGCGGTCTTCCGAGCCAAGCTACCACCTGCCCACTTGTCTAGCACACACGGTGGAGGCTCCACACTGTTCTTTTTAATGTTGAACGTCACGCATGGAAGTTGTAAATATCAAGTTTTATGGTGTTTTGGTTTCTACTGATTTAATTTTCAAAGTACTCTGAAAAAACCTCACCAATCTTTTTTAGAAGATTAGAGCACACTGCACAAAAAAGCAAAAATCTGGTAGATGCTAAAACACCAAAATTCATACTTTTAACGAAGTCATTTTCTCAGCGCGGTACATTGTTACCTACACCTAAGCCAGCTGAACTTAGCTTTATATCATACCCTAAATGGTAAAGTTGTCAATAGTAAAGTTGCCATTGCCAAGAAACAACAAAGAAATCTTTTAGCGTGTGAGTCAGGAGCCACCTGTTTACCACACACGGAGAAGGCTTTGTAGTGTTCCTTTTGCTGTTGAACGTCAACCAGAAAAGCTGTAAATTTTATGTTTGACAACAACGAGAATCGAAACCGAGTTGACTATTACAAAAGCAGAGCTTCATTCCGTAAGCAATTAAAGGGACTTGTGTAACGAAATTAAAGTTTCTTACCACTAAACAGTTAATCGCTTCAGCCTTATTTGCCAGTTTGATCAATGCCATTCTTCTGTCTTTCCTAAAAAGAAAAGCTGATTGATGTTGATGAAAGGAAGTATCTCTTAAAAAAAATGAAAAAGGGATAAATTTTTTGTCAACATTATAATCAGATTTTTATATTTCTTATGTATATGTTTCTGGGAGGGGGGCTATGGTCGAGTTGGGGATAGCGCTAGAATAAGAATTACTGAAAAACAGAGCAAATTTGTCAAAAAAGTATTTTCTCTCTTTTCTTCGGCTTTAATTATTTATTAAGTTGAAGGTCTTTGGGTAAAATACATTGCGCAAGATAATTTCCATCATCGTATATAATTTCATGGTTATCGGCAGTGTCCAAAACATGAAAACGTCAAAAGAGTGCAATTATAACATACTATACAAAAGCATTGGCTTCTATTTTCGAATAGTGTAAATAAAAGACGTTATCACATCGCCTTATCGATGCTTGCTTGGCTGATTAGCCTACGGATCGAACCTGAACCCAATGCCTGCTAAACATGTGATGAGCACGTTAGCTTGTTGGGATACAACCTCCTTGGACGGGTGAACAAAGTTTAGTTTTAAAACTGCAAAAGTTGTAAATTTTTCTAAATGAAAAAAGATCTCACGCGAAGAATTTGAATTCTTTCACATTTCCGTGCTCACTAAAAGCGTCCTTGAGAAAGTCCTCATCGATCTCAGGAGGAATGTTGGAGAGGTGGAGTGTGTCCGAAGGAGGAAAGATATTCTGGAAGTTCTTCGAGCCGGGCTTTTTGAAGCGATGGAGAAGAGAATTAGTGAAATCCTGAGACACAATGTATTCGAATAATAAGGGATTGAATCTTAAGATCAATGAATTTGAATTTTGTATTTTTCAAAAATGATGAATGTGAATTTGAAATGTTTCCACAACTTGAGAGATAATGAATAATAAACATGGCCCAAATTAATGATTAATACTTGATAAAAATTCGTAAAGGTAGTTATACTAGTTATTTAGTTAACCTATTCAAAAGTACCTGAGTCAGTTTGCTGTGGTCTTGGCCCTCTCTTGGCATCTGTATTTGGTTGTGCTTTGAAAAGCGAATTTGTAGAGGCTGATTAAACAAATAGGCTCCGTCCAAATTGTTGATCACTGTAAACAATATTTGACAATTATATCAACACGCAATAGGAAATTCAGAGGAAAGCAAAGGAAAACTTGCAAGTTTGTAAACCTGGGCGGGTGCACCTTCATCCTAAGCAAAAGTGACGACTGCTCAATGACCAAACTTTTTTGATAGTGTCAAATGCAAATTCAGTTCCGAAAAGCTAAAGACTAAACAGAGTTTTTTGTCGTAAAACAAAGCTCTGTAAACTGATTCGCTCGAGAATCCGTAGGAACATTTCGAAACAAAAAAAGAAACTGGGCGCAGCCGGAGTTTGGACAGCGGACACTCCTGGTTCGAAGATTAGCGCTACAGCCGTTTTTTACAAACAGAAAAACGCAAATTTGACAATTAGCTGGTAACAACTAAAAAGAGCTTGACGAAATAAGATCTAGTCGACATGGAATACAGCGTCTTGAAATAGAATAAAAATGCTAGAGTTGCCCTTGGTTTTGCTTTTTGCCAAAACCTACTAACTGCATTAGACTTACCTAGTTCAGCTTGAGATGGGTCTGCCATTTGCACCAAAGCACTGTCTTTCCGTTGAAAGAGTATCTTCACACGCCATACATCACCGTAAACGCCTAGAGGTCATCATAAATCAGTGTTAACCGATCACTGGTCAAGTTGATAGAGCGTCCGCTACTGAAACGGTAGTTCTGGGTTCAATTCCCGACCGGGTCAAACCAAAGACTATAAAAAATGGTATTTACAGCTTCCCTGCTAGGCGTTCAGCAATTAAAAGGGACAGTGTTAAGCCTATACCGTGTGAGGTAGACAGAAGGCTGAAAGGCCCACTCGATGTCTACAATTACGTTAGAAGTGACAACTTATTCAATATTCGAGATGTTAGTTGGTTTCCAATTAAACTAGGGGGGCCTTATCTTGCCTACAGTCTTCATACTGGCCCATTTTAAAGCTCAATATCTCAAGTGGGAAAACTGTGGATGCCAATTTTTAGTTTTTTAAGTTTGACTAAGCTGGAAATTGAATTACCAAAGTAGGCTACAAAGCTTCGGGGATGAAATAATAGGCCTACCTTACAGCAGGCGCGTAACCATGGTTTTATTGGGGGGACGGGAGCTTGAAAGCAAACTGAAAATATTTTAGTTCGAAAAATGTCTCAATTAGGCGGCGTGATGGGCAAACCGATATAACCTATGATCAAAAGCGGGGGGTTGGAGGCGTAGCATCCAGCCACCAGATGCAATGGGGCAAAGCCCCATGTCGATGGGCAATTTTTGTGACTTTTAGGGAAAAAGTAGTCATTTTAAAACAATTTGGAATACATTTCGCACGTTTTTCGAGCCATTTGAAAGAACGAACTAAACAGCTAAGATTTGGAAAACAGTAGAATTAAATTGACCATCCCCTTCAAACCCCTCCACTTGCAAGTAAGTCAAAAACATGTTTAAACTCTTGGAGTTTTGGTTAAATTTTCTCAGTGACTAGGTTAAGGGAGGGGCTGAAGCTCTTTTAGCTACCCCCTGATTGCACCCCTTCCTTACAGCAAGAAGTATGACAGTCGATTTGTTGTTTTGTCCTTTCAAAGAGATTTAAAGCAATTCTGAGAGTAGAAATACAAGTTAACTATACAAAAAAGACACAGACTAGGTAGAAAAACTCAGCAAGTAATATCGTAATAGCATTATTCTTTCTATTAAAAACGGATTGAAAAAGACAGAGTTGTAAATATAAGGCTAAAATAGAAAAACAGATTGTCCAGAAACCAGTTTTACCGAAACAAACACAAATTACCTGCAAAAGTACCGGAGTAAAACTTACAGAAAGTAATGTTTGACTGTTACCAAAGCAACAAGAACATACCGAACAGAGTAAAGAGAACTTGTGGAGTGACCATCTTTGTAGAAATCACAGCAGCGTTTTAGAGATAAGTAAAAGACCGGGCGCAATTTTGAGTCAACGCCGGAAAAAATGAGATCAACGCCGGTAAAAGTGAGTTTTTTTGCCGAACGATATAGATGCAAAGTTTCATAAAAAGAAAAATAGTAGCTAAGTTAGTCTTAGAATAATAATTCTGAAAAAGAACTGGAAAACAAAAATTTGACATTATGCAGAAGTAATAGCAAATAAAGTATGCATAGATATAAGCAAAGATAAAATTGCACTACGCAGTAACGCTACCCTAAGCTCTATCAACAATACAGTAGAAACATAAGTTTTGATAGTTGATGTAAAATCCATTTAGTGCATCAACAATTACCGAAATGTACAAAGAGTCATGTACCCTGCAGCTTTGACTGTAAAGTCCACAGATGTTTTGGACAGTGCTAAGTCCATCATCGTAAAAAGCCTATTTGAAGATAATCAAATTAATGAAATTGTTTACTGATGATATATGCAGATGAGCCCAAAACGTCTACGGATTTTGAAGTTTTAACTCAGCTTAAGGGGTTTTAAGGTTTAACAAAATTTAACAAATATGCCCGAGCGGTCTGCACTTGAGAGTCAAATTTTAATTTATTGATTTATAGTAATAAACAATAGAAATTGCAGACTTCTAAAATATTTATGAAAGCAGTTGGCATTTAGTAGGCATGTATAATGCATTTGAATCGATAGAAAGTTAAATTCAACGTTTTAAAACGAAAATATTTTGGACCACAATATTGTTAAAATGAAAATTAATCAACACGTTTTTGCTCTAAAATGATGTTTTGAGTCCTCACAATCTTATTCAAATGATAAACGATATTTAAATAAAATTAGAGACCATTTGAATGAAGGTGATAGTTAAAGGATTCTGAACATCAGGCGAATATCTACCACTATTTCGGTTATTTTTCTTGGCGAAGTTAATTTTGTCTCATTTATATGCCCTCCAAATTCGGATACAACATTTTCGTACCTCTTCATTAAGATTCGTGACGTGGAGAACCGAAGTCATAGGTTGACCAGGGTTCGCCATTTGAGATACACCACCGACCAACTGGGCAGCCAGGGCAGCTGCCACGCTAGGCTGAATTCCTGCAGCCGCAAGAGCATCTGAAACAAAAAACGAGTACCGCTTATAATATATTGTTTTGAACATATCAGCGGTCGAGTGGATCGAGCGTCTGCTACTGAAAAGGTAGACAGGGGTTCAATTCTCGGTGGGGTCAACCAAAGACCATAAAACTTGATATTCACAACTTCCTTGCTTGACGTTCAGCGATTAAAGAACAGTGTGAAGCCTCCCCCGTGTGTGGTAGACAGGTGGGCAAGAGGTGGCTTGACTTGAAAACCGAAAGGTCCCTTCGCTGTCTCCTGGCCAAGGCACAGGCGAATAAAATGTAATTGCAATTACATGCCTGATTTTGCGGTATATACCGTTTTCATTTTAGGAATTTTTTTTCTGGTCAATTTTGTTATTGTCTTTTATGGTCCTTTTTTCAAAACGAACCAAAAAGTGAACGTGTAAAACTACTGCCTTTGCAGCCCTTAATAGATTTTCTTCATCAAAGAGCGCTTTTTTCGGCGCATCCTACTCATTATTCATTAGAAAGTAACCAAAAAAAACCCTCAGATTTGGAGGCACCGGCAACACTACCACAACGTTAGAAGGGACCAAATCAGAGACATTTGCCCACATGGGCGATTTTTCCAAAAAAGTACTATCAAATCTATAAATAATTTTTTATGTTAAATATCGACGAAGGCTTGTTTCTTCCTTAAAAAACACAAAAAAAAAACAAATCGAAAAACGAAGATTGGACCAACTGGTCAAAGACCATATGGCCACTAGTATTATTTCTTTCACATTGCGAAATTACCGAAAGTCTTTGAAAGAATATACTTACTGGTTGTGGCACGGGAAGCGATTGAAGCAAGTTGCGATTGCTGCAAAACATTTCCAAGACCACCTTGGTTTCGAAATGGGGTAGGCATCATTCCTGGTCCTCCTCCAGCACCTCTACCACCTGAGCAATTAGAAATTAATTAAATTGCAGCAATTTAACAATACAATAATATTTGAGTGAAACCTAACAAAACCTACAGTTTCGACTTTGGAAGTACTGTGTTATTCAGCTATGGTTTCCCGACTGCTTTTTTCTTTTCAAGTCTTTTTCAAAAAGAGCACACGAGGATATAACATACCTGGGTTTGGTAGACCACCAGGTCCACCAAGCAGAGAGCCTCCCCCATCACCCGAAGGCAGGTCATCCCTAGTGAAATCGAAACTTTTATCATTATTATACTTCACGTTGAGTTGAGTCAACTTGCTGTATTCAATACGAAGGGTGCAGCAATTATTGTAGATATTTTGGCCATCCAAAGACTGAAAATTCAAAACAAAAAAAAAATTACTGAGTAAGTGAAAAGTAATCAGTATTTATGAGCGGTAATTAATAGGAATAAAACACCGTTTCAAGGGTCTATTAGTGGACCTAATGAGAAAGACATTGAGGCAAATTCATATCGTAGTAAGTTAAAAGATAACATTCAGGATATTGAAAAAACAAGGTTTAATTTTCATTTATTGTAGCAAAAATTGACTGAATAGGGGAAAATTGCCAAGATTCTGCCACTTTTTTCTACTTCATTTCCGGAAGAAAATTTTTATTTTGCTTTCACTTTTCTTCCTTACAGGAAATGAGTGCGCCTTTGCCCCTTCGATAAAAACCCAGCTTAAAAAAAAAGACTGAAATAGCTTTTAAACAAATTGTAGTTCATACCAGTTTAGCGGTTTGGGATTCCACCGCGTCTGCCATTTGGATAAGCGCTTGCAATTGACCTGAAAATCAATACAAATTGAAGTGTCAAACAAGCAATTATTATATTCATGGTTTGCTTTATAATTTAGAGTTTTTTTTAAAGCGCAAGTTCAAATTTAGAAGCTTTCTTTTTCCTTTGCAACATTCTCTGTAGATGTCGGCCAGACGAAATATAATCGCAAAAAATTACCGTTCTTTGTGAAGATGATGATTTTGAGCACAGTTCCAAATCTCTTGAAAATCTTGTGTAGCACTTCCACGGTGATAGGATACAGCCTATTCTCCACAACCACACGTAACACGTGATTGATTCCGCCTTCGCTCTGTTGCATGGCATGAATCAACGCTTGCGCTTGCTTGAAAAACAAAAAGCAGAGTTTCAACTGAGACGGCAACACACATTTTTGAACTGACAAAAATTAAAGTCCATCATAACTTAAAATACCGAGAGACACTGACGATGGGTCCACAACAACTGACCGCCAACTAGCCTTAACCTTAATATTGGCGGTCACACAGTCAGTTAACTTGATTCGCTGATGACTGCTACCAAAATATAGAAGATCCTCCTTGAATTTAAGATTTATATACAAAATATGAAAAAAACAAAACTGTCATATAGTTTCCAGAATTACGAGGGTTGTTCTAATAGGTATAGAAGGCATTTTAGAACTATCCCTACTACGCCTACTCAGAACAATCGGAATTCAGTAATACTTGAATATATGAACAGCAGAACGACAAAAATCCTGGCGACATCTCGTTACCGATAAGGGTACGTATTATTATTTTTATATATGACAAACAAATATTTGATAAAAAAAGTATAAGAATTATTAAGCCTAATAATGCTACCTGCTGTCCTGGAGAATTGTCAGTTTTGAGCTCCTTGTGATTTGAAAACTGTATGTAGATGTTACGTTGCCGAATAGTGGGGGGATTGACCGCATTGGCATCCACCATCTGTTGAGCATCGTCTTCGTTCTCCATCTCTAGAAATGCCTGGTTTTTGCTCTAAAACAAAGTCACTGAATGTCAAGAACTTCTACGCACCATTTTACGCAATTATCATCAAAATAATATCATGCTTCAAACAATTCTTTAAAAACAGCAAATAAAGCGAATGTATAAAATTATGTAAATAAAATTTTGTTACAAATACTTTAAGTGTAATGCGATTATAAGAATTTGGAACACAACCACAAACACCACGGTCTAAGGTTCACAAAAAAATCCAGCAATTGAAAGATCGTGGTCATCAACAACAACGATCTTTTTCTGTCAAACATATCATATGCTGAAAAGCTTCTGGAAAATTTTGACAATTTTCTAAAAAATTACGTCACATAGCTACATCACAATCTAATTTTTCTCGGAAAAATACGAATTAGAAAACGGCGTCTTCGCACTACATAGTGAATTTATGAAAATAACTTCTCAAAAAAAAAACAACAACAAATAAAACACCGTTATCATTTTTGTGAGTGTTCGTCATTGCAGGTTTCATAAATCGCCTCTACCCTTCGAGATGATCATAAGCCAACATTAGGACTTCTCATGAAACTGGCGGTGGATAGTGATTTATCATTTTCTTTTAATCAATGTATCTTCTTCGTTCGCCAAAAAAAAAAAAAAACTGAATTGACCACAGTCGAGATCTTCCGAGTAAGTGATCGTTTACAGAAATAATTCTGCTAGCACTTCAGCGGCGCTGAGCTTTTACACCAAGATTAAAAAGGCTCTAATACCTTTAGCATCAGTAGATTCTTAACTTTGCCGAAAGCCAATCCTAATTTAATGGCTTCCCTTTCTGTTGCGTCTATTGGCAATCCGCGAAGATGCAAAACTCTAGAGGGAGGATAAACTTCAAATTTCATCTAAAACAACAATTTGTTTAATTTTCTATTCTTGAAATAATTGTAAAATATGTAAAAGTGTGCAGTTTACTTTATACAGATATAGGAAAGCAGCGAAACAGACCTTCTAAATTTTCTTGCACTGGAATCAACGATGTGATAGGCCTAAATCATAAAATGAGATTTATTCATATTCATTTTTTTGTTTGAACCAAAACTGGATGTTGCAAACAGCACTATTCACGCAACCGCATATCGTCATCTAAATTCTTTCGGAACTTCGCAGTGCTTTATTCCGGATGCCCTTCCTGAACCATGCTAATAGTGCTTTAGCCAAGAGATGAAAGCTACCCATTTAAGCACTAACATTTAGAGCAAATAGCAAGGACCATGCAGAATGAAATTAAACTTTACAAAACTACCTTTTTCGCGCCATTTCCGTGGTTGCCCTCTAGAATGACGTCATCTTCATTGTTTCTCTAAAATAAAATGAAAAGAATTTGTAAGCAAGATTATTCTGTTTCCTGTACAAGTAATCATAAATTCTACAAAAAGTTGAGAAAAGAACTAGAGAATCTGTTCGTATGATTTGCACAACGGTTGTAGTAGATCACACGTAAAAATGAAACCAAGATGGCAACCGAAGATTTTTCTCAGATTTTTATTTTGCTTTCTAAGAGAACGAACCAAAAAAATGGAATTTGGGAAAATACTTGACTATTACTAGACGCATTTGCACTACTCCGTCAAAACTTCTGTATCTCAAAAACGCAATACCTTAGTTGTCACGACCATCATATCATGAGGTCGTTTAACGGCCACACCAGGTGGCGCTAGTAAAGAAGCTGCGACCTGGCCGCCTCCAACAAATAAGGGCACACTACCAGTTTGTTGTACGAGCGAAGTAAAACTAAGCGGTTTTAAAGAGCTTCTTCCAGGGCCAATCAAAGGGACGAGCACGTATGACATCACAACAAAGTTCCAACTGTAGCTGAAAATGGGGAATCAAATAACAGAAATGCAAAGTCGTTTTGTTTAACTGAAAAAAATATGGTCACTTCTATTCCAACTTCTATTTGAAAACTTTGCAAAGGTTAATAACTTGTGCGCTAACTTCATCACAAACTTTAAACTTGCAAATGAATAAAATTAATTGATCCTAACTAAGAGCTGCGTAGTAATCGGAGATTATTTCTAATACAAACAATATTATTTGCCAAAATTTTAATTTAAAAATAATTAACGAGAAACTATATTCTCATTTGATTGAAAAACTTAGCAAAGATTTTACAACTTCATGCTCATAAACTCAAACTGGCCAACTAACTCTTTGAGCGAGAAATTACAAGAACCAGGACTGGGCTTGGGCGGATATATTACGTGTAGTCAAATTGAAAATTTTCTACTTGATTGACAATGAATGTTTAGAAACAAGAGTTCAGGGAGCCTGTTTCTTGTCAGAGCTGTCAGTTTTAACGATAGAAAAGCACTTGACATAAAATGACAATAAACAAAACCAATGAAAACAATTAACGATTGTTTTAAATAACGCACCCATACATACTAGCCCGCGTATATTTTTTGCTACGACTTTCAATGAAACGATGTCAGAATTAAGGAAATGTTTTTTGAGTTATTTCAAAAATTTTGTTATCTTTTTCACACCAGCAAGCATGACTTTAGAATTCGTATTGAAAAATATATGTAAAATTTTATAACTTTTTTTAAAACAATAAATTCGCTTTTTAAACATTTACAAAAATCATTTCAGTCAAATAACCAAAAAAATGAAGTTAGCTCAGATGGTAATTGTGCAGTTTATCATCGGTACGAAATTCTGGGTTTATTTTTTTGTGAAAGAAACTTCGGTCAAATGACCGAATTTAGGCGTAAGTTTTAAGTCCACGACAACTGACCGCCAAATAACCCTAACCCTGATGTTGGCAGTCAGTCGACTTGGCTCGTAATTTTTTGGTTATTTTCATCGTTGATTCAAACGGGATTTTAGCTCGTGATTCAAATTCTTGCGAATTTTTTCGGTCATTTTCACAGAATTGGTTAATTTACTTTCGGTTTTTCACCAAAAATTAGAGTCAATGACCGACACCGTCGGCAGCGTGGCCGAGAGAGTAGAGGCATCGTTTTTACGACAACCCTGATCACATGATCTGGGTTCAACCCGCACCCTGGTCACATTGTTGCGTCCTTGGATAAGACGCTTTACGATGTTTATCTCTGCTTGGTGGCTTCGAAATAGCAACAAATTCAGTGGACAAGAATTCAAAGAAATTTACAGGAGCATTGGATCACTGGAAACCCCAAAGCAGGTGCGGATTCCTCCAACCACGAAGTAGTCATTGCAATAAAAAGTGCACAGATCGTCCAATATTTAGCGTCTGACGCAGTCTGGTGACAGGAGGATAAATATGCGCTACGATAACAACAACATGAGCGAAAAAAACAAAAAAAACGTAGACACGAATTATCCAAAATCGCTATCTTTAATATATATTGGTAGCTATTTACCTTCAAAGTTTGTATGACTAATAATTGACTAGTCTACTACGTTCACCATACCAAATAGGTCTAGACAAGACTAAGCCTTCAGTAACAGTTTCAAAGACTTCAAACAAAGCCACCACACTTGAAATAAATGAAAATTCTTTTTAAGAATCGATTTTGATCTAAAAGCGTGACTGGTACACCCCTGGTGCATGAAAATTTTGCAAGGGTGAACCAACAAAGGGTCTGAATGAACCAGAACAGACAGAAAGTGCCTGGAAGCAACAAGTTATCACAAAGATTTCACTTTCTAGTGACGCAAAAACGCAATGCTTGCACGTGTGCTCAGTGCAAAGTCACACTTGAGAAATTTCACCTTTCTTTTCGTACTGCAATTAATGGGGCTTCACACCCCCACCCCCTCAATCAAGTCACTTATAAAGTTCAACCCCGAATTGCAAGCTTTTAAGCATGTTTTGGACTTGACCAATGAGTAAAGGGGGTTTGAACGGGCTGGGCAATTTATTTCTTTAATTGGCTTTGAAATGGCTTCAAAGAGGTAAGAAATTTGATCCGAATGGAGCTAAAAATGGCTAGTTTTTGCTGAAAAATCAAAAAACATTATTTTGCTTAGTCCAATCAGTCCGCAAACTTACTGGTCAAGTCTAAAATACGTTTAAAAGATGAAAGATCGCATATTTGGCTTAAATCTTTTAAGTGACTTGGCTAAGAAGGAAACTTCAGCCCTCTCAGCCTCCTCTGACTGCGCCACTGATAAAAGCATCATCCATATTTTCATAAACGCTCAATAAAAACAAAATGTTTAATTTGCTGCGAAAAAACTCTAGTTGCGAGTAACGTCAAAGTGCAAGAGTCTACACCAGTGGTTCTCAAACTTTTTTATGTTGCGGCACACTAACAAACTTTAAAAATTCGCGGCACACCAACTGTAAAAAAAAAACTTAAAAAATCTTTATTCGACAAACTTTAATGCGATGAATGAGCCTGGTTTTGAGAACAAATAAGATTGAAGAGATTCCTTCATTGTCAAACACACCCGCATTTCATAGTCAATTCAAAGAAGGCTTTTTCGTTTTTAGCTTTTAATTTCTGTCAAAGCAGAAAATCCATACTCGCAGAACCATAAAGATGCAAATGGCATCATTATTTTTTATGAATTTGACACCGATGATTGGATAAGATTTGTAAACAGATAGCCAAAACTCGTCCAAACAGTGCTTGAAAAAATAGGTCATTTCGTAACTACATGAGCTGCTCGTTTTCTTCCGCAGAAAATTCAACATTATCACAAATCTCGAAGACCTACTAGCTAGCCTACCAATAACAACACAGCAATCTTACCACAAAATTTTTGAAACGAGATGAAAAATCCCAAGATGCACAGAGCTGGACAGCACTGTTTCGAGCTTTTAGCTCTCATCGGCAGCCCTCAGCTTCTCTAACAAAGTTATTCCCCAGCTGGACAAGACTCTTGGCCGAACTGGACAAACCTTAAGGGCTTGCACAGCGGCAGAGGCTTTGTAGGGAATAAACGATTTTTCACTTGTGGTACTTAAAATAAACAAGTGAAAAAATCGCTGAACCCTTGCAGTAATGACAGCCATAGGCTATCCCTACTATAAGGGTTCCCCTTGTGTGACCATGGAAATCATAACCGACAAGTTTGACGTCCTTCGTGGTCGACTCCTGGGAAATCATAACGACTTCCACTGGCAGTTAGGTGGCCAGATCAACCACCAACCTTGCAGCTACAAAGCAGCTCGAGTCATAAGATGCACAGAGCTGGACAGCGCTGTTTCGAGCTTTTAGCTCTCATCGGCAGCCCTCAGCTTCAGTGGAAGTCGTTATGATTTCCCAGGAGTTGACCACAAAGGACGTCAAACTTGTCGGTTATGAAAAATCCTACCTATTAGTAGCGTTGCCAGGGGAGACTATAGCCCCCCCCCCCATTGGTCTGCCGACCAAAATGCAAAATAAGAAAAATACTACGTTTTTGCCCTTCTGAGACTGTCTTGTGCACTGGGATGACTCAAAAATGATTTAAAGCATGTTTTAAAAGGTTTGTTTAGGGGGGGGGGGGGGGGGCCAATTAGTGAAAGGTAAAACTCATAATTCAGAAAAAAAACTTACAAACTGGCCAAAAATTGGTATTCAAATTTGATCGCTCATTGAAAAATGTTTAACATAGGCTTCATCAAAAATATATAAGCTCAGAAATAGGAGGGCTACTCAGTATTAGTTAACTACCAATCACGTTTCTCAAACTTCCTTCCATTTGCTCCCCAAATTATATCTTTCTCCATAAAATATAGACGAAATAGATTACACCTAGAGAACTACCAGTATAGGATTTTATGACTTACCAGCTTGTAAATTAGAGAACTGAAGTTCTAGCAATAGCTACAGTATCTCCCACATAGCCCATTTATGCAACTAGAAAAATCATGTTTTTAACCAGCTAATTTCTATGCCACGTTTTAATTGTATTAATTTTTATTAAAATAGGCCTAAAATTAAATTATTGTTTACAAAAAACAACAACATAATTTTCGAGCGCTGGGGGCTCCATCTCCTGACCCCCGAAATAGCTCCCCATTGCAGATTTCTGACTACGCGCCTGCGAAAATATTACATTACAACGTTTACACAAATAATGGTGTTGAGGGTAATAATGGTGTTATCTTGAAACTGCAAACTGGGCTACCAATAGCAACAGCGTACTTTTAAGAAAAACTTTGAAACATGATGAAAAGTAATAATTATATCTACATCACAAGGTTTAAACATTAATTCTGATGTAGTCTATAATTAAACAAACAAAAATTAAGACTAACAGCATTACTAGTCTATCACATGGCATTGAACGTAATTGAACGACTAGCATATTTTCCAAAATTGCCAAAACCTATGTGGCTCACTAGTGTGCCTCGGCACACAGTTTGAGAACCACTGGTCTGCACCTACTTAGCTCAGTATCCCATTGCAGTTGCTCAACAAGTTTATTGAAACTACTTTACGATCAGCCAAAGTGTGTTTTAACTTACTACAAAACCTTCAACTTTTAACATAACTCCAAACACCGTTTACACCCAGTCTTCACTGGGTGTACAATGTACATTCGCGTACGTTGAGCGTATTCTTTGCTCATTGGAAACAAAATTTTGGTACGCCTGAAGTGGAGACTTGAATAAACAAAGTATACGGCATACGTTTATGATTTACACCCGATGGATCTAATACTGTTTGTGATCGCTTTGACTGCGTATAGAAAAATTTGAAATTCTTGAATACGTTTGCAGAATAAAAATCTCGATGTTTGAATGTAATTTTGTTATGGTTTTCATCTTCAAACATTGGTTTGTGAATTTTTTTTTGCAAAACTGTATTTGGCTTGATAGTTTGTTTTTTTTACAAGAATGACTTTATTCACTACGTAAATGGCCGATTGATCGTCTGTCTCTTTTTAGTGTTCAAGTTCTGTTCTGCTCAGAAGTTTATCATATGGAATAACAATGCTTGTCAACCTTTTTCGAAATTGTACACACTTTCAACTTTTACTTAAAAGCTTGTACACTCTGGTCTTCACTACACAATATACTGAAATTGCTTCAATGTTAATGAAAAAAAAATAAAACACCAGTAAAGGAAAATATTTATTTATACCAATAAGTCATTTCAGCAGTCATTCAATGCGAACCTTGCCGTTGAATTTCATCAGCTAGTTGAGAAATGCGAGATCTTGTTTCAAATGCTCCTCGCATCAACATATTTGATTGCGTTTCTTTTTGATTTAATTTCAACAAGAGCAGAAAATCCTTGCTCGTAAAGGTATGCCGTAGTGGCATGAGCAGTGTCAATCAGAGTTGTAAACGAGTCTACTAGTTCAGGCCCGAACTCCGAAACTAATTTGAAGCCCAAATCATGCTCGAAAAAACCCGAAAGTTAAGTTAGGTTTGAAAAATTTAGCAATGTTGCCAAGTTAATTTGATTATATTTTTGGGCACCTAAGCCAAACAGCACGTCTCAGGCCTGAATTAAGCCAGAAGTTTTGTCAACTTTAGACCCGAACCCGACCTGAAAAGCCTGGCCCGACTTATAACTCTGGTGTCAATGCACCACAGCACCTACAATCAGCTTAAATTGTTTCTGTGGTCACTCGTGTATAGAGGCCCTCTTAACAGTAAAGTTACTCTAGTACAATCTGGTCAGAATTAATAATCATTGTTCTGTGTATTTATAATGATAGAGTGACACCTGGTATGAAAATACATTCACTGTTTTGCTTTGTGGTATGTATGTACACCACAGTACACCCTTTAAAAATTTTGGTACACCCTAGGGTGTACAATACACCCGGTTGAAAAGCACAGTGGTGTAATACATCCATTATTCAAAATCCATGTTATCAAATACGCATAGTTACACGTGTTTCTGTCAGCAATATTGTAGGCAAAATAAATGCAAACATTTCATTTAGCTTAGTAAATGGTATCAAATTACAGTGCTAAAAGAGCATCTTAAGTGATTGTTTGGTGAAAAGTAAATATAGCACAGTGTTACAAACTACGTTGTATCAACAAAACTGTTGTTGTTTGAGTTCCAAAAGGGAGGGGTTCGACCCCCAAACCCCCCATGCATGAGCACTGCCCATTTATGCAACCAGCTTAATCATTTTTTTGCACGGCTAATTTCTATGCCATGTTTCAAAAGCATCAATTTTTATCCAAATAGGCCTAAAAGTGTTATTTCTGCCAAAAAATACACAATTTTTAAGCGCTGGCCATGCCCCCCACCTCATCATGCATTTTTGGCTACATGACTGAATTATTTAAACTTCAGAGTTAAAAAGGTTTTTAAAACAATTTCTTAAGCAGTCATCAAACCAAGACATACATCATTCAAAGGCCTGCTAAAACCAACAAGCCTGCAAAGCATTTCACCAGTAGCAACAACATTAGTGTTTCCTAATTTCTCCCTTTATTGTAGTGTGTCAACTTATCAAAAAAAACAATGAATAGTCAAAATTGAATACACTTGCATCCACCAAAAATGCTGATTCACCTAAAATAGTGGGTCCATGACAACTGACCGCGACAAACTGACCGCAAACCAACTGACTGCAAACAAACTGACTGCGAACAACGCCAATTTGCTGAGAAAGGCAATCCTATATACATTTTTGCTATCCCCAGAGCCATCTTGCCCAAACCCTCACTTTGTGACGAAATCACTGCGACAAAATCAGTGACGAAAACATTGCTTCGTGGTCAGTTTGTTCGCGGTCAGTTTGTTGCGATCAGTTGACTTGGCTCGAAAAATAGTTGGCTTAATAGCTATATACCTTGCAGATTGTAGATAGCAAACAATAAAAACTACCATTAACTATTTCAATAGAAAAATTTTGGAGAAGGGGTGAATGGAATGCCATGAAAAATTTGATTAAAATACCTTTCTTAGACCTGATAGTTAAAGCATGCAACAAATAATAGATAGGTTTTTGTACAAAGTCTTTTTAGTTAATTTTTTTCTAGTTTGTTAAGCTTCAACACTAATACAAGTTTGTGATCGAAAATAATCAACATTTTCAATTATCCGTATTTATTCGAGTATAAGTCGCACCCCCATTTTTGACATGAAAAACAGGACAAAATTTTTTAACGTTATTCATTCATTGCAATCTCATAACAAAAAATTAAAAACCAGCGATGTCATCACTGCTGCCACTGTCTTCAAATAGCCCTGTTTACCTCCGGAACATCCTCATCAGCGTCCATGAGGATGGCAAGTGATGCAACCCATCGTGACTTGTGTGGATAAGTGATAACTAAACATGTTAGAACGTGAAAAAAAGATGGCAGCGTTAAAAGTGCAACGCTACTCGTATAGAAGGCAATAAGTGATATGATCATACGAAAGGAGACAACGTAGAAATGCATAGCAAGGAAACACCTCAAAAAATTTTGTACGGCATATAATGCACTTCATGTATTCGTGTATAAGTCGCAGCTGACTTTTTGGGTGATATTTTGGTGCAAAAAAATGCGACTTATACTCGAATAAATACGGTAATTATGCCTTATAGAATGATACCAAACACCAATCAAAAGTTGTGCAATTTGACATAGAGCTAGTCCAAATCACTGGTGCAGCGCAGACACACAGAAAACACCACAAGCAATCTAAAGGCTAAATAAACTTTTCATATTTTTTTAAAACAATCAAAAAAATCATTCAAAACTTGAAAAGCATGAAACTTGCCACACAGAAATAAGAAAAAGAATTTTGAGTACAAGCTCAGCTGAATTAGCCCTCAAATAGTCTCCACACTCACCTAATCTAAATTTACTAAGCTTCTAATGGAGCTAAGCAAAAGATAATACAAGTACATAAACAAAAGTAAGAGCAAGAGAATGCCTCACTGCCACATCAGCCATGATGAACCATGTTATTTGAGCAATAGAAAGGTCAACTTTGTGATGATTGTGAATTGCAAACAAAATTATTGAAGTAAATTATTTTAGTTGTAAGGTAAGATCTTCTGAGAGATGTAAGGTAAGATTTGTGCTTTAGTCGGTAACGATTTGATTTATAGCAATAGTTTCATTCAGTAAAGATTTAATTAATAGGTTTAGTTTAATTGGGTAAGGATTTTTCCGTTAAGATTTACTTACTTTGTTAGCTAGCCTATCGTTCTTCTGATAGATGTAAGGTAAGATTTGTACTTTAGTCGGTAAAAATTTGAATTATAACAATAGTTTCATTTGGTAAAGATTTAATTAATAGCTTTAGTTTATTGGGTAAAAATTTTTCGGTTTAGATTTATTTATTTTGGCTAAAATTGACGGAATGATGGGTAGAGATTAATGCATTATAAACCTAATCGGTAAAGATTTATTCATTGATTAAAAGTCGGTAAAGATACTTGTTTTGAAGATTTTTATCACTGGTGATATTTGTCCTTTTGGCTTTGCTAGGCTTACTGATGAGCCCTGAGATTGGGCAAAACAGCTGTCTAAGGCATGCTATTGGAAATTATTTTGAATTGAACTATTAGAATTATCTCTTTTAATATTGAGGTTACTTTATATTTTCGGGGAAAAAAAATTGTATCATGATCTGGTTAATGTGCAATTCTTTGCCTTTCTATGCTCATGTTCATACCTGTAGTCCTAGCTATACTGACGAGGGATAAAAGACGAATGTCGATTCCGAAACAGTATGTCTTAGGCTGTAAACTGGTTAATCAAAGGTTTGATTGTGCCTATAAGGCTTTGTATACTGTCTCTAGCTTATTATTAAATTATTTTAGTTTCAAGTAAAAAAACAAAAACAATGGGCTGTTTCTTAGTGGTTAAACTTTGATTGTAGGTTACTGAAAAATGTTTTGCAGAAGAAAATTCAAAAATAAACTTTTTTGGGAAACCTAGCACTTCATACACTGTAGCTATTTAATCACTTTGCCAGGTCAAAAAAATAGGAAAAGGCTTGGTGCATGTTCCATACATGCAGACATTTTGTAATAAAACCTAAAAACCTAACCCTAACCATTGAAATTAAGAGTGAAAAACATAATTATATTAGTTGCATAAATAGACTATGAGGGAAGTAGTTATTGCTAGCAGCCTGCGTTCCCTCTAACTTTATGGCTAATCGGTGAGTGCCCAAATTTTCTTCAACCAATTGTGCCCAAAGCTCTAAAAATACGTTTATGTGCCCTAAACTTCGAACTAATCCAGTATCAAAGTATACCAAATTTCATATTTCCACAAATTTGTCGAATTTTCTAAAGCTATGTTTGCTATATTGCACAAAATTATTTGCCCTTGCTCCAACAAATCTCCGATTTGCTGAAAAAAATCGCCTAAGTGGGAACACTGCTAGCAGCTAGAATTTCAGTTCTCGTGTTTATAAGCTGGTAAATCATATAATTCTATACCAGTAGCTTAATAAAACTCTTGAGTAATCCAATTCGACTATATTTTATGAAGAAACGTATAACTAGGACTAATGGAAGAAAGTTTGGGAGAAGTGATTGGTAATTAACTACTGCTGAATAGCCACCCCTTTATTCCTGAGCTTGTATATTTTTTGAAGAAACCTACCGGTACACTATGTTAAGCATTTTTCAATAAGCGATCAAATTTGAATACCAATTTTAGGCCATTTTTCAAATATTTATCTGATTTATGAGTTTTATTTTTGACAAATTAGCCCCCTCCCCCCTAAATTAACACTTCAGGACTTCAAAATATGCTTTAAATCATTTTTTAGTCTATTCCAGTGCAAAAGGCAGTCTCAAAAGTGCTGAAAGCATGGTATTTTTCTTATTCTGCAGTTTGGTCGGCAAGCCATGGAGGGGAGGGGGGCTGTAACCACCACCCATCCTGGCTACACTACTGAACCAGTCAATCACTTTCAATAGTCAAACACTAATGTGATTGAGAAAAACATAAATTTGCCTTGATGTTGACCACATGAAACTCAACAGAGCAGAAACAGGTTAGTTTGTCTGGAAACTGAAATGGCTGCATGAATGACAAAAAAAGATGAATCACTACTATGCAGCACTGTTTAAAGATTTTTTTAATACGCTAATTGTTTAGTGGGCCACTCAAAATAAGACAGTTGCACATCAGACATGTCTGGCTTATACTGTAGTTTTTGTGTTTTACCTCTTCCTGTAGTGTACACCGGTATATATGCTAGCCTGTCTGTTTGATTTAGCCCAATTTGCAATAACCAGCAAAACAAGCAAACTTACCTTTGTACTGTTTGATCCAGTGTTCATCTTTGTTTAAAATCTTCTGTGAAATCTTTACAAATGTCTCTAAATTCAATTAAATTTTTCAAAATAAGTTTTTGTGATTGAATGAGCTCACTTGTAGGTCACTCTGCACTGCTTAGCCTTGACTCAGCTGTTTGATAAAGTTCACTTGTTAAACAAAATCGTAATCTAATGCTACTAGTATATACTATATCTGATATACAGTCACAACTCACAGGGTCAACTCTTAACAGCTTAAAGTAGGTAGACTAAGCAAAACCATAAATCTAAAATGCTGCAAATCAAAAACTCATTGTGAGTTGCTTACATTCATGTCTTGCAATTTATTATGCACAACCTGCTGTTATGTTACCGTACGTAAGAATATGAAAATCGCTATCCTAGCCCTAACCCTAAACTTAACCCAAAACTCTAACCTAAACGTTAATCCAAACAACTCAAAATCTAACCCAAACCCATAAAAAACAAAAAAACAAGTAAATGAGCTCTCACTCTTAACTCTCTTTATTTGTGTAATGTATGATAATGTAACACCAGCCACTTCCAATTTATTATTTAAAATTACTCTAAGTCTATTGTAATTGCATTTTATTCACCAAGTTGCCATAGTCAAGAGGCAGCAAAGGGACCTTTCAGTCTTCAAGTCAAGCTGCCACCAGTCCACCTGTCTACTACGCAAGGTGGACAGGGCATGGTATGGAATGGAAAATGGAATGGAAATTTCAATATGGAATATGGAAGATGCCAGAATGGAATGGAATATTTCAAGAATGGAATGGAAGACAATCTTCCATACCAATTTCATACTTGATTTTGTGCATTGCAGATTGTATTTACAGAAAAATACATACCGATGTTGGGTAGTGATAAATAATATTGTCACAGAAGTATTCAACTTCAATATCTGCGCATATTATTTGTCGACATATCGCGGTACTTTGTTGTGTACATTGTGCAAACAGTGTACATATTGCATCATTGCAATTTAATTGAAGCATTGATGTTACAGTTGACGACCTTGATAGATTTGACTTGTTGTTTTTTTGAGGCTGACAACTTGCCCTGTCGTAAATTTTGTTTTCTTACATTGTCACGAAAACTCGTATTCGCTATTTGATCCCCGTTTCGATAAATTTTATTTATATTTTTAGTTTTTAAACTTATTGTAATTCTTTTCGGTGTTAAAGCTTGATATTTCTATTACGATAAATGTTCTAGTTGATGTGAGGACAAACTTGTACAGTAATCATTAAACTATAGGCATATCCAAAAGGACCGAGCCCTTTGTCCCCCCCATTTGAAAAGCTACCAACGACAAAAATAATGACACAAAGCCTATTTATTCATTTCTTTTAGCATTTTCGGAGTGCAGCAGTACATGCGTACAACGGCAATTAGCAATAACTTAATATTAATATTGACAACCAGGGGGCCCATGCTCTCTCAATTAAAATTTTTACCAACCAATTTAAACGTACAAGCCAGGAGAAATTCAGCGTTTTTGTTCTAAAAGGTGCAATCTTAGGTACTCATCTAACTTGTTTATACAATAAAATGTTTTAGGCCTCCAGTTAACTTTTATATTACAATAACATGATTAGCGACCATTTATGGAATTTAATGTACCTACTTTAAATTACCAACCTTAAATAACAATCCACCTCCATCTCGTCAGTTTTTACGCAACAAAATGCTTTTGAAAAAACTGATTAATGTTTTTTTGAGGCTGACAATAATTTATATTAATGTTTTTTTTTAATGCTTATTGAACAAATTATTGAAGTTGAAGCGAGGGTGCCTAGGCCCCTGGTCGTACATGTATTCCTAAAACTGGTTATTTTCATGACAAAACAAAAATCTTCAAAGACAAGTCTTCAAGTGCATTATTTATTGCTAAATATGTTGTCGAGAGCAATGTACCTTGATTTCCCTGACTTGGGCCAAGTCACAAAATTTAAACTCAAAATGCAAGATTTTAAACGTGTTTTGGACTTGACCTGAAGTAAAGGAAGGACTTTTTTCAACTGGCTTTCAAACATCAAAAATTTTGTTCTTTCAAATGGCTCTGAAAAGTTGAGAAATATGATCCGAATCCCATTACAATAGCCATTTTCCAAAAAATCGCCCAGCGGCTGGGGACTCTGTGACATGTTTAGGTTGCACTAATTTGCTCACCACGTCTCCCAATTTTGATAGGATAGAAAAAATTTTAACGTGCGGTTCTAGTCCTTCCCCTATAGCAAATCCAGCTTGCGAGCCAAATCCGACACCCAGCTTTTGATCTTAATTCTTAGTCCCATAAAAAGTCCCTCTGTTCAAAAACTTCTGATGACGTCATTGCATGATTTGCGGTTTAGCCCTCCTCCCGATTCAAAATCCAGGCTATGCCTATGCATTAAACCAAGAGCAATATGCATAACAGATACCAGTTGTTGCATTGTAATATTGTTGGCGCACCTTCACGAGCAGTTGCTTACACATACGTTGCATTGCTTCCAGTCTAAAATTTCTTTGGAATGGAATATGGAAGAAAATTTTAGTATGGAATGGAATATGGAAGAAAATTTTAGTATGGAATGGAAGATTTTTGGTATGGAATGGAAATGGAAGAGAATTGCCAGTGTGGAATAAGGAAAAATCGTCTTCCATTCCATTCCATACCATGCCCTGACGGTGGAGCCTTCACACGGTCCCTTTCTGCCTTTAACTGCTGAACTTCAAGTAAGAAAGCTGTGATTGTGAATACCAATTTTTAGTCTTTGGTTTGACCTGACCAGGAATCAAACTGAAGTCAGAAAATCTACCCTTTCAGAAGCAGACATTATACCGGGTAATAATAATGCACCGACCCAGCACAATTCTGCGACGGAAAAAATGAAATAAACCGTGATACCACCACTTATCAGCAATGGGAGTTGTGACAAAGTAGGCCTACAGGAATATGTAGTAGGCTACCATAAGACTGTAAGAGGCAGAAGTTTTCATATAAGTACGGGTAGCATCCATAACAAGTTGGTAAATGACAATCATCCACGGTAAAAATTAAACCATCCAACACTAAAGTTACAAGTAATTTTAGACCAAAATTAATACCATAGTACGAAAAATAAGAAAATACATTGAGTTAGATACGATATCTATGGTACGAGATTAAGGACACCCGACCACTGATCGATTTATCTGTTGACTAGGCTGGCCGGTTTAGCCAAAAAACTGAAAACCGGTGGACCTTGTACTGGTAGTTATTGCATTAGCAAGCGCTAGCAGTAGTACTAGCAGGCCTATGCCTACACATGTAGTTGCACAAACCTACAATCTCGAAAAAGTGAAATCCCTGTTATCCGATTTAGTGCTAGCAGTAGTACTAGCAGGCCTATGCCTACACATCTAGTTGCAGAAACCTACAATCTCGAAAAAGTGAAATCCCCGTTATCCGATTTTTGAGGTAAATGTTAAAACGACAACACATTGTATTACGTCATGACATAATAGTATCAGAATCAGAATCAGAATTTATTTGTTTAGTCGACATTTCGAGAAAAAAAATACATGAAGTGAAACAAATTTCACCATTACCGAAGAGCAAAAGAGAACAAAAAATTTCACAATGCGACAAGGAATCGTGAAGGGACGCGAAGTCTTCAAGTCAAACGATTCCCGAAAAAAATTTCAGACGAGAAAATACGCTCGAAGTCAATGGTGCTTTCTAGCTATTGGTACATATTTAGGTAAAATAAATACAAGACTTATTCCTCTTGTTAGAGACCACAATGCCCAATCCGTAAGTTCTGGTAGTCTAATAAACTACTGAAGTATATTGTAATTTTGAAATGTCCATCGTTTGTGTTCTTTAATGAATTTACGATATGATAGTTGTTTCATTGAATTAGGCAAAGAATTCCATAGTTTAGCCCCTTGAAATTTGATCGATTTTTGGGCTCTATTTGTTGAGTAGTAAGGTAACATTAAACGTTGAGAAGATGATCTTGTATTGTGTGTGTTGGAAAATCTGAATTCTGTATAGAAAGTTTCAAAGTATTTTGGGAGAGCTTTTTTGAAAAACCTGTGCATGAATTTGCTTAATTCCAATTTATATAAATCATCTATCTTGAGAATTTCGAATCGATGATACAGATGTTTGGGTGATTTACGCCAATTAAGACGTCCAATAGCTTTTAGGGTTTTGTTTTGTAATGATTTTAGTTTTGCCGAAACTGTTTTGTTGCAGGATCCCCATATAATTATTCCATAGGAGAAAAAAGGATGTATGAGTGCGTAATATAAAGTTTTCAGAGCAGAAGTAGGCAAATATTTATTTAGTTTGAACAAGATTCCGACATTACGAGCTACTTTGGTTACTAACATTTTTATATGTGATGAAAAACTGAGTTTTTCATCAATTAAAACTCCGAGGTATCGCAATTCTTTAGTATTTTGAATATGATCAGAGTTAAATTTTAATGAAATATCACTTTTTGAGGAACGTAATTTGTGGTTAATAACGATTGCCTGTGATTTACTAGGGTTTATTTTTAGTTTGTTAGCGTCCATCCATTGTTTCACTAGCAGCAGTTCATTATTACAAAGAGTTTCCAGTTGTTTCAAATCTTTTGAAGAGTACAATAATAAAGTATCATCAGCGAACAAACGAGGGTTACATAATAACACATTGTGTAGATCGTTAATATACAAAAGAAAAAGTATAGGGCCCAGTACAGATCCTTGCGGAACACCTGTTTTGATTTCTTGCAATGAGGAGATGGTATTGTTCACATAGACATATTGCTGTCGATTAGTCAAATAACTTTCAAATAATTTATAACAAACTCCTCGTATACCATAATGAGATAGCTTTTTTAATAAGATTGAGTGATTTACCGAGTCAAATGCTTTTTTAATATCTAATGCAATCGCACAAGTGTACAATCTGTTATTAATATTTTCAAAACATTGTGTAACAACGTCAATTAAAGGGAACATGGTAGTATGTTTTTTACGAAGACCGCTTTGTCTTTCGTACAATGTTTCATTTTTGTTTAAAAAACTTACTAATCTTGTTTTTATTATTTTTTCAACGATTTTTGAAAAGGGCGAAAGCAGTGAAATTGGTCTGTAATTTTCAACTGCCTGTTTCGAACCTGATTTATGTATAGGAATCACTTTTGCAATTTTAAGTGCGTTTGGGAAAATGCCCTTAGTAAACATGAAATCCACAAGATATGTGAAATAAGGTGATATAACATCAGCAGCAATGACAATAAATTTTATTGGTATTTGGTCATCGCTACTAGATTTATTTACTTTTAATCTCTTTAATTCAGATGCCACTTCACTAGAAGTAGGCGGAAATAAAATCATTGAGGATGTGACGCAGTTTTTTAGGTAAAAAGTGTGAGATACAGATGGCTGTATGTCTTAGGAAAGTTTGTGCCCAATATTTGCAAAAAATTCGTTAAAGTTTTCTGCAATTTTTTCTTTATTAGAAACAATAGTGGAATTAACTTCTAAGGTAGGTGCTACTGAAGTATGTTGTTTATGGGGTAGAAGCTCTCGCAAAATTCGCCAAGTTTCTTTAGGATTTGAAGATGCAGATTTTAGTTGGATTTCAAAGTAATATTTTTTTGAAGTTGTTTTTAATTTAGTTAATAAGTTGGAATATCTTTTTTAAAATTTTTTTTCATTAATCGACCCTTTCAAATAATGACTTTTGTAAAGTTTTTGTTTATTTCGTATAGAAACATATAGGCCTTTAGATATCCAAGGTTTACATTGTAGCCTTTTTTGCCTTCTTGTACATCGCTTTATAGGTGCATGTGCATTTATTTCGATGTGCAGCGTATTTAAGAAAAGTTGAAAAGCGCCATTAAAATTCAACAAGTTAAGTTCAGGCATGTCATTCACAAAATTTTCCAATGATATTTGCAGATCTTGGCAGAATTTTGTTGAATCGAATTGTTTCATACATCGATAAAATTTCACGGAATTTGATGATGGTTTTTTGATATTTTTTAAAGCAATGAAGGTTGGTAAATGATCAGTTATTTGATAATTCATGATGCCTGGTGTTACGTGGCATTTAATGTTGTTGGTGATTACGTGGTCAATTAAAGAGGCCGAAGAATCAGTTATACGCGTAGGTTTATTCAAAAGCGAAAAAAATCCATTGGAATTTAGCATATTAATGTAAGAAGCTGCAGATTCGTTTCTGTGTTGTAGAATATTAATGTTAAAATCTCCCAAAATGACACAATTGATGTTTTTCTCGTTGATTTTTTGTAGTGTATCATTAAAATGGTCAATGAAATCTTTAATATTAGCGTTTGGATGACGATAAACTACTCCTACAAGAAAATTTTGAGCTAGTTTGGTGTTAATGTTTATCCACATATTCTCACAGCCATTATTTGAGAAGCCAAATGAATTTTCGCAACTGAATTGAAAGTCTTCTGACACGTACATACCTACTCCTCCAGCATTGCTAACAGAATCAGCATGAAAAAATTTATATCCTTGAATTTCAATGTTAACAAGACTATCGTGTTTCAATCGAGTTTCAGTGAGACATATTATACTAGGACGAGTACGTATTTCATTTAGCAAATCAAGCAAGTCATCCATGTTTTTGTTTAACGATCTAATGTTAATGTGTAGAATGAGTAAATCTTTTGGGGATACACTTCGTGTGGTAATAGTATTAGCATTGTAGTATTTACAAGAGGAAAAATCTTGAGTGACATACGAATACATATTGTCTGATATGTTGGAAATTTCATCAATTTTGGGAATCGTTTGACTTGAGTTAGTAGCTAAAACATTGAGTTCACCAATAGCGAGCCAACAAACACTGCACCGAAAGAGCATTCAACAAGATGGTAACTTCAGCAAAAAAAACTAAGTCAGAAAAAAATTACAAAGGTCTAATGATATCATCGATAGAAAGTCGTGTTAAAACGATTATTATCATAATTAATAATGATGATATACAGTTTATCCATAGCAAATTTAATTAATAACACGTATCAAATTACCGAAATTAAATTAGCAATTAGAGCGATGTAAAAGTGAAGCAAAGACAAACACAGCTATTTCAATGGATCATACTAATCGACAGAGAATTAAGATATCATATCACTAGGTAATATTACCAAATATCAAATTGAAGCAATACTTCAGCTAGATTGTCATTTAGCCACATAAGTATTAACTATTATAACCCAGGGATGTCCAAGTCCAGCCCACAAAGAAAAATTTTTTGTGGCTTCCGGCCAGTTTTTAATTAACGCAAATCAACAACAATCAATTTATTTACTACTAATTAAGCCTTGGTCTACATTGTTGTTTTTTTACGTGGAATCTCCTGCATTTTTATTGCACTAAAATTCAAAATCCATATCAATTAACAAACAATGTAAACCAGGAGTTCTCAATCTTCAGTAAATTTGGATAGCAGTTGAAGTCGGGATTTTCACATTTACACACATATTTTCAAGCTGAATTAGTGTTTTTCGGCTTTTTCATCCTTAAGATTACAGTTAGTTTATAGTTAATCGTTTATCCTTGCAAAATGGCCGAGTTAACAATTTCATAACAGTACGATTTCGCCACCATTTATTCATAAATTAGATTCACAGTTAGCGTGAATTAATTATTTGTGATGTAATTGTAATTATCACATTTCAACGTGTCTCTGTTTTTTAAAACGATTTTTGCAATCAATTCAGTGATAATTAAAATCAACTTACAGTTTGTAGCTGTTGAATCGATAATTCTTCAGCCGAGACCGCAAGAAACCAGATTTGCAAAAAGAGACCGCAAGAAACCAGATTTGCAAAAAAGCAGGTTATGCAAAATTGTGGATACAAATTGATTCTTGTAAAGATGTCAAGGGTGGTATTTAGTATATAAAAATGTTCAGTTGTAGAAATAATAATAGAATTTACCGTTTGTAATATCACTAAACTGGCCAACTAAACACTGTAATAATAGACCTTATGTATCACGTGCGGTCACGCCAAGTTCATCGACTGACTACCACTAACAAAACAACAACCGCAGCAACGCGTTCAAGATGACAGAGCTAATCATTTATCTTAATTTTTTGCTTTGAAGTTAGGTTACGAACAGATAGTTAAACACTGTGTGGGGCCAAGGAATGAAATGAATCAATGGAGTAGACTCATAGTATTGCTAAGTTGAATAATCGTTTTGACCAATGTTACAGCAGTTACCAAATCGCGAAACATGGGACTAAGCTTCGACTTTCTTTCCTTCCACATAAAGGCAATACTCTCCATTTTGAATGCACCAGTTAACTCTCTTCTTTTCAGATCGTGCTTTATGATACTGCGGCAATAAACGCTTTTTCTCTTCGTAAAGGGTCTTTGGTAAATGCTCGGTAACATAAATCTTCGTAGCTTTTGAGTTTTCCGACTTCTTATCTTCGTTATATCCACGAAGATTTTTTAAACTGTTTAATATCATTTGTTTGTCACTGTTGTTTGCTACCTTGAAGATAATAGGTCTGTTAATCCTTTTATTGTTTTTGAATAATGGATATTGTCGCAGTTCCTGCTTCATCCAGTGGCGATGTGGAAAACTAGCATGGAAGTAACCACAAATGAAAGATAATTGGAACCGATAGCTTTATAAGTCAACAGATCATAGCTCACTCGAGGTTGTACAACCGAGCCGGTTAACCGCAATCGGAGCGCGCTCCCTTTTGACACGCCACAACTGGTGACCCCGACGTGATTGGATGGTCGGCGCTCGAGACGACGTTAGCAGGCCACTTCCTACCACTGCTTTCAGAAAGGGGGAAGTGTGTCGCAGTTCCTGCTTCATCCAGTGGCGATGTGGAAAACTAGCATGGAAGCAACCACAAATGAAAGATAATTGGAACCGATAGCTTTATAACTCAACAGATCATAGCAGCTCAGAGGTTGTACAACCGAGCCGATTAACCGCAATCGGAGCGCGCTCCCTTTTGACACGCCACAATATTGTGGTAGCCTGTGCAAGTCAACAATGTTGATTTGTTCAGGATTTTCCAATTTCAAGCCTTGAATGAAAAATTTCTTTAATAGATTTTCAGTTACGGTTCGGTTTTTCCATGGATTAGTTTGATCCTCCTCAAGTCCATGAACTAGCAAATTGAACCGCTTGCTGTAGGCTTCACGGCTTAGATTTTCCCTTTCCGTTGTTTGTTTATACCCTTGCAACTGATTCGTAAGCTGCGTAATCATCTGTTGTTGTTTTATCATTACTTCACGTTCTTCAACTCTTTGTTTTGCTAGGTCTTCAACTTGAATTTTTAATTCCAAAAATCCTGCAGTTTCAGCTTTTTTCTGTAGACTCAGCTCAAGAGCCTCACATCTTTTAGATAATTTGGCATCAACTTCTATAACCTGTCGCTGAACACCGGTAACAGACTTTTCAATCCTATCTACTCGAGCAGTTAAGCCATCCAATTTTTCAATGATCTGATCAAGCTTAGCTTCAATTTGAGATTTCGGCATTACTCTATTTAACAGATCGAGAATTAAGACCAATTTACTCAAAAACTGCCGAAGTAACCTATCTTGAGACACTTATCAGTGCAGAGCTAGACAAACACGTCTGTACTTCATGAAGCGCACGTGCGAAGTAGTAGTAGTAGTAGTAATTTATTTCAAAGCCAGCGAAGTTTAAAATCACAATTAAAGCAAAAGTAAAGCATGTTAACAATAATATTTACTGGCAATAGAGAAGAAGCGAAGTGACCAATGTAGTCTTCAAGTCTACTTCTACCCTTATGAATAAAATTACAAAAGTTACGAGAAGGAATTTAAAAAATCTTGGCCAAACAAAGTTTGCATTTAATGCTAACCCAGATCGAGGTTTCATACATATATTTACATTAGAACGAGGTTGCATAACATCAGAAAAATTAGGACACAAAGAGAAAACAATACAATTTTTATTTACAAACAAACAAAAAAATGGTTCTATTTACATTAGAAAATGGTGCAATTACAAGGCACCATAATACACACAGTTTAATTCAATTAGAATGATTCACAAACACGTACATCTTGTTGTATACACAGCAAGAAGTTAAACACTATCAAGTCAAATTCTATAGGTCTTTTATGGACAGATAGAACACAAATTTTATAGTCATTCCAATTTAATTGTGGTAACTTTCTAGCAATGAGTTTTTCAGTCTAGATTTAAATGTTTTTAGAGATTTAGAATTTTTAATTTCAAGGTCAAGCGAATTCCGTATTTTTGGACCTAGATATTTAATAGACCTTTGAAGTTTCAGAGTTTTAAAAAAAGGTACAAAAAAGTTATGTGAGGAGGTAGCTCTGGTAGGTTTAACATGAATATTATTAAGAGCTGTAAAATAATTTTGAAAAGTAGGTGGAAGTTGTCCCGATTTATAGTTGTAAACAAATGCTGCAGTTTCTAGTTTAACTAAGTCTTGTAATTTAAGAATTTTAAGTTTTGCATAGTAAGGAGTTGCTCTATCATTCCATGTTCCATTATCTACAATTTTTACTGCTTTGTTTTGAAAAGTAGCTAATTTCTTAAGATACGTTTTATACGTTGAGCTCCAAGTGATTATCCCATATTGAATATGACAGTGAAATAAGGCATAGTACAAACTACATAAGGCCGATGTGTTTAAATACACTTTAACTTTCGAAAGGATTCCCACTGCTTTAGATAGCTTGCGGGCCAAGTTGTTAATGTGAGGTGCAAAAGACAAGGAATTATCAAAGATAAGACCTAAATATTTTGACATGCTGAAAGAAGCAAGATTTGAAACAAATGGAGACGAAATTAAGGATAAGTTAGTTCTATGACCTCAATTTTTTGGTTGTATTAATATCAAATTTGATTTTGATAAATTAAGAGTAAGTTTGTTAGCTATCATCCACTTATTTAGTGAAGTAATTTCAGTCGTAATTTTTTTATGATGATCATTTACATTTTTATCATCTACAATTAAACAGGTGTCATCAGCAAACAGTCTTGGTGTGTAAGAAACACTGGTACTAATATCATTAATATAAACGTTAAAAAGAAGAGGTCCCAATACAGAACCTTGTGGAACACCAAAATTATTTTTTTTAGATTTGACTGGTGATTTTCTAAAGATACGTATTGAAATCTATTTGTCAAAAAAGAAGCAAACAAATCAAGTGTTGGTCCACGGATTCCATAATGTTCTAGTTTGGTTAACAAAGTTTTATGATTAACTGTGTCAAAAGCCTTTTTGAGTGTATTTTTCATCATTGATATTATCATACAATGAAGTTAATACATCAGTCAGAGCATGAGATGTTAAATGATTAGCCTTAAATCCATACTGCGTGGGCAGCAAGACCGAGTGTTTATTGAAAAAATTGATTGTTCTGACATGAATAAGTTTTTCAAGAATTTTAGAAATTGGGGAAAGTATAGATATCGGTCGATAATTACTTACATCAGATTTATCACCAGATTTATACATGGGTATTATTTTAGCAATTTTTAATGAAGCAGGAAAAATTCCTAAAAGGAAGGTGTAATTAAATAACTGAGCAAGTGGTGCTGCAATAACTTTGGCAGCCACCTTAAGAAAATAAGCAGAAATATTATCCTCGCCAGTTGATTTGGTATTCTTTAGACCTGATACGAGATTAAAAGCTTCAAAGGAAGTGGTTGGTGTGAGAAAGAGAGATTGGTGAAGGCGTTTTGTTAAGTACTTAGTATGTTCATTTTACACTAATACGCTTCAATTGATCTGCTAATATTTTTCCAATATCACTAAAGTAATCATTAAAGTTGTTCGCAATAAGCGTTGGGTTTGTAGTAAAAGTGTTATTGTGTCTTAATTTTTGTGGAAGATTAGCATCTGATCTGGAAGAAGATAGCAAAGACTTAATAATACGCCAAACTTCAGCTGTATTGTTTTTTGAAGTTTCTAGTTTATCCTGCTGGTAATAGAGTTTTTTGGCAGCAAATTTGACTTTAGTTAATTTGTTAGCATATTTTTTGTAGAGTTGTTTTTCAGAGGTGGAGTCCTCAAGGACAGATTTTGAAGTCCTTGGCCTTGGCCTCGAGGCCTCAAGTCCTCGAAAATTGGCCTGTCCTCGGCTCGAGGACAGCACTATTTTTTGGAAAGTTAAAATTTTGTGGAGCAGTTGAATAATTTTTTGGAAAGCGTTTTTTCGTGGAGATCGCTTGAAAAATTCTTGTGAAGACCTTTTTTTTTTTTTTTTTTGGAGATCGCCTGAAAAATTTTTGTGAAGACCTTTTTTTTTTTTTTTGGAGAGCACTTGCGCTTTGTGTCCTTGGTCCTTGGCCTCGAGCATTCCTGTCCTTGGCCTCGAGAGTGTCTGTCCTCGGAAAGGCTGTCCTTGGCCTTGGCCTTGGCCTCGGATTTTTTTTGTGTCCTTGGCCTTGGCCTCGAGCCTTGTGTCCTCGACTCCACCTCTGTTGTTTTTGTTCCAAGTTACCATTGACAAAATGTGATAAGTACAATTTTTGTTTTGTTTTTATCGACTTCAATATCCCACGACTAATCCAAGGCTTATTTATTAATTTTTGCTCTTTGCGAGTAAGTTTTCTCATTGGCGCATACAGAGTTATTGCATTAGTTAATAACTGAAGAAAGTGATCAAATATGGCATCGAAATTATTTCCGTCAAAATAGCTTATTGTCAGGAAAAATGAATTTATCTCATTGTTTAAAGGTGGTGAATCATCCAGCCAATTCCAGTGGTTTACAATAGCTAAAATTGAACTATAATTTTTGATATTTTTTGTTTTAATTTTGGGACTGCGGTTGCAAAGATATTCAACAAATACAAAAAGATGTCCCCCCAAAAAAAGTTTTTGGAAACTCTGAGTTTTGTTCTTCCCGCCAAAACCACAGTAGGCCTAATGGTTTAGAGAACTGTGGTAGGCCCAATAGTTTAGAGATAGTTCATTAATTTAGGCCTAATTAGTCTCAACTATCTCTAAACTATTAGGCCTAATAGTTTTTTGATAGTTAGGCCTTAATAAGATTACAGTAGGCCTAATAGTTGAGAGAACTGTGGTTTTGGCGGGAAGATCAAAACTCAGAGTTTCCAAAAACTTTTTTCGGGGGGACATCTTTTTGTATTTGTTGAATATCTTTGCAAACGCAGCCCCAAAATCAAAGCAAAAATATCAAAAATTAAAGTTCAATTTTAGCTACTGTAAACCACCGGAATTGGCTGGATGATTCACCGCCTTTAAGTGATTGCAAAAGTCATCCGCATTAAACATACTAAAATTACGCCGAAAAGTCGGCTTATGAGATTTTTTTAATGTTAAGTTTGAAATTGTACAAAAAATAGGATAATGGTCAGTTAAATCGGTTTTGATTACCCCTGGTAAAATATTATTGGTATGATCATTAGTAACAATATGATCAATGATCGTCGACGAATTGTCAGTCACACGAGTTGGTACATTGATTAGAGGATAATAGCCATTACTGATCAGCATGTCAAGATACTTAGATGCATGCCTATCCGGAAATTTCGAATTAGGAAGAGGTTTGATATTTAAATTAAAGTCACCTACTAAAAATACCTTATTACTTCTAACTTTTTCAAGATTTGTGTTTAATGCATCAATAAATACTTGTGCATCACTTTTTGGATGTCTATAGATAGTACTAATGATTACATTACTATCATGCAATTTTATCCAAATATTTTTACATTCATTCACAGTCAATTGTAAATTAGTAATCACTGAAAATTGTAGTGCATTACTAATATACATTGCAACTCCGCCAGCAGTTGTGGGTGAATCAATATGAATAAAAGTATAACCAGAAATATCGATAATTAACAAAGGTTGATTTTTTAATCTAGTCTCCGTTACACAAATAATATCAGGTGAGCAAGGTTGATTACAGAGAAATTCATGAAAAGAATCAAAGTTCTTTTGAAGTGAGCGGACATTAAAGTGAACAATAGTTAAAGAATCTTTCAAATTGGAATTACTATTAAGCACATCAAAATGATTGTGGTATGCACATTTTTCTGAGTTGCTAGTTAGTAGATCAAAAGCACTGTTAACTAAATCAATATTGCTAGATAAATTATGGTTTAAACCATAGGTGGGCAAGTTAATGCAAAACGTTAGCTTCGTTAACCATTAGTCCGTTAACAAACTTCACACCTCCGTTAACGTTAATCCATTATTTTCAGCTTTAATTAACGGACGTTAATAAAGTCCGTTAATCCGTTAACATTTTGCGTGTAATTTACATTTCGTTTTATTCACTCGCTTCTAGAACACGTTTTGACGCTGTTGAGCTGATTTTAAGGAAATATTTATTGCTATGGTGGTCTTTTTGTGTTTTGAAAGTTACATTTTACAGTCTAATCTAATTTCAAGATAAAAACAAGTTCAAATGCACAACGAAGCTGCAAGATATTAACGATAAAAACCTTAACGGAAGTTAACAGAACTTAACGGAAGTTACTTTAGTCCGTTAACAGCACTTAACGGAAGTTAACTTAGTCCGTTAACATGTAAAAACTTTTTAACGGATTAATGAGTTAATGAAAAAGTTAGCTTCGTTATTAACGGACTTGTGCCCATCTATGGTTTAAACATTTATTGTCTCCAACGAGAGGGAATGTAATGATATGACACTAATCAAAATAGCTATAATGTTACAATTTAATTTTTAATTAAATCCAAATCTTTAATTAAATAAAATTTAATTTTTAATTAAATAAAATCTTAACTTTTGTTGAAAGAATACGGCAGCTGTAGCTTTCAGAGATGGAGTCCTCGAGGACACATTTTGAAGTCCTTGGCCTTGAGGCCTCAAGTCCTCAAAAATTGGCCTGTCCTTGGCTCGAGGACAGCACTATTTTTTGAATTGCTAAAATTTCGTGGAGCGCTTGAAAAATTTTTTGGAAAACGTTTTTTTGTGGAGATCGCTTGAAAAATTTTTGTGAAGACCTATTTTTTTTTTTTTTTGGAGAGCACTTGCGCTTGTGTCCTTGGCCTCAAGCATTCCTGTCCTTGGCCTCGAGAGTGTCTGTCCTTGGCCACGGATTTTTTTTGTGTCCTTGGCCTCGAGCCTTGTGTCCTCAACTCCACCTCTGGCAGCTTTAGCGTAATAGCGTAACCGTACACTGAACGCACTAAAACGTTCTAATGTTGTTTTCTCTTCTCTTGCACGTCTTAAAACACTCCATTAAGTTCTGAAAAAGCGGTTCTATAGACACAATTCAAAGTAATTGATTTTCTGGTCGATCGAGCCTCTCGTTTATTGTCTTGAACAACTGTAATTACATTTATTCACGAAGTTGCCTTGGTCAGGAGGCACCGAAGGGACCTTTTAGTCTTCGAGTCAAGCTGCTACCTACCCATCTGCCTATCGCACACAATGGAGGCTTTACACTGTCCCTTTATTTGCTGAACGTCAAGCAGGGAAGCTGTGAACAGAAGTGTAGTCGAGGACACAAGGCCAAGGACACAAAAAAATTTCGAGGCCAAGGTCCAAGGACACAGACGCAAGTGTTCTCCACAAAAAAATTAATAAATAAAAGTCTCCAAAATTTTTTTTCAGGCGATCTCAAAAAAAAGTTTTTCAAAAAAATTTTTTTCAGCCGATCTCTACTTGAGGAAACCAAGAAAAAGGTCTTTGCAGATTTTCCGCAAGGTTTCTGGCGTTTTCCAACGAAATTTCAATGGTTCAAAAATAGTGCTGTCCTCGAGTCGAGGACAGCGCAATTTTCAAGGACTTGAGGCTTCGAGGCCAAGGACTTCAAAATGAGTCCTCGAGGACTCCACCTCTGGCTGTGAATACCAATTTTTACAGTCTTTGGCTTGACCTGACCGGGAATCGAACCTGAATCTACGGTTTCAGTAGCAGACGCTCTATCCACTCGACCACTGCTCCGTAAAGACGAACAAAGCTAGAACGAATGAACGAGTGGTTTATTTTGTCATTAAATAACAAACACACCAAAACATAACGCAAAAACTAAAATTGGGTGAAAATTAATAATGACGAGGACGCAGCATCGACACATTTCAGGCGAAACTGCTCGTGGCCTCGCCGCCTCAGGTAGCTTTGTTATTCAAGCTAAACGCACGGATGAGTAACACCCAGAACTTAAACTGTAAAATTTTGAATGGGGAACGCTTTTGCAGCCTTGACCAAACGCATTTGGAATGCGAATAAAATTTAGTGGAAATTATGATTCCAGTTGTACTTCTTTCTTTTAAATTGAGTAAAGACCAAAAAAAAAAAGATCTTCATCGCAATTTGGGACTATATTCGGCCGGAACTGGTGGGATATAGTCGTGCTAAACGGAACTTTTCGTCTGATCATCCAGCGCTGAAATCTCGATGGGGGGAAGCGTCCCCCACACAATTTAAGCACTGGTAACACTCATGATTAATACCTAACCCGCTAACCGCCACAATCGCCAGCGCTACTTCGCGTCAAGTTTTGAGTACCGAGCAAGGTCAGAGATCAGCCTCAGAAAATAAATTTGAATAACATCAAAAAACTCGAAACTCCTCATGTTTTGCAATCAACGTTACATATACTTGTATATTCAACGATCATGCAAAGTTTATTCAACGAACACAGCACAACCCAAGCAAAATATCTCGCAACATGATTATAAGCATTCGTCTACACCTGTACTTTTCAAGCTCTTCCGAAGTGCCTCCAGCATCAGAAACCAATCCATACTACCAAAGCAATTAAAGCATAACCTACTGTTAGCAATCAGAGATACATTATCAATAATAAAGATTAATAACTAACATCAACATCTTAATAACGATTTTGTCATCGTGGTGTAAGGCTCAAGTAATTAGACTATGAACCTTACAGTACTTACTGCGAGATTGGGTTCTATTATTGTCAAAAGCACTAACTTATTGATACCAGGGAGCTAGTGCTGCTCTGGTCAAAAGTTATAAAACGGCTGGGATATCGCGATTTAAACTAACCAGAAAGAGAGGAAACAAAAAATCTGTTTGGAGAATTTTCTGGAAAAACGGAGTTGTTCCAGTCGCCCACATGTTCAAGTGTTTGATGTTTACACAAAAATCAGTGTCAACGCTACAGTACGTAGTTTGACAGACGAAAAAAACAGAGAAAATAGGTTCAACTTTTTGTTCTCAATAGTAACGAAAAAGTCTCCTAGCGCCATTCCAACAAAAAAAAAAAAAAGTCAGGACACATGAAAAAAGTAAAATTTAGCATTTACCACACAAACGTCGTTAAATCTGGATGGTTTAGTGATTGCAGAATGCAGAGGCTTGGTCTATAATGCGCGTAAAATCGTAAGAGAACAAGCGTATCCTTAATTTGTTTTGAAAACGTCAGCACGCTCGGCGTACCAACTTTATGCGCACAAACTGTATTTGGTCAAAACAAGACATACGCACACGATTTTACGTCCAGTGTAGATCAAGCTTGAATCAATTAAAATCTGAACCTAGTCTACACTCAACGAAAATCGTTTGCCAACGAACGTATTTTGATTTTAAATTTCACGCTGGTAAGCCTAGTTAGCCTACACGCTCGAGGCATCAAATACGCACATACGCTCGCGACTTTTGGCAAAGTTTAGACCGGATTTTAGATTAAATAAGCCAAAATTAATGCAATTGTTGTGATATACATTGACTTTGCTTAGAGAAATAACCATTCATACATACGATATCGAACACAATCTGAGAGCAATTCAAGTTCTCTAGGCAATAAAAAACACTTTTAGTCAATGACTTTCCAGACAAATCATTCTTTTAAACATCAAGGCGAAAGATACATGAGGGTAAAACTGCACTTTCACGCGCAGCAATTAATTTTATCCTCATCTAAACCCTATTTTAAGATAAGCTCGAGCCCAAACCAGGCTGGAAAAACAAGTGCAAATTTAATGTGTGCCTCTAAGTTTGATATTACACCATTTAATACTTCACTAGCACCAGAAATTTTCTCGAGTAAAAACTAGTTATACACGCGTTCATAGAATCCGCACGTTCGCCAGTACATTGTCACTAAAATCGGTAAAACACATAGCAATTAACGGTATTTGCTAGTTGCTTAAAGCCTGTAGTAGCCACAGTTCGGTCAATTACGAAAAAACGCGTATAGCGTAGAGCTAAATTCTAAAAGCTAAGTAACAAACTATACTTTTCGCCAATACTGTTTCATTTCAAAAACAAAAAGCTTAAAACAATCAAAAAACCTCGACCAAAAACAAAAAAATCCGGTATCATTTTGAAGCTTCTTTATTCTGAGCCGACCGGGATTAATGGAGTGGCGTGCTGCGTCCGCTGAAACAAAAACAAAATTCATTCATGCATATGAAACAGGCACTATGCGTCTGTCTAACCACACCAACCCATGGCTTTTTGTTAGAGTTTTGTTTGCAAGTCTTTAGTTAGGTTGGACCACCACAACGGTAGACTGCTTGGATAGCCCAAACGGAAAATAAGTTTAAGTAACTTTCCCAAAACACAGCGACGAATTACCGGGAGCAGAATTGCCAGAAATTGAATACAGCTTCGATTTTTTGATTTGTGACTCGTTGCTCTCTCATTTAGCAATGCAGTTGGATCAGAACTTTCGACGCAGCAGGGAAAAGTTTCACGAAAAAACGTCTACGGGAGAAACGGGCAAGCGTTAAAACTTTTAAAAACAAACGAGCCGCGTCAAAATCTCTCGCGTCGAGAAGTCGCGGAACCCTGTGCCGTCCTTGGGCAAGGTTTAAAATCTACAAAATGCCTTCAGAGAAGTAACAGTCTCAAGAAAAATCCACTATTAAGCATAGCAAGCTAACAGTATAGAGTTTAAGAATCTCAATATTGTTTCCATAGTTAAATTGCGAGTTGAACTTACCAGTTTCCGCCTTAGCTTCGCTGGCATTGGGTCACCCACCATGAAAATCTCGTGCCTTTCATAATCGATCAACAAACCATCGTCAAATTCAACCTGAAATAAAGCAGCTCTTAGTCTCGCGGAAAAAAGGACATCTTATAAAAGAACTAATCTATCCTAATGCACCAATTCTACTTTTCAAATTTTAGCGCAAGATCTTAACAACTTTCAAGTCACTTTGAATCTCTAATTACTGGTATAGACGTAATATAAACTTGATAAACAAAAAGGTTTTCAATTTGCATTTTTTTATGATTGATCGGTTTAAATGGAAATATTGGTAGCTAACCGTTGTTTTAGTACTCTAAAAATTTAGTGAGGCAAACTAATCTAACTTAACCTAAACCAATTCTGTGTAATAAAAGCTCTAGTTTTAAAAGTACGAGCAGTTGAGCATCACTCAGGTTTCGTTTTAAAGTATTCAGCAAGATATATTCCAACCTGTATGGATTCTTCCACAGAATGACCGCGATATTCCGCATCATAAACCTTTCCGTCCGTCCACAAGATCTCGACTGAACTCCCGACAACTGGAAGTTCCCCGCTGGACCAGTCATGACTCTAAAAAATAAAATTTAAATACCACAAGAGATAAAGTAGTTAAAACTTTCGGCATTTTAACGAACAAATGCAGTCTCTACCGTGTGTGATAGACAGAAGGCAGCTTGACTCGAAGACCGAAAGATCCCTTCGCTGTCTCCTGGCCGAGGCAACTTAGTAAAAAAAGATGTAGTTGAAGTGGACGTATCCAACAACCAAAGTCGACAAAAACAACAAAAAACAACGCTTTAGCCGTCTTAGTCAAACTGCCCTTAAAACAAACGGGTTGATATTTTGCATTAGGAATAAACATGAACTCTGTGAAAGGTTCTAAGTGGCCACAAAAACGGTGCTAGAAGGCATTACATAACGTATCGCAAACGATAAAATGTAATCCAAACAAAAATTACATCGTACGAAAGTATCTTAATATGGTACCTAGTTGTCAAGAGTACAATACGAAAAACATAATCATTGCTTCAAATTATCCTGCGGCAGAAAACAATTACCACAATATCTTGGGCGTAGAGATTTTCGCTCCATGAGTTATCTTTGAAGTTAGCTTTGAAGAATGTTTCTTTTTTCATCTTGGCAACCCTGGCGTGGTAGTATTTTCCGTTTTTATGCTTCGCTATGACGTAACTGTCAACCTCTACGGGACGTGAATCCTACCAAATACAAACACAATAAATGCTGTAATTGTAATTAATTCTGTTCATCAAGTTGCCACCTGCCCATCTGTCTGCCACACAAGGAAGAAACTTCACACTAGCCCACGAAATGCTGAACGTCAAGTAGGGAAGCTCTGTGAATACCAATTTTCAGTTTAAGGTTACGAGAATCGAACCTGGGTCTACCAGTTAACAGCAGAAGCGTAATGTAGCAGCGGTGGTGCAGTGGTTAAGTGATTAGACTTTGAATCTTACTAAATGTGAGACGGGTTCGAATCTTATCGAAAGCAAACATTGGCATTCGTCAGAAAGAACATCTAGAATTTAAAGGGCTGTAATACTTCACAAAAATCTGGAGACAATGTGCACTTGAGTCTTTAACTATACTGAGCTGCTCGCAACAGCATTCTCTGCTCGAAACTCAGCCGTGGGAACTGAGGCTGAGTTATCAACAAAAATGGGTAACAAATATAAATCAAACCAAGGTAATTTGGTGTTACTTGTAATACATTGTTTGAACAAGTTTTCCGTGCTCTTAACATAATGAACAGTCAATATCAAAAAGAAATGAGAATAAATGTGCTAACTGCAGCAGATATTAAATGAAAATTTAAAGACAAGTAAAAAAAAAGGTTTAGGCTATCTTCTACCAGTACAGGACATTCTAATTCTAACGCGACCGACCTTACGCGAGAAAACTCGTCGCGGAAATTCTGACACCAGGAAAATCCTGGCACGCACTCAAAATTTAAGGGTAACGTAAACAACGAGGCTTTCTTCTAACAACAAAAAAATTAAACAAGTATTAATTCCTTCTCCATTGTACCACTCAGAAAAAGGAATTAATGTTTGTTTAATTTTTATTGTTGTTGTTGTTAGACGAAAGCTTTATTGTTTACGTTACACTTAACTTTGAGTGCGCGTAGCTAGGACAAGAATTGGTTGAATGAAGTTCAGGGGATGTAGTGAAATACTTAAAGGCAAAAGATTTCCATTAAAGATGAAAAGGAAACCATATAAAAGTTGTGTAAGATCAGCTATATTCTATGGAAAACATGGTGCTTGAGAAAAAAAGAGATGGTAATTATGAGAAGAACAGAAAGAGCGATGTGTGGTGTGTAGCTAGTTGATCGAAGAAACAGCGAGGAGATGATGGACATGTTGGGTATAGAGGAGTCTTTGGATAGGGTGGCTAAAGCAAGTAGTGTGCGGTGATGCGGTCATCTTTTGAGAGAAGAAAATGTAAAAGTGAAGGCTTTGAAATTTGAAGTGCACGGGAGTAGAGGAAGACTAAAACAAACGTGGAAAAAGTAAGTAGAGAATGAAATGAAGAAAAATGGACTGATAAGAAAGACGATGCATCTGATCGAATGAATCTGCGAGGCATGGTAGAGACAATGACCATGCGAAATCCGGCCGACTCCGTCGACGGGGATAACACCGGAATCAAAATGAGATAATAATGATAATTCCTACCTCTTTGACTTTAGTTCTTAGCAGTGTGTGTTTGTGACAGTGAGCGTAGACTGGAAAGGGCCAGTTTCCAGGCTCAACCAAAATCCCGGCCGCATGGGCGCATGTGGCGTGAAACGCGGTGGAGCATCGACTCGAGCAACATTGCAGACACGCACCAGGCCTACCCGCAGCTTTTCCACCATAAATGCATTTCTGAAAGCAAGTTTAAGCTGTCATTAGATTAGATTTGGTCAAGAAAAGTGGCATCGAGGAAAAAGCTAATATCAGAAGGTGAAGTAAATAACATCATACAGTTCTCCTATAATAGATTGCTTGCAAATTGCTTTAAAAAGTAATCCAGCACATAAGTGCAATTATGTTACCACAAGTTGAATTTACAGAGAAACAACGAGTTATGTTTCAAAACTAAATAGCGATGTACTGGATATGGTTAAATGATTAGAAGTGCCTTATTGCCGCTAATCTCTGTTGGAAACTCTGTTATGGGAAAGAGAGCTTGAGATCATAGAAATAAAGGGGGTAACAGACGTAATTGCTTAAATTAACTTGTCTCGAATAAAAATAGAGCGGTATTTATTGCAAGTCATCACTAAGTTACAAAACGTACATTGACGACCAAAAAAGCAGCAAACGCACCATTTTAAGTCTTTTAGCAGGGATTTTCGAGATGTTTATGTCTTCTCTTTGCACAGTGTTTTCAAAGTATACTTCAGGTATTGTGATAGCACAAACGATGTGGGCCCAATCGTTGCCACCAGTGATTTGCTTCAATGCCCCGCCACGAAGACAACAGAGACGGCAGCTCTGAAACAACGTTATTCTAACTCATACCACGGCTTTACACAAAACTTCGCACAAAATATTTATAGCTCAGTACATTTCAACTGCTGTCACCAGGAATATAAATTAAATCAAGTTTAGTAACTTAAACGTTGGCAAAAAAGTTTTCTGCCTACCAGTTGAGCTATTAAACTTGATTTAATTTATAGTCCATGACTTTGACACATAAACCGAGTCAAAATTTCCAACAATTTAAATATCAAGCTGCTTCTTTTCCAAACTTAAAGCGGAGATGAGAGTTTTAACCCGCCATTTGGTCGAGCTCTAACGCGTTCGACCGTTTGTTTTTGAAACGAGAGGTCTGAGGATCAAATCTAAGGCCGGTCGAATCGAACACAGTGTCACCAATGGCTCGCTAACTTTGCGATATTTCTTCTAAAGGAGCTGCGTTGCACGGGCTTGCCCGGGCGCAATGACACAGAAATGGGGTCCCGATAACTCGTTGCACGCTTTAGCGTAACACAAGGACTATCACAATTAAAGGGATAATTTCAACTTAAAGTAAGCAGATATGGAGTACAAAGGCCAATAATTGACATTCCTAGCAGACACTTACTATTCCACAGGTTGGTAGAAGTTACAGCAATACATAGCATTCAACTGCATGTTCAATGTTTATTGCAAGCAATAGCAAGTGAGAAAATGTGCGTTTGAATCAGAGATAGCTCAAATAGTTATCTTAAACAAATCAGAAACTGAACTCACAGCTTCCCAGTCGCTCAGCACGCATCTTTTGCAGGTCCAGGGGAGGCTGAAGTCTTGGAAAGGGTCAACGACACCGTAACAAGAAGCATGTACTTGAACTCGACATATAAAGCATTGCAGCAACAGTGACTTTCCGTTTTTGTCTGAAAAAGCAACATGTTGGAACGTTAATATAAATTGAATCCCCATGAGCTACATAAAATGCTTGCCATGAAAGCTAATCCACTCTTGACAAACTGTTATAAGAGTTGTGACAACAGTTGCGATCGAATGGTGCAACTTGTAGATCTCAGTTACAGAAGCTATGATCGAGATTGCCAATACATGTTCTACAATAGCAGGAACGCACGACAATCGGTATTGACTGTGATTGGGGTTTCCATAACCTCAAGATTCATGAGCTGCCTGCAACCGTTTAAGCTGTCACAAAAACAGCGGCAATTATGAAACCTCTAACAATAATATTCAACAGTAAATTAGTCATGAATATTGAACAACGGTCTATTTCAGAAAGTATCATTTCAAATAAAGTCTAGTAGTACCGCTGCAATGGTACTAAAACAATTTTTAAAAACCTCATTGATTTTGCTTGCTGTTCTTCTTTAATACCAATTTTAAAAGTTCAAAGGTTGTGGTTTGATTCTACAGGGAATCGAACCCATATCTACCAATTCAATAGTAAACGCTCTCTTTAATAATCACATGATTGATAACCTTACCTAAAAGCTGGCATTCAGCAAGTGGAGAAGGCGAAGTCAGATTTGAAGCGAAACTAACTTCTGGAATTAAAGGGGCAGTTCGATCACCCGCAACATGCTTTGGGTTGCCAGGAGGAGGATTGGGAAGACAAGACGGCAATCCACGATGCGTTGTGACATCGGAGATTGGAGTCTACAAAACACAACCGATCACCTGCTTGCCTTTTTCTGGCGATCACAAATCAAGCATGATTGCCCAGAGCTAGGTTCGAGACTGGATGATGCTAGCAAACTAGATGCTTCGGCAACCTTCCTGCCTTCGCGGACCGCATCCAGACCCAGCAAGGTCCCAGCGGACTGCCATTAACTATTAAACGAGGTCAACTCCAAATTTGAAGCAATTTTCGGCCGAATTATTGAAGACCAAAAAAGCTTTTCGCTATAATTTGAGGTGGTTACAGATTACCGATTTCTAGAAGTCAAGCGTGGGTTTCTCAGAAAATGAACGAGACAGAAGGATCTATGGGACCGTGTACTGAATACGGCCCTCGGGCCGTAGGTTGCCGACCCTCGTGCTAAGCGAAACCAGTGCGAACTCGGTAGTAGACAGGATGACAAAAAGATGTTCAAACAACTGATGCCTTTCTAAGCACAACCAATCACAACCTAAAAAAGTTAATAAGACATTGATTGTAACTACTTTGCAGTTTGCACCATGCTTCCGCAGAACAGAGATGCCACCCATCCATTGAGGGTCCACGACAACTGACCGAGGACAACGCTGATTGGCTGAAAAGGGCGATCCTAAATATATTTTTACTATCCCCAGAGCCCTCTTGCCCAAACCCTCACTTTGTGATGAAATCACTGCGACGAAACCACTGTAACAAAATCGTCGCTTCGCGGTCAGTTTGTCGCGATTTGTGATTATGATCGATGCATACCCAACTACCCATCAGTTGTTGTTACCAGGGTATTGATGGGGTACCCACTTTCTGGGCGGTGTGAAATGGCCACTTCTCTCCCGAGTTCTCTAGACTGACTGAGATAACGGGGCGTGACACTTCGTCACATCATGCTCTCAATATCATCCAAGGAAAAACATGGCAACTCCAACTAACTGTAATTACCTACCTTAAAATGAGGCTTGAAAAGAGAACAGATAGCACAGTAAGGGGGGAGCTTGGCAATTAGTTGGTTGTATTCCATTTCTTCTTTAAAATCAGCTTGCTTGTCGCTTTGTACGCGAGTGATTTCGCTTGAAGTAAATGCAGCCTCCTCTGAGGTATCTAAAAAACTTGAAGTTTTAGCAATCTTACTCAAGCTCTAGCACAACGCACTTGTTCTACCATGTGAAGTACCGGCAAAATACTACGCTGTCATGAATTTTGAGGTAATGTGACGCTTTCAGCACGTCGAGTTATGTACTTCGTTAAACACACAAAATTGCATGAAAACAGCAACTTTTATTGCTGCGTTGCGTTTTCCACTGTCACGCAAAATACTTGAGCGCTGATGTAATGCTTTTTTTAAAAACTTCAGTTCTAAAACTCGTCATCTGAGTAAAATCCATAACTTGCTCGAACACAAGCAGAGATATAAAAAAAAGCCTAATTGCTCGATTATCTAACTATCTGGTCTGGTCACAAGCTCAGTGTCTAGGTTAGCTTACTATTTTCATCTGCTAAGTTGGTTGGACCAGAGACCTAGCAGTTTTCAGCTAAAGATTCCTTAAAAGGTTATCTATGTAGTGCAGAACGTATGACAGGAAAATTGCGAATGCTTTTGGCCTTAGTAGACATATAAACTGAAAGCAGTTCTCCGAGTCATGGGCTAGAACTGAACCTCATTTTCTTATGACTATCCATCTTAATGCTGTTTTTCATTTGATGAGTTAGTACTTAGCTAACAACCAAATCAGCATGACAATTTACATACCATTTTTATTAGAATGTTCACACTTTACTAATACACTAGAGCAGGTTTTCTTCGACGACTTCTTGTTGGCCGGGCGCCGCCGTGGTCGCTTTACTCCAGACGTTTTCGGTTCTACATCATCAACAACTAAAATTGAAATCCGTTAAAACTTATTCATGCCCTAAGCGCAGTGGTCAAAAAATTGGACTTGGATTTTAACTGGATAACGGGTTGGGCAGTAACGCGTTCGTTTCTGGAGCGGAAGGTCTCGAGGTTCAAATCTCGGGCCGGTCAAACTGGGCAGTGTAGCCACTGACTTGCCACCGCTGCGACATTTTTTTTGAAAAGAGCTGTGTTGCTCGCAGGCGCAATGACACCAAAATAGCCTTCGCAAACTCATTGCACGCTTCGGGCAATACAGAGTTTTGTTTTTTTGATCTGTCTGACTGGGAAACCGGGTTCGATTCCTGCCAAAAGCGCAATTGGTGTTCGTCAGTAGAAAGGGCATTAAAAATTTATGGTACTGTGATGTTCCAAGAGAAGATTAGAGGCGATTGGCGGGGATAATAGACATACCCTGCTGCGAGCAACGTCCATTCTCAGCTCACAACCCAGCTACATGGCAAACCGTACTTAAGTTGAGGCAGTGGCCGCAACGAGCAGGGAACCCCTGTTTTTCTTCTTCACAAGGTCAACAAAACAAAAGTTGTGAAACAAATTCTATTGACAAGAATGAGGGACTGACCGAACTGTGCAATGTTCCCCCCTCTCCGCGCTTCATTCGGGGCTGAAGCCGTCAACCCAGCGGGCTGTAAGAGTGACCAATGGGCATGCACCAGCGCTGGCCAGAGGCCAAGTATGAGGTGATAGGGTGCCCACTGCCACGAGCCAACTCAAATGAACGCGGACCAACGGTTTTGTCACAGTGATTTCGTCACAAAGTGAGGGTTAGGGCAAGATGGCTCTGGGGATAGTAAAATATTTCTATAACCGCCCTTCTCAGCCAATTGGGGTCGGTTCGTTCGCGGTCAGTTGTCGTGGACCCCTCACTGCCAGCCGATTATTATAAAAACATTGAAATTTTCGATTTTCTCTCTCGGGTTCTTCAGTTGCAATTCTAGGGTGTAGCATTTTCAATACACCATGCTCTGATCCATCTGAAGAACCAGGCAAATGAGCAACGTTAGGTTACAAGCTGCTGGAAATGTCAATTGTCTCATCATATAGTTTTATTTCGGAAATTTCAGTTAACAGTGTACTGCACTAGTGCACTACACTTAAGTTTTAAATGCATTTCTAATACAGCGGCAGTTTCTGGTGGGCATGAAGCAAGGAAAACTGCTCGATATTATTTTACACACGAGAAAGCATATGCGACACGCTGGTTTAAACATATCCTAGCAGGCAAGGACTTTATTCCGTTAATGGCGTTACGAATACTTATTACTGAATCTTCACAAAAATCTCAAGTCCAAAACTTTCGCTCAAAATACAATTATTTCTTACCTTTTACGACCAAAGGATTTTCACTGATAACTTTGTAGGGAAGGGAGCTGAGGGGTTCACATTTTACAGAGCAGGAGGGATTTTCGTTAATAGATGGCAGATCAGGTCTGGGAGTAAGTTGAGGGGGTTCTGCAAAAAGAGAAAGTTGTGGTACAGCGGGGCCAATCGCCTGCTCGATGTCAGCTGCCGAAGCCACAGGCTTAGCGGAAGATTTTCGCCGAGAACCACTTTTGATCCGGTCGAATACAGTTAGGCCTGAAATGCCCGGTGAAATGCCATCTAGTGGAGGCGAAATGGCGCTTGCCAATTTGTCGTTAGTTGAAGAGTGCGCGGTGAGTTGAGGTAATTCCAATTTCTTCGAAAGGGTTGATGGTTTGGAAGATGTCTCTCTTTTCTTTTTTTGTTTTGATGAAGATTTTGTGGGCGATCGAGAAGCTTGCCTGAAAACATGGTGGTAATAAACAACAGTGGCCTTAACTGATGGCCTGATACTTACGTTTTCAAGGAAAATTCTTGGCTTAAACTTGGAAAGACACAAAACGCCCTAGTTATCTGAGCTCGGAAACTTTTTTTGAGGAAATCTGTACAATCTAATTGTTGTGTAGCCCAATGAAAAAATTGCAACCGGGAAAACAAACAAAATATAGTGCAATGTATCTGTGACTCGGGGTCATATAATTTATCAGTTCTGGGAAACAAAAGTAGTACCTGTCCAAAAATTAATATGAAGTTGTTTCACAGGTAAATAAGCTTGCATATACAACAAAAACATTAAAATGCAGCCAATATTTTAACAGTCTGACGTGTTCTCACCAGTATAACAACTTAATATAAAATTTAACATTACTTGATGGCAAAAAGCATGTCGTCCTTATCCTTTAAAAAGTCAACAAACTGCAAGTCTAACTTAACACGAACATCTGAAATGCTGTTGATTATCCACTCTCCGTTAATAATTACTGTACGTTAGTACATAATAGCGCTTTGCCTAGGCTAGAAAACTTTTTCCGCGATTTCTGGCTTAAAGGTTAGTCAGCCTTATTATTTGCTGTATGAAAGCATTGAGCAAAATTTTCCCACCAAGAAGCTAAGCATACGTTATGTTATCACTCAATTTCTAGGCGCAAATTAACTATGATGGATTTTACCGAAGGAAAATTTTTAATTGTACTTACAGCTTTAACTTGGATGAAGGTTTTTCTTTTCGCGGTTTTCTTAATTTCGTAAGCAAAGCAGAGATATCACAAAGTTTACTGCAAAATATAGAAAATTGATTTTTACGGTCACATTGTTTCTTTGAAAATAAAAGTTAAAACTGTTCAAATAAACTGCTCACATAACGTTAGATATTCGTTGCTATACTACCTGCTTTAACGTGTCGAACCATGTTGACTACAAAGTACAAACTGCTTATTAATGCCGAAAACCTGCATTGGTTTAGCCTTTCCACTTTGCAGGCATGACACTACAATAACGCAAAAACGGAACTCATACTTCATTTCTGCGGCTGAAAAGCACAGCTACACGTTGAGCTTGCCTAAATGCGTTTTCATAGTGCAGGCAAAATGTATCGCAATCAGCAATATTTGATAGCGCCCGCATGGGTCATAATATAGTTTTATATGTTCAAAGCTCTTTTCTATGACGTTCCAGTAAATTCAACGTCACATATGCAACTAAAGTAAAGCTACAAATATGTATACAGGAGGGTATTTTGTGATGTGGTCATTTTCAAACTCGTAGGGCAAAAACTTACCGATACTCCTCAACTTTTTCTTGCCACGTTGGAAAATGTGCGGTCATGTCCGGCTGTGAAGGCCAATCGTTGTGGCAAAGCTTTGTCTCTTGTTTTTGCATTTTCCACTTTTCGTATTGTTTAGGCTGAAAATAATCAACACAATAATATAGAAACAGTTTATTTATGGTACAAAATTTAAAAACAACTTATAATTAAGTTGATTTATAGCACAATGCATGTCTATGAGGCCCGGTCTACACCATGGGTGTGATCGCGAGCGAACAAGCGTATCCTTTCAGAGATACTGCTCGATATCGGTTTTATTGAAGAAGTGAGAACTACTTGAGGTAATAAAAAGGTGCCCCAAACCTTATTCCACAATTTTCCTTATTCGCGAAAATACGATTTAATCCGTTTGACTCCGTTCTATTGGCAACCCTACATTTCGCAATTTTGTGACATCACAAAAAACAGATTTCGCAAAATTTCTCGCAGACTTAGCATTGAGTAGCCTTAAACTTGGCTACTGCTACTGATGTCTTAAACCTTAATCTATAAGTAGCCTTAAAGCAAATCTAAAAACTTGGCCACTGATACCTGTAGACCTCGGCTACCAGTACTGTTCTACAGCATGATCGTTTTTGGATTCAAATTTTATATCATTCATAGGCTAAAAACATCATCAAAACTGGCCTATCTTTGATACAGCAGATTATATCAATCGTATAATGTCAACAATAAATTTAGTTCGAATTAGAATCGCTATCGCTGGCTGAAGCAGAACCCGTACCTCCTCATGGAAAAATGGAAAATTGTGTTTCAGTTTGTGAGAATTTTGCGGAATCTGCCTTTTGTGATGTCACAAAATTGCGAAATGCAGGGTTGCCAATAGTGCAGAGTCAAACGGATTAAACCGTATTTTCGCAAATAAAGGGAATAGTACGAAAAGGTTTAGGGCACTTCTTTATTACCTCAACTAGTTCTCATTTCTTCAATAAAACCGATTTCGAGCAGTATCTCTTTAATTTATATCAACCAACAGGCAATTTGCACTTTGTGCGCCGCTAAGGCGGTACGCTGGGCGTCCCGAATTTCACTCTAAAATAAGCTAACAGCACGCTCGCAATTTTACGCACAGTGTAGACCAGGCTTTAGAATGTAATTTACTAAAAATACTTAACTGATATACTATAATTAAAGTAAGTTACAACGAAATGAAAATTTAAATTGAAAGTTGGTATTGTTAAGAATCGAAATATTTAAAATAAGCTCAACTGGTATCTACACGCAGGCTACTGTATAATCATGAAGAAATGTAAACAATAATAACTATACAAAGTACACCAAAAAATCAACCGAAATTCCTGTATTTACTATTTACGTGTGTTCTAGGGGAACGTTGGACTATCATAACAACTTTATCGCGTATAAATTGACAACAATCTAACCAAATCTTATCTAAAAATCTTTAAATACCTGAAAGAGTTGCACAAAAATGTCCATATCGATGGTGACTGTGTCATTTCGACAAGTGCATTTCTCGGCTGCTTTTCCATAATCAATCCATCTTTCAGAAGCAAAATTAGTCGATTCGGCGCAGTTGAAACCGTGGTTAAAACCAGCGTGATAGCCGTATGGAAATGTTATCATAAATTCTCCGGCTTCTTGTGTAATCTAAAACAAATATTGCAGATGAAGAATAGAAGAAATTGGATAAACCTATCGGTACATGAACAAAAAATATGGAATATTTATATCATTTTAGTAAAAAATGTTCGATAACATCTACGTAATTTTTAGCATAAAACTAGTTAACAAATAAACACAAATTATCATTAGACTCGCTGAGTTACGCCCAAGCGTGTGACGAGTCGGCTGGGCCCAGTTACGCATCATTGTGCCTAAGCAACACAGCTCCTTTCCAAGAAGTATTGTAGCAGTGTGAAGTAGGTGGCAACACTGTATCCAATTGAACAACCCTGGGGTTGAACACATGACCTTTCGTTACAGCGGCAAGTGTGTCACCTTTCGACCGACTAGACAGCTAAAATCTCGTTGTTGATAGTCATTTAAGTATAACGACTGATTTAAGTCTTCAGCATTTTTATGATAATATCTATAAACCGATCAGTGGTCGCGTGGACTATTGAAACGGCAGACTTGGACTCGATTCCTGCTTGGGTCAAACCATAGACTATAAAAATCCTACTTCACGCTCAGCAATAAAAATGGACAATCTGAAGGCTCCACCATGCGTGGTAGACAGGTGGAAGCTTGATTCACAGACCGAAAGGTTCCTTCGTTGTCTTCAGGCCAAGGCAAGTTAGCGAGTAAAGATGTAAGTAAGTTAGTAAGTAAGTATTTATTAATTATTAGTTAAGTAAGTACAATTATATACATTCATCACCGAACTACGACATAAGAGCGGAAAGCATTAGGTTGCAAAGCCTATTTGACTCGATTTGAATTAGAATTTTCACCTTATTTACAGGAATTCCATATTCTTTGAGGATTGTGGGCGAAATCAAAGTCATCTTATGTCTTAAAAATGAAGAACAATTTGATTTAGCATTTGGATAAAACCCAGAGGCCAATCGTTCCAATCTTTTTCCATGATCTGGAGGTATGGCATACCTAAAAGCATTGTTAAATTCAGAATTATGAAACTACAACAACCCAACGTTTTAATATAAAACATATACAATGCATTAGGCATGCAAAAACAATACACGATCCGTCAACAGAAAAAGATTGCATTAAAATTAGGTACCACATTTTTTAAAATACAAAAATTTTACTTAAAAAACCAAAATTGTGATATTGGATTTTGTATTTTAGTAAGAAAAAAATAACGGTTTCAAAACCTATCATTAAAAGGATAAGAATAATTTTGTTAGTTAAATTGATCATCTGGATAATTATCGATTTATCTTATATATGATTTCGGGCACTCTTGAAAAAGTTTGAGTTCAAAGTCTTTTGACAATATTCAACCTTAAAGTAAATGTTAGTAATTTCAAGTCCTATGACGTTATTTAATTTTCAAATTCGCCACTGTTTTCAATTTTAAACCAGCTTTTAAAATTTGTTTGCAGGTCTGCGTTTAGCTACATATTTTCAAAAAAATGTGATTTTGAGTGTAGTGCCCCTTAACAGTTTCCTTCCCACTAGAAATAAAGTCTATCTAAAACCTCAAGTAAATAAAGTAAACAATAGTTTTGTTGCACAAAGCCAAAGTACTAACAAAAAATTAATTAATTATCGTATACCAATCTTACTAAAAATTTTCAAGCAGAAACCGCAAATAAGACAAAAAGCGTAACACAAAGCAATTTAGACAAAGAGACTCGGGTTGAGGGGCAAATAAACAATGACCCAAATTAAGCTTTGTGGCAATAATTAGACGTAGCACGCTGCAAGGTGACAAACAGTTTCTGTTTGAAACTCAGCCGTGGGAAGTATTTAAAAGTAGGTAACAATAAAGAAAACAGATGCTAGACAAATCTAAATTTCTAATCACCAAGACTTCGGAGCTCCAAAGTGCAAGTAGTTAATACTGTACAAATCCATGTCTTCTGTGTGCCAAGCAAAAGTAGTTTTCCACATGCCAAAGTACAAATACGCAGTATTAACGCCTTCAATTTTCACTCCTGAATCATTTTCGATTACATCCAACAAAGTATTTAGTTTGGCGACATTCCAAATAGCTACCTCCTAAAATACATACAAAACAATAAGAGTTAAAAGATTGTAAAAATCACCGATATTCTTGTCAAATTTTAAATTAAACAAGCTCAAAGTGAATTTACACAGTATCCGTTTTTCGTTCGTTTTTTTTTTTGTTTTTGCTTCTAAATGAAAAAGTACCACTACGTGCTTTTTCGTCGACATTTTCATACGTCCATATCTGCACTAACTAGACTGCTACATATTGAAGGAAGTTTTGTTCAAAAATTTTGTGTATGAGCGATGAGAGCGATATTTTAAAATAGGGCGGTACTCTTTTACAAAATATGTTTTTCGGAAAACTTTTGTCCAGTCTAGTTGGTGCGAAAATGGACTTATAAAAACGCGGACGAAAAAAAGAACACACTTTTTTATGAGAAAAAACGCAGAAAAACGGATACAGCGTAAATCCACTTTTAGTAGAAAGTGCGCACAGGTACTATAGCTTCGACACCAAATGGTTTCAATTAAAATCAAGTTTGCAGTTTATTCAGAAACGCTTAAAACTGAAATAAACACTAGTACAGATACTGTATTAGGCCTAATAGGACCTGCAACTGACACAGTGGTAAAGCGTAAAATTTCTACTCCAAGAGTAGAATTTAACTCACTAGCAGCTGTTGCCGATTTTGCACCGCACTTAATACTTAAAAAGTCGGAATGATGATTATAAATAAGTTATGTTTTTTTGGGTCTTTGAAAAGTATTGATAGTATTAGAACATTGAAAATCATCCTTTTCTCAAGATCAGTTAAGCATTTAAATTCACAGAAAATTAAGCTTTTAATCTCTTTCTAAAAAAGAACGCTGTCTGCAACTTAACAACCATACGATAATTATACACTATGCAGAAGTCACATAAAAAAAGTCTGGTCCAGCACCAATCAAACATTGCCAATGTTTGAATTATTACCTTGTCATACAAAGAGCCACTGATATCTGCACCATATATGGCGGAATTAAATGTCATATTTTTCCAATATGATCTCTCTATTTCTTCAAAGCTCTCATGGAAGGGAGGTTCATACCTGGGAGTGTTTGTTAAATGGCGAAACTCTTTCACTGTCATTGGTTTCTTTTGAATATTGTACTAAATAACAATAAATTTTGTAACCAGAAAAACAAGATAGGCTCAATAGCTTTTGCAAACAAAACACTTTAATTTTAACAAACTATAGAGTGGTTCGAAACTAGAGCACTTACCTCCCCTCTACCATAAATTAAAATACAGAAATTATATATACACATTTAGAACAGACATTTATTCAACTATTTCACCTAATTAATGATATTTTGAGAGGCCTTCACCTGCAAGCCCATAGTCTACATTCTTCAGAGATATAATCTTAACAAATTGCAAAAAAGGTGGAAAATTAAACTTTATTTTCCTTGGCATTACCACTACAAAGCATCGCAGGTCCATGAAAATAACTTGATAAACCATTGCAGTTTATTGTACGCTTTTCAAATCAACTTTTGAGATGACCGCACAATCTTTTCAGAAGATTTAGGTCAGAAGTGCTAAGAATGCACTGGCATTTCAGCTTTGTCAATGCATCTTATTTTCCCTGAATCATTAAACATGTACATATACCCAACTCAGTTTTTCACATGGAAATAAAAAAATATTTAAATGAAAACTAGCTTAATAGAAACTTAGGTTAATGAACTTCCAACTACTGTAGACTGTTGCAGAAAACCTAACCAATGTCTATGTTAGCTGTGGAGGGGGGCTCTAATTCCAAAACACCCTGTAGATAAGCATATCAAAATCATTTGATTGGCTATGGCAAAACGGTTGGGATAGCAAAATTTTCAAACTAGCACTAAGCATCCAAACATACGTTTCGATTGAACAAATCATAAAACGTAACAGCAATTATATCTCATATGGTATGCATTACATGTACACTGTGCTGCTAGAAAAATCTTAACTCACGACTACCTTACAAGTAAATCAAAAATACTTGCTTTTAGTGACGTCACTTTTTTAAGAGTGATTTTTTATTTATTTTACTTAAAACCCAGTACATAAACACCTACTTACAATTAAGATACTAACAAGAAACATTCGAATCAACAGTTGACAATGGTACACAAAAAAGCAACAGCTGTAATTTTCTTTATAGATTGTGTTTAACCAGCAACTTGGTCACCCAATCATGCATTCGTCTCCGAAACGGGAGGTCTGAGGTTCAAATCTCAGACTGGTTAAATTGAACACAGTGTTGCCAACAGCTCACCATCACAGCAACATAATATTCAAAGAAGCTGAGTTGACTGAGCATAATAACATACAGATGTACCCCGCTAAGTCATTACACACTTCAGCATAATAGAGCGAGTATAAGGAAAGATTTGATAAAAATGTGTTCATACAGAACGTAGCTGTAACTACCTAAAATCTACTAATTACACAAATTACAATCAAAACAACACTTCAATATGCAGTAGAATGCAATTAAATTCACCTACTTGTGTATATAAACCTTTCTGACCAGTGACTACTTGTTCAATTGGTGCTGGTATGACAAAGTTGTCAATGTTATCATAGCTTTGACATGGACTCCATTCTTTAGGAGGAATCACCTAAGAATGTACCAAGATATTTAAGGAGTCGAAATTAAGCTTTTCAACAACTAACCCATCATCACGCAAGTGATAGCAAATGTTTACTTGTTTCAACTTGCCCGAAACAAATAGACGTAGTGAAGTTTGATGTTGTTTAATTTTAAAAAACATGGGTAAAAAGCATCAAATTTGAATAATATCATATTCTGAGAATATCCTGTTCTTGTAAGCGCTTTTTAAATCAAAATGACTTGTTAGCTGTGTTCCCTCTAACTTTATGTCTAATCAGCGAGTGCCCAAATTTTCTTTAAACAGTTGTGCCCAAAGCTTTAAGAAGACGTTTATGTGCCCTAAATTTCGTACTTATCCAGTATTAAAGCATACCAAATGTCATATTTCCACAAATTTGTCGAATATTCTAAAGCTATGTTTACTATATTGCCAAAAATTATTTGCCCTTGCTTGGACAAATCTCCGATTCGCTGAAAGAAATCAGCTTAGAGGGAACACTGCTTGTTAGATGCTTTTTATAAATCCTCCAATTTGCAAAAAATTGATTTGTGGAGTATAATCATTTCAATTCTCACGTTAACTTAACAAAACCAGAATTTACGTTGCTTTTTCGCTACAAACGCATTTTCATATGCAAATATCTTGGAAACTGCACCAGCTAAAAACCTGAATTTTTTTGTAAAAGGTAGAGGAGCTAAAGATCTTTATAAAAGTAAAATAATTGCCCAATTTTCAACGTTGCTTTCTTACAATACTAGGTGGTACTAGTGATACCCAAAACAGCCATTAAAGCAGCAAGCATGGGAAAATTTTTGCTGTTTCAGAATGAAAATTTTCTGCCAAAGAGTTGCAAAGCACATCTGAGTACATAACGAATCTGTGTGAGATTAAGAAGTGTTAATTGCGATCATTGATGTATGAGCAGTTACAACAAGTGTTAATTGTGATGATTGCACTAAAATGAAGCAATCAACAACTTTCTTTACTAGCATTTATTTTGTTGTAGCAAAAGCGGCAATTTGCGTTTCTAAATGATCTTTGTTGATTTTGCTTACTTCATACCCTGTATTTTATTAAGTTGCCCACTGGCACGTTAAGCCTGAAAATAACTTGCCCTAGGTGATTTCAGCTTGCTTCAAGCAAGCATTAATTTTGATCCCTGTATTTATATATCCTGAAATGTAACTCAATTGAATTAAACTTGAAATTTGTGAAGAAAAAACTTTTATTAACAAAATTATCAATCAAACACCTGAAATTACAAGTATCTCTTCATCATAAAATTGCTTTGTTCAGGTTTTAAATTTTTTAATGTTTTTCAACGAAGTCCTGATTTTAAAATGTGCCAGAATTTAATCAGAGACTAATACAGTCAAACCTCAGTTTTCGAACATAATCCGTTCCAGAAGGCTGTTCTAAAAGTGATTTGTTCAAAATCCGAAACAATTTTCCCCATTAAAATTAATGCAAATAATTTTAATCCGTTCCAACTCTAGAAAACAACTTTTGTAAAGTTTTTTTTTACTACTTTACACCATAAACTGTACTGTGTACTGTAATACCAAAAATAAAAATGGGTAAAAGTAGATTGTGTTTTATTTTAATAAAGGATTTCCTATCTAAGATGATGAAAAAAACAAAAAGTAAACATTTCTTATGTTTTATTTTTGAAACATCGAAAACATTAAAGGTTAAGATGCAGTACAATTTGAAAAATTTTGCAGAAATTACTAATGAAGAAGTAAAAAAATACAACATATCCGTAACACCAAAAATCGTTTAAAAAAAGCCGACATATCATGGCGCGTTCAAATTCGCTCAGCTTCTTTCAGTTTGGTCGTGACCCGAATTTATGTTCAAAGTCTGAGACGTAATTTTTTGGTAAAAAAACAATTTGGTCGAGAACAGAAGCGTTCGATAACCGAGGTTTGACTGTATCTCATCTTTAATAATTCAATTTATTGGACAAATCTAATGGCATACAAGTCTGTTGGACTGCTGGTGCCATAAACTGTTAAAATTGGTGGCTTTCCATACTAAACTAAGTAAAGTAGAAATTGAATCTGTTAGTACCCCACAAAAACACAAAGTCAATGAAAAAACTTTTGGCAGATGACTACTCATAGACATACAATTCTGAATTAGTTTAATAGAACAAAGTTTTATTTCATGATCAAACTTGATCTGTAGATTCAGCTACTGAAAGTGAAACTCATTACCCTAAAACGACTCAACTTCACACAAAAAAGTCTAAATTCAGACAGTCCCCCAATGGTTGGTTTTGAGTTTTTGTATTTTTTTGTTTTGAATCTCCTTGAACCCATTCATGAAACAAAGAAAAAATCTAAAATTAAAACCAGCCATAAGGGGGGCAGGCTGTTTAAAGTTGAAGTGGTGTTCAAAATACAATAGCTTTACATAATTCTATTAATGTGTAATCTTCCACACATAACTCCACTTTTTCTGCTTTTCTAAAAAAGGTAAAGAAAACAGTCTTTGGACCTATTTTTAAGTTTTTATTTACAGGATAATAATGACTATAAAATGACGCCAGAATTTAATGTAACCAAAAATTGTTACAAGAAGTCAGATTTGCTTAGCCATCTGATCTTGTTGTTGTAGTGCATACTATGGTGCTGCAGGTGCCCCGAAGTGTGTGGCAACAGCTTACCTTTTTTTCCTGCGGTGATTTTGTGTAAAAACCCCTCAAAATTTTTTTCAGCTAAAATTGATTAGGTTTACCTCTAACAGGGCAACATGGGCATTTTTGATTCTAAAAATGCCCTTGCGTCTAAAGTTTTGAAAAAACGAGTAGTAAAACATTAATTTTAAACGAATGCTTAAATTTCAGTTAGGCTGTTGTAAAACACAAGCAATGAGTAAAATAAAAATGCAATTAAACCAAAAAATTGTTTTAAAATACTCTTTTTACCTTCATTTAACACCTCATTTTGTACTATTATAATATTTTATTGATTACACTCCATATTTATCTATTGCAACTAATTTCAACTTGTTAAAATAGAAAAATCCTCTTAAACACATATTGGTTACTCAATTGATTATAAACACAGAAAGAGAACGATAAACCAAGAACTAGACCAAAAAACCTCAAACATCGTATGACCCAAAGCACAAACATGATAAAATCAAAATTTACATGCTTAAGAAGTAAAAATGTTTTGAAGTACCAGTACTCTAATACTGCTACTATTTACTGACCTATTCAGCTCCAAAATACCTTCCTAATCAACAAGTTTTAAGCTAGTCAAAGCAGCTACTGGGCTACAGATAATACTGTAGCTAAAGTACTTGGAAAAATCACTTATGATGTAATAATTTAGTTTTTTTGAGATTAAGCCAAATTAAATGTAAATAATGCAATAATCCAGCCTTAGTAGAATTGAAAGAACTTGAAAAACGATCAGAACTTTGTTTTGACAGCTTTAAATCACCTTGGTACAGCACATTTTACGACCCTCCAGGCAACTTTTGATGGCCGCATATCTTTCCAACCTCTCTCTGTAATGTTTAGTCCCATGCCCCCTCACTCTTCAACAGTGCCTTTTTAAAATTTCAATGGGCCCCTGGTCATGCTGGTTCACTGAAAATCATGAGCATGTTGATTTCCTTGCTAAAGCTTGAGCCTTCCTGCCCAGTGCCTTCTGCAATGGTTCCTTGTTCTCTCTCCCGTACCATTGCTGAAACCCATTACACCTACTGCCGCAAATAGAAACGTCTTATTTCCAACTCCCATCTTAATCGTCAAATTCCTCCAGATTCTCCAGTGCTGAGTAGAATTGGTACTATCACACCCTTTACGCTGTGAGCTTTCCCGTTTTTGCTGCCATGATTGGTTGCAGCCTCGTACTATTATCATACCTATGCAGGATCAGTCATAAGAACTCTTCCTGCAGCACCTGTTGAAAACATCTACAGGATTTCCATCATCTCCTTGACTCTTCTGCCCCAGAGCCTCTACACAAATCTATCTTCGACTCTAGTCTTTACTTTCTATTTTCGACCTTTGGTCCACACCTTGAGGTGTGGCCCGACTGTTGGGATTCTGCGGAGTTCCTCTGCTCCCCGATCCAGCATCCCTCAAGAAACAGTCCATAGCACCACCACCTTCCAAGACCCACACTTATCCACAGGGTTGGACACAGTCACAAAATCACAGAACAAGAATTATTTGTCACATTAATTTGACAAGAAAACGTTAAGGCAGTACACAAAAGTTTTCGCTACCGATTTTGTAATTGTCCGAAACAATAAGGTAAGTATCAACATGTTTTCAAGAGGACTTTCGACACATGAATCAAGTTTCGACACTACAAAAGAAAATATCTTGCTTTGGTTACATCCTCAGTTATCCTGGGAAACTGCATTAAAAATGCCAAATGCAGCAAATGTATAAGTTTCTTACAAGATATTAAAATTTGGCTATAATTTTATGAGAAGATTGGTGGCGTTTGAACCAATGTTTACCTATTACCTAACAGTATAAAAATATTAACTATTCCTTAATTCACTAAAAACTGTGTCTACTGTTTTGATGGTAAAATTCTTGCATATGTGTTCAACTGTTCATGCATCACAGATCACATCCTCAAGCCAATTTAGGCGTTGAAAATGGCCAAAACCTGATGTTCCAGATATAAAATTTAGAACGAAAGATGAATAGTCAACTTTTAAGGCTTCACATTGCATCGTTATTACTCTCATTGCTTGTAATTCATAGCCTGACGTGTTCTGACCAAGTTGCAACCAAACACACATGTAATTTGGACTGTTTACTTATGTTTTCTTCTAAATGATTAAAGGCAGTGGATATCTGATATGATCATATTGTCCTGCTAGAGGTAAATTTGATCCAAATGACTTGCAATTTGAACTGACGTGTTTTTACATTAAATCACCACAGGAAAAAAAAGGTAGACGTAATTGGACCAAGTTGAATTTTTGAGGGGGTGCCTGCAACACCCTAGCGCATGCTGCATATTTATCCACCTGTCACCAGACAGCATCAGACCCTAACTATTGGACAATCTCCACACTTTTCATTACAATGACCAGATGTGAATAATATTTGTGATTTGAGGTGAATAACATCATATGGGCTATTCAAATTTCTTTTCAAGGCAATGACTACTTGGGGTTTGGAGATAAATAAATTACACTATACACTATTAAAATCTGAAATAAAAGTTTACAGTCAACAATCTGAAAGACTGCAGCTAAAGTAATCAAAGTACCTTTGCTACACCAGCATGATGTGCGCCTTGCGATTCCATATACTGTATGTATCTGGAAAAATTAGAAAATTCTTCCATGGTTGGTCGGAAGACCATAATCTTTGGTACATTCATTGTACCCAATATTCCTGGTTCACTATATTGAGCAACTATATTTTGTCAACTATTAAATATTACTGATTATACTGTACATAATTTCTGACTTTATCTGAAAAAGCAAAACTTCCACATCCTTGTTAATAATAATACAGTAGGCAAAACAGAATAGACCTGATAATAGATATAGGCTAATAATATTAGGCTTATTTTTGACTAAGCTATCTGATAATGCAGTATGATATTTTTACCTAAGAATTACAAGCAAGCTTTATTTTACCACAAAATTCAGAGTGAGTTGGTTTTTACTCCTAGTTTACCTCCCACTCTGACTCATGTTCTTACTTTAACACTAATAACTAGCTAATCTCAACACAAACCATATCTAAACCTTTGAAAATACAAACAAAAGTAGTCTAACCTATTTCTTAGCTTCACTTTTAACTCTGAACTTACACTATTGCAAACTTTCAAGTATTGGCAATTTTTTTGAATCTGCAGCGGAATCGGCATCAGTAAAATATGGCCGATACTTGCTGATTCTTTGAACATAATAATATTGCTAATTTTTTCTGATCAGATCATGTTACATTTGTATTTTTTACCAGACAGAAACAACTTTCTTCTTACGAAAGCGTCTACATCTGTTACAAAAGGAAAAACTACAATGTGTAAGAGAAAAAATGAAACAAAGAAGTTTTTTGCGTGCGCAATAATTTATTGTTTAAGTTTGATTTTTTATTTGTTGCTACAAGATGTATAAAAGCAATACAAAAAGCAACTTATGTATAAAAGCAATAATAAAAGCAATACAAAAAACATAAAAGTAGTTTAAAAAAGCAAAACAAAAAGCAACTTTTTTCACTACCAGAGACTGGAAGAGACCTGTTACAGTCATCTAATCAAACCAGGGGCACACTCAGAAATTTTTAAAAGGGGGTTTTAATTTTTCAAAAAACAACCAGACTCAATTATAGTTAATTTATTTCAACCATTAATGAAAATGCATGGTATTATAGTCAAACAGGGCTTCGTGGTAGTAGTGGCATTTTGTTACATTTGTTTATTCAAAAACCCTGTAATAACGATTTTGTATGTTCGTGGTGGTGAAGATAGTGGCAAGAGAACAAGTTACCACTATGGGCCTGGGCAATTCTTGCAATTTTTTTTTGAAAAAAACAGCCATTTTAATGCCATTTGGATGACATTTCAAACAGTTTGAACATGATGACATTTTGAACATAAACACATGTATGGGGGCCTGGGCAATTCTTGCAATTTTTTTGGAAAAAACAGCCTTTTTAACGTTGTTTAGAAGACATTTTGAACATTTTTAGAGCAATTAAAAAATATGCTAATATATTAACATTTGGAAGAGGTTGAAAGAATTTGTTTTTGCTAGGTCCAATCAGCCTCTACACACTTACTGGTAAAGTCCAAAATACATTTAATCTTTTAGATGATTTGAAGATCGCATATTTGGCTTAAGTATTTTAGGTGAATACGTTTTTAAATTCAAAAAGCTTGTTAGCGGTACAGAATTTCAAAATAGCTTTTAATAGCACCGGAGCTATCATTTCCACTCTTTGAGAAATGGGTAGCCTTTGAAAAAAACTGTTTTAGATTAAAGGTTTTCATCCAGCTCTCTTCACGAATTTATGCTGGAATGAAGAAAAGCTGAAATGCTGGTGGTATAAGCTTATATAAATGCTGATTACATTAAAATAGACAATGGGTTGTTACTACAGTCGAATCCGCGAATCCGGTTAATTGCATAGTCAATTTGTCAAGCCTTTTTATGCGATTAACCGAATTATGCGTTTAAGCGAAAGTGCGAAGTTCACATGATGCGCGACGCTTGTTACGCTCAAAAACGTCACACGTCATACCTACAAGCGCATACGGATGTGATCATCTTATTCTTACTCAAAAACGAACGCAATTGTCTAATTCTTACTCAAATAGAAATAATTCTAACTCAAATGGCAGCCACGTGTTATTGTTCCTTATCGGTAATTGTCTTCAAGGAACATCAATCACATCGCACATTGCCTTGTTTTGATCTCTAATCGGTGGCGGCTTTCATATTGCGATGTTGGCAATCGACGAGCTTGTTTTGCGCTTTGCTATGGTTTATTTCCGTTAAGACTTTGAAACTGTCCGTTTCTGCCGCATATATTTTGAAATGTTTTACACAGCTATTGAATAAACCCTTTATTTCTATTCGTTTAAGCGGATTATGCAATAAACCGCTATGCGATTAACCAAACTATTTTCTTAACAAATGGTTGGCTATGGTTTGGGATTTACGATCTTTATGCGATAAAGCGGATTATGCGATAATCCGGTATGCAATTAACCGGATTTGACTGTATCATGTGTGATGCAGCAAAAATTACATCAAATACTATAAAGTTAATGCAAAAATATAAAAAAATTATTTGGAAATGATAGCTACGTCGCTATTATAAGCTGTTTTTAAATTCCTGAATATGTTTGCAGATAAAAAAACTCGACGTTTGAATGTAATTTGTAGCGAGTTTCATCTTCAAAGAGCGGATTTGTTGGCTTTTTTTTGCAAAAGTGCATTTGGCATACCGGTAGTAGTTGTTTTTATACCAGGGCAACTTTTTTTACTCAATGGTCGTCTGTCTCTTTTTCCAGTCAAGCACTGTTCTTCTCAGAAGTTTATGATCGGGTATAATACTACCATTATTAAATATCTATGGATACCGTATTTATTCGAGTATAAGTCGCATTTTTTTGTACCAAAATATCACCCAAAAAATCAGGTGCGACTTATACACGAATACATGAAGTGCATTATATGCCGTACAAAATTTTTTGAGGTGTTTCCTTGCTATGTATTTCTACGCTGTCTCCTTTCATATGATCATATCACTTATTGCCTTCTATGCGAGTAGCGTTGCACTTTTAACGCTGCCACCTTTTTTTCACGTTCTAACACATTTAGTTATCACTTATCCACACAAGTCACGATGGGTTGCATCACTTGCCATCCTCATGGTTGCTGATGAGGATGTTCCAGAGGTAAACAGGGCTATTTGAAGACAGTGGCAGCAGTGATGACTTCGCTGGTTTTTAATTTTTTGTTATGAGATTGCAATGAATGAATAACGTTAAAAAAATTTTGTCCCGTTTTTCATGTCAAAAATGGGGGTGCGACTTATACACGCATGCGACTTATACTCGAATAAATACGGTATATCAAATACACGCAGTTTTGTAATGTTTCTGTCAGCAATATTGTAGGTGAAACAAATACAAAAATCTCAATTACTTGGTAAATATTTTACGGGATCAAAATACGGCCCTAAAACAACATCTTAGGTGATAACAATTTAAGTGATTATTTCGTTACAAGCAAATATAGCGCAGTGTTACAAACTGCATTATATCAACAAAACTATGTTGCTTTTTGAGTTCCAAAAGGGGGGGGGGGGTTTCGACTCCTGAACCCCCCCCCTGGGTGCGCCACTGAGTCCAACAGCCCCCAATTATGCACTTTTTGCTCGTAAGAGCTTCAGGTCTACCAGTATTTGAAGTTATTGCTTGGAAAGAGATGAGACAATTCGGTAAAAATTCTAGTTAAACATTGTTTTGCTCAGTTGCATACATTGCACAACACAATGGTAAAAATAGTTTTTAATAATAAGTCAATTGTAATGTTTTTGACGTTTGCGGGCCAGAGCTTTAATATTTAATCGTTTATGTGCCATCCGGCATGAAGGCTACCAGTGCGAAAGCCTAGGGAAGAGCCACCAGAACGGCGACTACCCAAAAACAAGCATTGCAAAAAGTTGTTTTCCAGCAGGAATCGAACCGACAACCTTTGGATTACCAGTCAACTTTGGATTACCACCCGCAAACGTCAAAAACATCACAATTGACCTACGATTAAACTCATAGAACAGCAAGTTGCTGGGTTTAAACAGCCAAAGTTAAGCATGCAAGGAGACGTTTTCTCTAGCTCAAGTGGTAGAGCAGTGGACCTGTAATCTAAAGGCAGCAGGTTTGATTACTGCAAGAAGCAGTGTTCCCTCTAAGTTTTCACCTCCTGCAAAAATGCCGAAAATAGTGCGAACATTCTAAACTCAATGTGAAAATGCCGAAAATTTTCTCATCTTTTTTGTCCGGTTTCAATGTGATCTCAAAAAAAAAAAGGGTCATTGCGCTGATGGAGGCATTTTTTTTTCCAATTTTCTGTTGATCTCCAAAAAAAAAAAAAGGTTCTTCATCTGAGTTCTGCAAGTATTCTCCGCGATTTGTGTAATAGGGTGGAGTGAAAAATAAAAATTTTTGAATTTAAAAAAGTGGTCTTGATATATGGCCCCAAATACCATATGAAATACTTCTAGTGCAATTTGAGTTCTTGCACCCTCTAGTGGTCAAGCAATTTGATCGAACGGGCTTAAAATAGTCAATTTTGCCATATCTCACTAATCACATATGCTAGAAAGCTAGTTTTTAGCTTAAAAGTTGCAGAAACAGCACGTTTATATCTCCACTAAAAAGAACTTTGCCATAAAAGCATTTTTTTTTTCGGATATCTAGTTAAACCACTGAAGTTTAGCATTAGTTGATGGATTCTTTGTGCAATACCCAGCGCATGAACCAAACTTTACACCAAATCCATCTGTTCTTTTGCAACAATTCGAGCTGTATCCAACTTCCTGAAGTGATTAAAGTTGAGCAAGCCCTTAAATCACTTGTCTCTTGGTTGGCAGCAACCTTGGAGGAAAATTATCAGAACTTTGAAAAATTTCTCCATTGCACAACTTTTTACAACATTAGACTTGGATTTTTTGTTAGTTAGCATGCTGCTTCAGAAAAAACAAAATTTATGCCATCGAGTACAGTATATATTGAACCTACAATACAATAAACAATGGTATCGAATTGTTCATTACATAAATTGCCAAATTTTCTTCCTTTTAGAACTGTAGCTTTTTGAATTACTAATTGATTTTTTGATTCCTATTTTTCTAATTTTGTACTTTTGTATCTTTCAGTGTTTTTGAATTAAACTGTACAATCAAAACTTTTTTTGAATTAACTTGATATAATTCCGCAAGTTTAGCAGAAATAAAATGATGATGCAAGAGTGAACCAATACTGGATGATGCTACAACATGAAACTTCCAATATTTGTTACTATACTATGCTGGACATTGCCCAGTTGTGTAAGGCTAATTGCCTTTCAAGAAACGATTTTAAGCTGATAAAGCAGCATGGCACACTAAAAGTGCAAATATACATGAATTTAAACTTCATCTGGCTTATTTTCAATCCAACGTGAATTGCAATGCATTTGAAGTTAAGCATGAAAAACTTATCAATAATCAGTAAATCTGTATTCAATAATTTGGCTGTAACTTTTTTCCTGTACGTTTTTATGGCAAAGTTCTTTTTAGTGGAGATATAAATGTGCTGTTTCTGCAACTTTTAAGCTAAAAACTAGCTTTCTAGCATATGTGGTTAGTGAGATATGGCAAAATTGACTATTTTAAGCCCGTTTGATCAAATTGCACGACCACTAGAGGGTGCAAGAACTCAAATTGCACTAGAAGTATTTCATATGGTATTTGAGGCCATATATCAAGACCACTTTTTTAAATTTAAAAATTTTTATTTTTCACTTCACCCTATTGTGCAACATACCAGAGCAAGGTGACGTGAACCGCAGCTGTCTACGATTTTTGGCGGAAGAAAAAACGCCGGATTTCGCAAAATTTCAGTGCGAAATGCCGGAAAAAATTTCACATTTTTTTGCGCTTACAGGGAACACTGGCAAGAAGACAACTTTCTTGCATTGCTTGTTTTTGGGTAGTAGCTAGGGATGTACCGATACCAAAATTTTTGCCGATGCCGATACCGATTCTTGTTGAAATGCCGATTCCGATGCCGATTCTTTAACTACTATGTAACTTATATACCTTATATACTTGCCTATAGGTCGCACCATCGTATAGGTCGCACTATTAGTTTTGTGTTAAAAAAGTTGAATTTACTGTCTCGCATTGGTATGTGCGAGCACAAGCGCAATTCATGTCTATAACGGCTTATTAACCGGAAAATAGGGTACTTACAATAGCCGAAAACTTTCAAGGTATGTCGTGCGGATAGATCGCACCCGTGTTTTTTGTTAAAAAATATGAGAAAAAAGTTGCGACCTATCCGCGAGTATATACGGTATATGTATGCTGGACAAAGTTATTTTAAGAGGAGTCATGTTTAAAGCAACGCTTTACAAACAAGCAGGTGTTAACTCTGAACGCAAAATCAAGCGCAAAACTATTGGCTACACCATTAAAAAATGACTAACTGCATGTCGCTGACATCATTCGACCGACGCGGTAATATTCTTTAATGGCATATGGTAGCTTAGTGTCACACCAATTCTGCTTAGTTAGAGCTTTGCAACATCCGTGGCTTATCACTGCGACTGACTAGCGATCTCGCAGACACAACATACGATTAGAAGAATGATCAACAGAACATTGCGATTTTAATATTCGAAATGAAACACTCGCAAATTCAAATGCAGCAACGTTGTTTATATACTGTTAATAGCGTAGCAGCTTAGGTGGGCACAAGTCCGTTAATCCGTTAATAACCAAGCTAACTTTTTCATTAACTCGTTAATCCGTTAAAAAGTTTTTTCATGTTAACGGACTAAATTAACTTCCGTTAAGTGCCGTTAACGAACTAAAGTAACTTCCGTTAAGTTCTGTTAACTTTCGTTAAGGTTTCTATCCTAATATCTTGCAGCTTTGTTGTGCATTTGAACTTGTTTTTATCTTGAAATTAGATTAGACTGTAAAATGTAACTTTCAAAGCACAAAAAGACCACCATAGCAATAAATATTTCCTTACAATCAGCTCAACTGTGTCAAAACGTGTTCTAGAAGCGAGTGAATAAAGCGAAATGTAAATTACACACAAAATGCTAACAGATTAATGGACTTTATTAACTTCTGTTAATTAAAGCTGAAAAGAACGGATTAACGTTAACGGAGGTGTGAAATTTGTTAACGGTCTAGTGGTTAACGAAGCTAACGTTTTGCATTAACTTGCCCACCTATGCGAAGCAGCATTGTTGTTTATATACTGTTAACTTTTTTTACAGCAGCTTTAGAGTTCAGACTAACATGTGTTTCATTTTCAAGCTTTCTGTTCGCTGCATTCAAAACCACAGCAATTGTATTGTAATCAATAGCTTTGTTCAAACAATCCTGTGATGCAATAAACTGTTTTTACCATCGTGTTGTGCAATATGCAACTGCGCGAAATAATAAGCAATGCGCTCGCTAAAAACCTTCTTTGATTCATTTTTTCTTCGACGATTTGTAGTTTTTCTTTTCGTAACATGTGTAAACGCTTTCATAAAAAGAAAAATGTTTTTGTCTGGTAAGAAATACCGATGTAAAACGATCTGATCGGAAAAAAATTAGCAATGTTATTATGTTCAAAGAATCGGCAAGTATCGGCCATATTTTACCGATGCCGATTCCCCCCAAAATTGCCGATACTTGCCGATGAGGATTAATCAGCACATCCCTAGTAGTAGCCGTTCTGGTGGCTTTTCCCAAGGCTTCTGCACTGGTAGCCTTTAGGCTAAATGGCAAGTAAACAATTAAACAAAAAAAGGTTTATTGCCTCACATGATTCTTTGAACAAAGCTATTGATTACAAAACAATAGCTGCGATTTTGAATGAAGCGAACAATAAACTTGAAAATGAAATGAAATCATGTAGGTTTGACGCTGCCAGACGTGGGAAAAGTGCAATTACTGATTAGAAGTGCAAAGCGCAACTTCCGCAACCTCTGCAATTGCAGAAGTTGCATTGCGCTTTAATTGCGCTGCACTTTTAAGTTTTTTATTCAGTTAATAGCCTAACTTTATACCAGTATACATTGAACTTATTTTTGTTCAATTTTGATTGTAATTATTGATCAAAAACGCCGGCCGTCTTTAACAAATTGTTAACTCTTCTTCTGTCTAATATTGCAAAAAATGCGATATTTGCATTGTGTTGTGAAATTTCAACTGTGGAAATTTGGTTGCGCTTCAACTTGGTACGAAAATCTTATTTTGCAATTGCGTTGCGCTTCAAAAATTTTAAAAAATAAATTGTTTACTTTGCGCTGCACTTTTACTGGTTGAAAAGATTGTCTGATCATTATCCTTTGTTGCGCTGCGGTTTTGGTGTAATGTTGTTTGTGCCCATCTCTGGAAGCTGCTGAAAAAAGTTACTGTGTATCTCGTATAAATAACGCTCCTGCTACGTACAAGCGCTGTGACTGGTGTGACGCTAACCTACCAAATGCCATTGAAGGGTATTACCGCATTAATCAAATGATGTGAGTGACATACAGTTACTAGTTAAGTTATTTTTTAACGGTGTAACCAATAGTTATTTATATACTTGATTTTACTTTCCTGTTTCAGTGTTAACACCTGCTTGTTTGCAAAAGCGTCGCTTTAAAGTAAATAATCTCTACTTACTGACTTAAAAGAACTTTGCCGAGCATTTATATAAAAGTTACGGTAGCGACAGCTCAAATCCATTTATTGTCATATTGTCATTAAATCATTATTCAAGTGCTCTTGTCCTTAACCCCCTTAACTGAACTTGATTTACGCTCACCGAGTTGGTGGTTTGAGTGCTCTCGGTTTAGGAATCTCTCGACTAGAAACTCTTGTCTTAACCTTTCTCAAAATTTTAAAAGTTATGGTATCCTAGTAATCAAACAAAGAATCAGAATCGGCAAAAATTTTGGTATCGCTACATCACTACCTGCTACTTTCAAACCACCGGTAGTTAAATACGGTCCTGTGAGTCTACCAGAAACCTTTAATTTGATAGAAGTAGGGTGAAGTCGGGTTATTTCGGCAACCGGAAATTTCGGCAGGTATGAAAGTTTAAGGTTTGATGCTGGCAGGTCTTTTCAGAAGTTATAAGATTTCTAAAATTGGAGCTTTAAATATTTCCTGCTACCTGTACCTAATCTTCTATGAAAAATTTGACAATCTTTGAAGACCTCTGCATGTTCTTTTCTCGCAGCTACAGTATTTCTGCTAATAATAGAATCGAACTTTTAAGAACGTCTGGAAGCATTTGGCCTGTTGTTACCTTTCTAGGCTGTGCTGCAACCTTACTTTGTTGCTGGTAGCACTCAGCGGAGTCAGCGGTGTTTGTTATTACGCGACTTGTAAACAGATTTGTTTAAAATAATCCATTCCTCTATGGTCTACCCTAAAAGCATCAAAAGCAGAAGTTTTGCAACGTTAACAAAAATTGTAAGAATTGCAAATGCGTTTAATTGATATTAATTCAAATTTATTACAAAAAACTTTTAGCGAATGCAGCTGTAATGAGAAAAATTATTAAAAACAAGAATTTGTAAAATTTTGCAGAATTGATTTTAATTTCGTTTGGACTATTGTAAGTAGAATCATCGATCATAGGTTGCCGCCTTTTTTCAGCCTTTGAGCCTAGCTGAGCAGCATATTTTGTTCGAATTAGTCGAAAATCTGAATACACTTTATACAAATTAACCAAATTTAACACTAAAGAGACAGCTGAGATTATTAGAACAAAAAACAAATATGATTTATTTGCTTGCCGGAATTTCTGGTTTTACCAGAAATTTCGGCAACCCCTATTACGTCATATAGCTAGCGAACATGACATTATAGTATCTCGATGTTGGATCGTAAAAAGCTGCAAACAAAATACTGTGCAGATGGAGTGGAAACAGAGTTCAAAAAGAGTCAGTGTTTTCTGAAAAATAAGTGAGAAAGTTGCCGAAATTACCCAACTCTACCCTATGCTGTATGGTAGCCTAATCACAGGTGTCAACAGCAGGCTGGCAGGTACCTGGGTAGGCTGGGTATAGGCTTAATTACAAGAGCTTAACATCTCCATCTTGCTTAACATGCAGCAAAAAACAAAAACATTTACTGTAAATAAAAAACATTTCTGTAGCCTAACCTTTTGCTGTTTGTACACTCTGAATCTGGCCTAATGTCCTACTGTAGCTGATACTGGGTCTGGTAGTGTATGCTGACCAAACAGCCTTCTTCTGTTTTTTTGATAGCCTACAGGCCTATCTTGGTAGTTTTTCATGTTCTTCTTACTGTATTTGCTTAATCACATAGGTAACGGGTTGACAATGCATTAAGCTATGCAGAATAGGCTAGCTAAAGTCAAGCCTAATCCAACTCAATTAACACTAACAGTTACGAAGCAGGAAGTTAATGTTAATTAACGGTAGTTATCGGTATACTGTAACTGTCATTAGGACATACCGGTACAGTAGCCTAATGTTTAGAAACCATAAGTTTGTCCTACCTCGGTCAGTTGGTACCTGCCTACTGCACAGTGGTACAGCGTACAGCCTACTGTAATAAACTGTACACTGCCTACTGTACAGTACACGCTTCTAATACCATGGATACCGGTACTGTAATTTACACTTATGTCACAAAAACGCTTACTGGTATCCAATAGGCCTACTGTCACAATGTCACATTTGTCGGCAGCGTGGCCGAATGGGTAAAGGCGTCGTTTTTACGACGACTCTGATCGCAGGACCATGAGTTCAACCCGCACCCTGGTCACGTTGTTGAGTCCTTGGATAATACGCTTTACGATAATTGTCTCTGCTTGGTGGCTTCGAACAAGCAGCAAATTTACGTGGGAACAAGTCAAAACGTCAACAGGAAAGCTTGGAAAATGGTCAACCCCAAAGGGGGTGCGGATTCGTCCAAAACATAGCGCGCCATCGCTTTCTCATGATAGGAGGATAAAGATGCACCAATTCTATCTCATGCAGTGACAGTGCATCTGCAGACTGACATCGCATAGCAGATAGCCTTGTAGCTACCAATAGACACTAGAAAATAACCTAGTCTTGTAGGCTATTGTATTAAACCTGAATAGTCTGATAGCTGATAGCATAGTGAAAACTGACAGACTAAACAGACGCCAGATATTAGATACGGTCTGACGGTAATGGATATGGGTAGCCAACTGTATGCAACAGCTACGATTAGACCAGGGCTAAACATGATCAGGTACCAGATGTAGGTACGCAACAACTACCTATATACGATACAAAGCAACTGATAGCCTACATTTCTTTATTTCTACTTCAACGATAAGCCTAGCTTACGCAATACTGCCCGTTTGATGTGAAAAAAATGCTACCGGTAGCCTACCCGTAATTTAGTAATTGCAAGTTCTGCAATTCGTTTTTTTCGGAAGTGGACTGGGAATAGCTTCTATTTTCACGGATTTGCTTTGTTTACATCCATTCCTTATCCGTTTTTTTGTTTTTTTTTGCAAAAAGCATTGGTTATTGGTCACTTGTGACTTGGTCATTGGTCACTTGGTCACTTGGTCATTGGTCACTTGGTCATTGGTCACTTGGTCACTGGTCACTTGGTCACTGGTCACTTGGTCACTGGTCGCTTGGTCATTGGTCACTTGGTCTTTGGTCACTTGGTCATTGGTCACTTGGTCATTGGTCACTTGGCCATTGGTCACTTGGTCACTGGTCACTTGGTCAGTGGCAACCAGGGATGTGGAAGCGGAAGCGGAAGCTGGAAGCGGAAGCGGTGGAAGCGGTAAATTTTTGTGGAAGCGGAAGCGGAAGCTGGAAGCGGTAAATGGGTACCGCTTCCACTTACGTTGTTCGACAATACTCGCACTAAATGTTTTTTTAACACAAAACAAACAATTGAGACATACCATTACAAGAGTTTGTGAAGCCAGCTGTTGCAGAAAGTATCCACTCTTAAACTCGCAAAAATTTGAATCCACCGCTGTTTGCTAAACTCATTGCCCTCAAATGCGAATCGGGGCAATAACTTTTTAAATGTTTGGTTTAAAACTTTATAAATACTGGCAAAGCCATATTTTGCCGAAATTTCAGCAACAATCCCAGTTCACACTTGGAAAACAAAGCTTCGTGGTTTCTCATTTACAAATTATAAAAGGCAGTTAGCAAATACCAAGTTACCAACGCACTATTTTGCAATCTTTCGACTGTTGGCAAATCTCGCAAGTTACTATCGATTCACAACGGGAAGTTTTATTACTCAAATAAAATCAAGCTTTTTGAAGTAATGTTAGTTAATATAGTTTTTTAGATAAATTAATTTCATTGTCATTAAAGTATTAGGAAAGAAAACTGAGTATTTTGATGTTGCTTTCGCGTATTCCATTTGACGATTCTTTGCGGTAAGTAATTTAATTGTGAGTGTGTAGCGTTAAATTTGGTGATAGGAAAATTCTCTGGGGACAATAGCGTACGTTTGTAATGTTTGGGTTCGTGAATCACGAAAAAAATACAAAAACAATAGTCGCAGTGCGCTCACTTTCTCAAAACCGCTGTTTTCATTATTGAATTTAATTTTATTGTAAAATACTAACCTACCAAGCTGACGGTACTTCGGTCGATTTAATAAAGTGCCTTTCTTGCAACCACCTATGGAGTTCGGTGACGTCTCAAAGTATTTTCCTACGTCCAAACTTTAAACTTGTTTACAATTAACGATATGCAACTCAATTCATTGTTTTTCTCGTGTTTACAAGGCGGTGAGAATTCGTAGTAGATGACGTAAGTATGTAATAAATGACATGCATATTCGGCGTATAAATAGAGATACGACGATTCAAACTTGATATTTGACCAAGTAAATTTAAGTAGCTCGTACTCATAGCCTAATACGTATTGAGCAGTTGAGAATTAAGTAAAATTCAGTGCGTTTTTGCTTCATTCAGTTAGTTAAATGTTCATTACTTTGAATAAAATGTCGTAAATTAATCACATTCGCTCTAAATTATTTTTTCTCAAGTTAAGCAAAATAAAATTAAATCAGGTGGACAGTTTGTTACTTGATCTTCGTGTTTATTAAGCCGTTTAACATACGTGCGAATATATTTTTTGTTTCATTTAAGAACTATATATACGCCTATTTTTGATTACAGACAAGGATGGCTTGTTTAGAAATCGGCATTTTCAAGCAGATCTTAGCCACTAGCCGGATATTTTATTTTCATCTGCCCTCGATCCGCCGAATACTTAATTCGTTTCGAACTAAAATTAATTACGATCCTGAAAGATTTTTGCTGCTGCGCACTCTTAGATGCATAAAGAAGAAGAATAAGGTTTTATAAGTGATTAGGTAAGTTTACATAGATTTCAGTAAAGCACTAAATTGTTTCTAACAGGCGAATAATTTCTGTAACTACGGGCGGCAAAGTAGGCCTACGTATATTTGCTAATGTAAACGGAGCAGCTTATTTAGCTGCGCTTTCTAATAAACATTTATTTGATAGAGCAACGTAATTTTATATGTACTTTTTTTGCATTTAAAGAAGTTTACAAAGCTGATATTTTTAATTCTGACACGCAGCACTATCACACAATGTCCCAAACAAGATGGAGTGCCGTTTACGACCATTTTGTTGAAGAGGGCAACAGTTTTCGTTGCATTGTACTTAAAAGTGATGGAATTTTGGAATGCAATTCACTGGTTCCAAAACTAAAGCAGGGAAGCGCTTCAGCAAATTTAAAAAGGCATCTAAAACGCCATCACCAGCAAACGTTTCAAAAAGTTGAGCAACAAGATTCTGCCACTACAAAAAAAGCCAAGTTAGAGAAAGTAAAAGGCCAAAATGCCGTAACAAATTATTTTCAAAAGGTTAATCCAAATCCAAAAGCAACAGCTTCCATCAATGCAGAAGACTTCAAAAACGGCATTTTAAAAATGGTCGTTTACAATGGAGTTCCTCTCACGTTTTTTCAGGACGATGGCTTTCAACTTTTAAATGGGGACTTTGCCAAAATCTTGGGAATTTCTTTAGGGCGGCAAGCCATTCGAAACATGGTTTTGAAAAGATCGGAAGAGGAGAGATCGAAGTTGAAAGGGTCTCTTTCTAAAACTTTTGTCTCGCTCAAGTTTGACGGAGTAACTAGACTCTGTTCTCATTTTTTAGGAATCTCTGCCCAGTTTTTTAGCGAAAAACGCGGTCTGTCTGTAAAAACTTTAGCTTTAGTGGACACTGAAGCAAATCATACCAGCGCTCATTTAAAAGAAATTTTATTGAAAACTATGAAGGAGTTCAGCATCACAAAGCAACAAGTTTTAGCATGTGTTGTTGACAATGCATCTAATATGACACGAACTGTGCAGCTATTAAATGAAGATGAAGAAGATGAACAAAATGAAGATGATGAAGAGGCTGTTCAAGAGATTGACCAAATGGGTATTGGATTTGATTGCACAATTTACCACATGAGATGCGCTGAACATACTTTACAATTGGGAATTCGCGATGTTTTAAAAAAAGGCCGATCTGATAAGTTTTTAACAAAACTACGGAAAATTGCTCAGCATCTACGTGCACCACACACCGATGGAATTCTAAACCGACGAGCTGGAAAAGGGATGCTGATTGACATGCCAACACGTTGGGGAAGTACTTTCCTCATGCTTCAGCGGTTATTGGATTTGAAATCTTTTATTCAAGACCTTGGATCACAGGATTCTTATCTAACTGAAAGTGAATGGTCTGAGGTAAAGATGATGGTCGATGTATTGCAGATCCCGCATGCAGCGACAATTTCTCTTCAAAAGCAAGATCTCACTCCAGGCGAATGCTTGCTTCAATGGAGAGAAGTCATGTTTAAATTAAACAAGCAAGACAACAGTTTGTCTCGTTCTTTGCATAACTCCTTGCTATCTCGCCAACAGCTTCTCTTGGATAATGATGCTTTCTTGGCTGCGATTTGGGTAAGTGCAAAGTAAAAACAGTTTAGTTCAGTATTAATTGAGCCACAGTTTTGTATAATCTTGAAAACTTTTAAATACGTAAAATGCTTGCCGTGTGATAGTCTTTGCAATTTGCATATGCACATAACATGGACTGTGCTTTGAATCTTGAGTGTTTAACATAAAAATAATTGTGTATAACGAGTCCAGCAAAAAAGCGACAAATCAATTTCCTAAATATGTTTTTGTTTTTTATAGGTTGATGCGCGATCAAGAATATTTTTAAGCAATGAAGAGCAAACTCGTGCAAAGAGCACTCTTCAAGCCCTTTTTTTGCGCATGCAAAGTCTGGCGCAAGCTGAGGGAGGAGCAAATGCTGATGAGGATTCACATGAAGTTGTGAATGTATCCTCTACCGATCCGGCACCTACATCTGATTTCGACGAATATTTGAATTCTCTGCATTCGGCCGCTGCAGAGTCATCAACTTCACCAGCCGCAACAGCAGATATTAATGCATTTTCAGACGCATTGACTGAAGTAGAACGACTGGGACGATTGAGGCAGCCAAGTGTATGGGATATTATTTCCAAATATCCCCTCATTGTTCAACCAGTCTCGCTAGTGATTAGCTGTTTGCCCAGCACTCAGGTGTCAGTTGAGCGCATGTTTTCTCACTTGAAGTTGGTTCTTCGAGAAAATAGAGTTCGCATGGGTACAGAATTGACAGATGCGATTGTGTTTATGAGAACCAATAAATCTGTGTGAACTGCAAAATATTGTTACGCTTTGAGCTTTTATTGCATTTTGAAAAACTTGTGTGCTTTATTTGTTTAATTTCTGATATGTTAAGTTACACTAAATTCTATCCTTTCAATACACGTTTGTATCGCTTTTGCTTTCAACTTATTTTACACTCACCATTTTCGTTGGATTTTTCTTTTATTATAGCCGCTGTTTTCTTGTGCTTTTTTATTGCACTCACTGTTTTAAATTACTTGTTTTAATATTACTTTTTTTTATTGCACGGAGTATTGTTTTTCTTCATGTTTACTTTTTCTGTGTGTTAGTAATGAAATAAATCGTTTTCACTTTTCATTTACATACCAGTAACACGTTAATACATTTTATTCATATTATTAGCTAAAAATATTATGATAAATTTTGGTAAAAGTGGTGGAAGCGGAAGCGGTGGAAGCGGAAGCGATGGAGGTGGAAGCGGAAGCGGTTGGAAAATAGGCGCTTCCACATCCCTGGTGGCAACTTAAGGTCATTGGTCATTTGGTTGTTGGTCAATGGTCATTCGCTTAGTCAGTTAATTGGTTTTCTAGGTAATTTTTAATTTTTTTTTCTTTTTGTCAAATTTGAGACTCCAAAATCTAATAATTAGCTAGCTTGTTGTTTAAAATTTTTACTCGTAACTGTTTTTAAAACCAAGCTAAACCATACAGTGAGAAAATATGTATATACATTCCCTGTAGTTGTGCTACATTTCCAACAGGGATATGATTTTTAATATTTAGTCGTTTGCGTGCTTCTGGCCTAAAGGCTACCAGCGCGGAAGCCTAGGAAAGAGTCACCAGAACGGCAACTACTTAAAAACAAGCAATGCGAAAAAGTTGTCTTCCTGCAGGAATCGAACTTGTAATTTGAAAAACCCACAGAAATTTGGCTGCAGGTTCGATTCCTGCGGGATTAAGACAACTTTTTTGCATTGCTTGTTTTTAAGTAGTCGCCGTTTTGGTGACTCTTCCCTAGGGTTCCGCGCTGGTAGCCGTTAGGCCAGATAGCACGCAAACGATTGAATATTAAAATCTCTGGCCAGCAAACGTCAAAACATCTCCTCTAAATTATTATTAGAGTTATGATTCCCAAGCAGAAACAAATTTTAAGTGAAGTAACATTTCTGCTTTTATTAGTTCAATGGCTTATGGTTGACATTAGAAATAGCCGCAATAGCATAAACCAACATTTTTAAAGAAAAAAAAAATTATTAAAGAAAAACTGTTGTCTTCGTTTTTGTTTGAGTAATTATCTTGCCTACAACTTTAATTTTGATGGCTTCAAATTTCTAACAACCATTTCAATTAAATAGCAAGTCAAAAATTCTTTATGGTGTGTTGACCAATGAGCAATGACTATAGATATAGTGCCACAGGCTCAATTTTCGAGTCCGAAGAATGAAAAAGCATCAATGATTCATCAAAAATCCGATTTAAGCAAAAACTTAATCAATCAAATAATCTTTGATTATACTTGCTGTCGCTGCATTGCGCCGAAGCGTGGAACAAGTTTGGTGGGGGCTCATCGGCCATTTCCACTTAATTGCTCCTGCAGGCAGCACTGCTTGTTTCGAAAAAGATATTGTAGTGGTGGCGAGTAATTGGCAACTTTATGTCGGATTTGATTGGCCCGAAATTTGAACTTCACACCCCCGAATCCAACTAAGAACATACGCGTTACCACTCGACCAACCAGTAAATTGCAACATGATCGGCCATAAATTTGAATAGACGCAGGGGCGTATTTAGGGGGGAGGCATTGGCCCATGGCCCCTCTTTGGGTCGCCAGGATAGTATAGTTAGCATAGAATAGCATGCAAAATTGTGGCATGCCCCCCCCCTTTTTGTAACTTGGGCAGAAGGTTTGAGCACAGAAACGGTGGGCGAAGACTTTTTTTGGCCAAAAACTGGACTAAATTTGAATGAAGACCTTTTTTTTTTGTTTGGTCTTCACCTAATTTTGGGCAGGAAAACGGACTTGGTAGGAAAATTTTCATTCTGGTCTTAATTATCCTCAAATTTTTTGAATTTCCTGCCCCCCCCCTTTCGAAAATCCTGCGTACGCTACTGAATAGACGTGATTTGAAAATTAGTTTTCAGTAAGCCGTAAGGCTATCTTACGATTTGATAGCTACTGTGCTATAAAAAGCTTTGTAAATTGGTTAAAATTGTTATAAGAGTAAGGTTATAAAAGATACTTATATTTAGCTGCGATAGCCACATTTGTTCCTATAAATTTAGTGGTGCAGTGATTTATTTTTAATTGAACCAAAACTACTCTTAATTCCTGCTGAGAAGCTTCCTTTTATTACATGCTCAAATCGCCATCTTTATTGCTATCATCGGAGTCGATGTTTTCAGTTGAGTTAGTTTGACTATCACTGTCTCCGCTTCCCAAATAATCAGGGCTTGGGAGGGAAACTGTAATTATCGGGATCGGTTCAAGATACGGTATTTCTGGCTGACTGTTTATAGTTGCTGGTGTTTTTGGTTGAATTTCTTTTTTTTCATCATTTTCCTCTATTTCAAATATCATTTCATCATTGTCCTCTATTTCAAACATTTTTTCATCATTGTCCTCTACTTCAAATATATTCTCATCATTTTCTAATGCTTTAACAAATGCTTCAACTACATCATCGTCATCTGTTTCAAATATCTTCTCATCATTTTTTCCTGCTTCAACTATCTTTTTATTATCATTGTCTTCTCTTTCAAATACCTCCTCATCATTGTCTTCTGTTTCAATAACCTTTTCCTCATTTTCCTCTGCTTCAAAGATTACCGGTGGTTCTAAGGCTTCCATAAAAAACTAGAAATAGCAAACAAAGGTAAAAGTATTTTGACGAAGAGGTTAACCCAAAATGCAAGTGTTCAAATGTGTTTCGAACTTGACCTAGAAGTAAAGGGGGCTGTAGGGGCTAGGCAATTATTTAATTCTTTTAAATGGCTTTCGAATCTTAGCAATTAAGTTATAAATAATTTTATAAATACAATTTTAAATTGCTATAAAACGTGGGAAATGTGACACAAATGACGTTAAATACAAAAATCGCCCAGCGGGCAGACTCTTATGGCAAGAATTGTAGGTCTCGAGGCCGGTCTCAATCTTGGACCAGTCGGTCTCGACTACAATCCTGCCAATAGCTTTTGGCGGCTAAAGATTCACAAAGATAATATGGGGAGGGGGTTAACGAAACGAGGTTTGAGAGAATCTTTGGTAATTAATTGCCGCAGAATACGACCTCCTTTCTTAATTTGTTTGACCGTAGACTCTCTATTTAGTACACTACCCAAACAGTCGTGCGGAGAAAAAGAGACGAGCATTGAAGAAAAAAAGTTTCCTCTTGTTGTGAAATTTTTTTGCGGTCACGCGTATTCGACTGATTTGATTGGACATATTCTTAGCGCGCGAGTGAACCGAAAAGAAAAAACTCACGCTGATTGGACGAATCGGCTTAATCTAAAAAAACAAATCGTAAAGAAAAAAAAAGACAAAACTGTCCGTTTCCAGTCTATCAATAAAGAGTTCATAGTTTGACGAAGCTCAATTCAAAAATATACTGCTCGAGATCAGTTTTAGTGAAGAAACGAGAGCTACTTGAGATGATAAAAGGTGCCCCAAACCTTTTTCCACTATATTCCCATTATCCGCCAAAATATAAACAGATTTAATCCGTTTGACTCCGTACCATTGACAACCCTGCATTTCGAAACTTCTTGCAGACGTCATTCATTCATTTTTTCATATCACATGTTGGATCCGGTATTTTCCCCGTCGACGGAGTTGGCCGGATTTCGTATGGTCATTGTCTTCACTATTCCTAGCCACCTTGTTCGATCACATGCATCCTCTTTCCCCAGTCCATTTTTCTTCATCTCATTCTCTACCTGCGTTTTTCCACGTATGTTTCGGTCTTCCTCTTCCTCTACTACCACTCACTTCAAATTTCAAAGCCTTCACTATCACATTTTCATCTTCTTTCCTCAAAACATGACCGTACCACCGTATACTGCTTGCTTTAGCCATCCTATCTAAAGACTCCTTTATGCTTAACATGTCCATCAACTCCTCGCTGTTTCTTCGATCTAAAAGCTTCACACCACACATCGTTCGAATCATAGCTTTTTCGGTTCTTCTCAAAATTGCCATCTCTTTTTCCCTCAAGCACCATGCTTCACTTCCATACAACATAGCTGATCTTACACAACTTTTGTAAATCTTTCCTTTCATCTTTAATGAAAACCGTCTGCCTTTAAGTATTTCGCTGCATTCCCTGAACTTCATCCAACCAATTCTTGATCTAGCTGTTACCGCCGTTTCGCACCCACCAGTTGCATTCAATCTGTCACCTAGATAAGTGAACTTGCTCACAGTTTCCACACCATCACACAATTTTTCATCTGCTGATCCCTTAAAGTTATTTACCACGATTCTACATTTCTTACAAAGTTTTTGTTCACATAAACTGAAGCTTTCTTCTCCTCCGTGCATCTTGCGTGGACCCACTTACCACATGCTCTACATAACACCGATTTAGACATAACTCGTGTTCTACACACGCCACAAGAATCTGTCTTACTGTCGAAAGCTTCTTCCTCCATCCCACTCCCCATCAACTTTGTCTTTCCAAGATTGACTCTCATTCCTTTGCTTTCAAACGCCTCTCTCCATTCATCAAAGTTCTCTCTCAATTCTTCCATAGTCTTAGGACCAAATCGTCTGCATAAAGAATTTGCTTCATCCATCCTTTCCTTGCATTTTCCGTTACTTCATCTATCACCATTGCAAACAACAAAGGTGACAAGACAGATCCTTGATGTACACCAACTTTCACAGAAAATTCTTCCGACAAACCCGATCCAACTCTAACTTTCGTTTCTGCTCCTTCATAAAGACTCATCACCGCCTTGACCAGGATTTCAGGCAAACCTTTCTTTCTCATTGCCCATTCCATCGCTCTTCTAGGTACTCTGTCAAATGCCTTTTCCAAATCAACAAAACACATGTACATTCTTTTGTCTTTCGCTCGATGTTCTTCTTGTAACCTTCGTACTAAGAATAAGGCATCAATTGTTCCTTTCCAGGCATGAAACCAAAATGTGCTTCATCAAAATCAATTATTGCTTGTATTCTTCTCTCCTACACTCTTTCAATAATCTTCATGCCATGTTCAAGCAACTTTACTCCTCTATACAAACCACAGTTCGTCACATCCCCTTTTCCCTTAAAAATTGGCACCACAACCATAGGCGTAGCCAGGGGGCCCCCCCCCCCAATCAAAACTCCACTAACGACAAAAAGTTATGACAACATAGCCTGACGATGTTTAGTTGCAGTTTTTTTTCAGTATTTGCGAACAGAACAGTAATTAAACAGTAAAGTAACAGTAAAGCTAACGGTTGCGGCCGAAAAACCACTCTCAATTTCGGTGAAGACCTGTTTTTTTTTTGGAGATCACCTGATTTTGGGCGGAAAAACCATTCGAATTTCCGATTTCGGCTGAAAAACAGTCTTAATTTCGGTAAAGACCTTTTTTTTTTTTTTTGGAGATCACCCGAATTTGGGCGGAAAAATCGTTCGAATTTCCGATTTCGGCTGAAAAATCACTCTTGATTTCGGTGAAAACTTTTTTTTTTTTTTTTTTTTTGGAGATCACCTGAATTTGGGCGGAAAAATCGTTCGAATTTCCGATTTCGGCCCAAAATTCACTCTCAATTTCGGTGAAGACAGCCGAATTTTTGAGGGTTTGGCCCCCCCCCCCCAATCAAAAATCCTGGCTACGCCTATGACCACAACGCTGGTTTTCCATTCATTCGGGATTCCCTTTCCGTCCAAAACTCGTTGGCAAAGCTGTAACATCACTTCCTCTGCAATTCTGCCGCCTGCAACAATCATTTCCGTTGTTATTTCAGAGAGCCCTGCAGCCTTTCCCTGTTTCATTTTCATGATCGCTTCTCTCACTTCTTTGCGAGAAACTTTCTCTACTGGCCCCTCAACCATAGCAGCGTCCACCTTGTGGTCCCAAGCATTTTCCTCATTCATAATTTTCTCCATATGTTCCTTCCATATTTTACATCGATCTTCTTGACTGAAACCAATTCTTCCATCTCTACCCTTAATCCATTTTCCTCCTTCAACATCTTTTCTATCCCTTTTCATAAATTTTACAAATTTGAAAATCTTGTTTGGTTTCTCACGTAATTCTTCCATTTCGTTTTCAGCTTCCGTCTTCATTGCTTTAGCAATCACGTTCTTGATTTGATTTCTCATTTTCCTATAGAATATTTTGTGTTCTTCCAGCCCAGTTTTGCAAAACGTTTTGAATGCTTCCTTTTTCCTTGCTATAGCATTCCCCACTTCTTCATTCCACCACCATTTATTTCCTCCATTCTTTCTGACTTTCTTCTTCCCACATAGCTCATCACATGCCGTCAGAACTCCATCTTTAAAAAAATGATAATTTTTTGAACTCCATCTTTAAAAAAATTATAAAAAAATGAAAAAAATGATAATAGTCAGAAAATGATAATTTTCCAAAATTTCATGCAGAACCTAAAACATCGCAATCCTTATTCCGCAAAAACCTTTGTAAATTGGAAATTTCTCGCGGAATTGAAGTCTGATTGCCGAATGTCGCATTGCTTGTTTTGCAAGAAATTTTTGCAAAGTCATTTTTTTCTGATGTCACGAAATTTTGAAACGCAGGGTTGCCAATGGTACGAAGTCGAATGGATTAAATCTATTTTTGCGGAAAAAAGGAATCGTAGAATAAGGTTTGGCACACCATCTTTATTACCTCAAGGGGTTTTCATTTTTTCAACATAACCGAGTTTGACCAATATATCTCTTTAAAGAAATACTGTCGACCCTCGATTTAACGTGCCTCAATTTAACGGACTTCGGATTTAACGGACATTGATTTGAGCTACAAAATTTTTTAATTCTTGTATGTTGTGAATTAAATAGCAAAAGATTTGGTTTTGAGATACATCAAACGTGCAACGTACGATGTCATACAGCACAAGTCACCAACTATAATACGTTTGTTAATGCGCTATTTATCATACTGTATTCTATTTTATACCGCATTAGTGCACAGGCTTCATGTAAGTTTGTAACAAACTGATTTTGCAAAGATCTTGCTGCCAAGTTATTCGACTTTTTAGGCGCAGTATGTTTCTGCTACATAACAATAATAAAGTGATTTCAACCAAAACGTGTATTGTGCATCTACATTAGGTAAAATCCGTGTCTTTTTGAAAAACGGACATTTTCCAATAACGGATAATTGCATTTCCGCATTAATCCATTAAATCGAGGTTTGACTGTACCGCTCGAAATTGGTTTTATTGAAGAAGTGAGAACTCCTTGAGATAGCTAATAAGGAGGTGCCCCAAACTTTTTCCACAATTCCCTTTTTCGCGAAAATACGATTTAATCTGTTTAACTACGCATCATCGGCAACTCTGCAATTCGCAATTTTGTGACATCACAAAAGGCATAATTTAGCAAAAATTCTCGCAGAATAAAGAAACGCGCATTTACCATTTGGTAGAAGTGAGTAGCCTATATTTGGCTACTGCTACTGGAACCTGCAGACCTATAGGCTGCCAGCACTGATCTACAGTACGCCTTTTGTGATGTCACAAAATTGCGAAATACAGGTTGCCAATGGTACAGAGTCAAACGGATTAAAACGTAATTTCGCAAATAAGGGAGATTCTGGAAAAAGGTTCGGGGCACCTCTTTATTACTCCAAGTAGTTCTCACTTCTTCAATTAAGACGATTTCCGATTTTGGCATTATCTTTTTAAGTTTTGACAAACTGATCGAATTTGATAGCTAAACTGACCAAACTTAATTATTGGTTCTGGCCTATTTTTTTAAACTTTTTAATGAATATTTCATAACTTTTATTTTTGACAAATATCAGCCCCATCCAAATAAATATTTCAAAAATAGACTTTAAACAACGTATAAGTCAATTATCAATGCAGCAAAAGATCGGCTTAGGTGCGATAACAACGTGATATTTTTCTTTCTGTTGATTTTGGTCGACAGCTACGCTATCGATACTGGTCGTCTGTTTGTTTTAGATGGTTTTCTCTTTCTTTTGTGGTCGTTTGGTGATGCGTTGAACAGATCAACGCAATTGGTACCTCCGAGCTGGTGTAATTTGTTTTAGCGTATGGTAGGTGGGGACTTCAGTCTCTTCCCCGCCTTAGACAAGAGTAGCTTAGAAATTTTAATTCACAAATACAAGCATTTAAACGTGTTTTGGAGTTCGCCAGCAAGTATGGGGGTTGAAAGGGCTGAGCAACTTAATTCTTGCAAATAATTTCCGATTTTAGCAATTTAGTTGTTTCAAAAGGTTCTTAAAACTTGCGAAATGTGATCTAAAATGGTGCTAAAATGGCTATTTTTTCCTACAAAGTACAAAAATTTGTCCGGCGGCTGGGCACTTCTGCTCCAAACCCCCGTCTGCGAAGCTATTATTTGCACCAGTTCGCTCAGCACATTTAATATGAGACATTTTAGAACAAGAAATTTTTAACTTCGGGTTTAAGCCCCACATTTTGCAAAATCCTAGTTGGGCGCTTGATGGTAGTAGGCTACGGTGGTTCTTTGGTCTTGAACAGAGATCATTTCAAAGTAACGAGCGTTGAGATGTTATTCATTGCAATCTTAAAGCCCGTTCTATAATCAGTGGCCAAAGGGATAAAGATTCTGCTGCTGAATCGGTAGACTCGGGTTCGGCTACCGACCGATCGAGTTAAACCAAAAATTGGTATTCAAAGCTTTCCTGCTTAAAGTTCAGCAATCAAAAGGGACAGTGTAAACCCTCCACCGAGTGTGATTGACAGGTGGGCAGGTGGCAGCTTGCCTCGAAGGCCTAAAGTCCTTTTGGGGTCTCCTGGTCAATGCAACTCGATAAATAAATAATACTGTATGTAATCACAAATTACTACAGCACATTGCATAAAATCGTGCGTATATGAGCGTATTTTTGGTTTAAATAAGAAATTCGGTACGCTTGGCGTATATTGCCATATTAGCTTATATAGAAAGCCCATTAGACCAGGCCTTCTGTACCTCCATCTCCTATTTTTTTGGATAAACAGTTATTGAAGTTACCCTGCAAAACAAATAAGCTATATTTCGATAAATTGTGAAAATTTTCAGAGCGAAACAGTAGCGTACGCAGAATTTTGAAAAGGAGGGGGGGGGGCAGGAACTTCAGAAAATTTGAGAGGAACATAGATCAGAATTTGAAATTGTCACACTCAAATTTCGTCCCATTTTTCACCCAAAATCAGGTAAAGAGCAAAAAAAAAAAGGTCTTCACTCAAATTTCGTCCCTTTTTCGCCCAAAATCAGGTGATTTTGAGCCCAAAGCCTGATGCCCAACTTGCAAAGGGGGGGGGGGGCCATGCCTCAATTTTGCTCACTTTTCTATGCAATTTTGCAATCCTTGCGACTCAAAGGGGGGGCCATGGCCCAATGCCCCCCCCCCCTAAATACGGCCCTGGAGCGAAATATTATACCTGAATTATCAATACAGTTGATGTACTCAGAAACTGACTCTCACAAAATAATGAAGCGTTAGACAAGAAGTACAAAGGGTTAAAAGCACCTCCTCACTATTAAGCTAAACGTAATTGAACTAAAACGTAATGATTTCAGTTGTTATTGTTTAATTGATTGAAAACCTTAAATTTTTTTTCAGAATCGAATGAAAAACTACAGAGTCAAAATGAATGAGTTTTATAACTTAATATTTACTACAGCATGGTTATTTTTTTTGCTAAAAAGACTTGATTTATTTTGCTAGAGGTTGTTATTAATCGGAAATTTGAAAAACGAATCAATTTCAGGATTTCCTAAAATTAATTTTTTCGAGAATCTCGTTATTCCTGTATCGCTTTTATATGGTGCATGCATTGCTGGTGAGTCGGAATCGGAAATGAGAAATGGATTAATAGCATCAAATGAATTAATTGCATCAAATGAATTTTTGGAGAAGAGAACACATTAAATTCTCAGAAAATAAAAGAGCGAAAGCACGGATCAAAGAAACCACAAAAATGATCAATATCGCTTTTTTGAAACTGATGTGTCTATTTTTCGAAATCTAAGCTACGACATTTCAAACACAATATTGTTGATTTTTGTTAAGTTTTTTAATTTGAAAAGCTTAAGTGTATCAAAACAGTTAGCATATGTGTCTATTTTTTCAAAATCTAAGCTACCAAAATATTCAAAATTGGGGCCAGGAAAACAAACGGTCCTCGTTTTTCAAAAGCCACCGATTTTCGTTAGAAATAAGACCAAAGAATAGAAAGAACAAAATTTCCTTAATTTTAATAGAAAATACGACATTTCTAACACAACATTGTTGATTTCATATCAAGTTTTTTTAATTTGGAAAGCTTAAGTGTATCAAAACAGTTGATAGGCTACCATAAGACCCTAATTCAGGCCAGTGATTGCTTTGTGCGAGATGACGTAAACGAGATTTAAATCTCAAATTGTCATTGAAAGATTGGAGGATTACAGTACAAGATTAAGTGTTTTGTTTAACACTGATATTGCTACCAAAATTTGCTGTAGAGCTATATTATTCCTACCAAAGTTTTATCTTTTAGTTATGACTTAGATTCGATACCAAAAATACAGGTATAAATGAGTTCGGATGAATATAAGGAACTACTTTTCTATCTCATTGAGATGCAATGAATAAATACAACTGAAATGACTGCAATATACATTCGTGATTTATAAGAGAAACAAAAAATAACATTACGCTTGCGAAATTGAATTTACAAAACTATTTCAATGTAAGAGATTTGCTGAAGTCTCAATGAAACAGCTGCGACGCTCCCCAAAGAGAGGCAGAGCTCGGAAATCTCAACAACTGTGGAAGCCACGATGGGAAATCTTCTAAACGACTCACCAGCTGTGCATGCTTCTTGTAGTAACTACTTTACCTCATTTTTCAAGCTTTTTTTGTAATGATCAAACATTTCACTGCTTCTCGCTTTTTTTTCAATCTTGTACCAAGTTTTCGCTCTGTCTTCTTGATGCTCATCAAATAATTTTTTCTTTTGCTTCAATCCAATCACAATATCATTAAACTCTTGAGGATTTGCAATTACGAAATTTTCCACAACACTTGTGGCCAATACCTTAATAGTTTTATCCCAGTGAAAATTTGACGCCTCCACTAAGCTAGGTAAAACAATTGGAAACACAAGTCTCTCATTTGCTTCTATGAAGCTAAGGATGTATTCGTTGCTGAATAATGCTAGAGCTCTTTCCGCCACCTAAAAAAAAAATCTAAGAATACGATTTTCCGCCGAATTTTTTGTTGATTTCCAAGATTTGAACTCTGACCTTCCGCACCAGAGACGAACGCGTTACCGTTTGACCAACTGGCCGATTCTTTTTTGTTGATTGTTTCTAGATCAGCAAAGTTTTAAACACCAAGGTCCAAGGTGTTTTTCTAAGTTACATCAAATCTTTCATTATACTAGCTGTATTACGCCAAAGGGTGTAACGAATTTGCAAGGCCCATCTCCGCGTCATTGCGCCTGCAGACAACACAGCCCCTTTCAAAGAAATGTGGCAGCGGTGGCGAGCCATCTACAGCACTGTTTCCGATTTGACCGACCAGAGATTTGAACCTCTAACCTGTCGCACCAGGGACGAACGCCTTACCGTTTGACCAAATGATCGATTCTTTTTTAAATTGCTATTTTCATAACCTTTATTTATTCAATTACGGGGGGTTTGACGTCACCATTAAAAGAGTACCCAATGGAAACTTCAGAGCTGCGTAGAATACAAATTGCAGTAATCTATGGGAGAGGAAACCCCTACAGTCTGTTTCACCCCCATGGGACCCTCAATGGGTAATCTAAAAGCAAAACAATGAATCATAAACTATAGCTCTGTACTTTTACTCCATTCTGGACTCACTGGAGTGACGTGATGGTGAAACAGGCTGAAGGGGTTTTCTATCTCATAGATTATTGCAATTTGTTACCTATATAATTACGTAGATTGTTCGAGCAACTTCTGATTCATTTTTCACCTTCCAGTCAAAACCGGCCAGTTGGTCGAGTGGACGTAACGCGTTAGTCTCCCGAATGGGAGATCTGAGGTTCAAATTTCGAGCAAGTTTAGCTGGTCACAGTGTTGCCAATGGCTCACCACGGCTGCGACATTTCTTCGAAAGAAGCAGTGTCGCCCGGGCGCAATCCCAAGCAACAAAAAAACGTTTTAAAAACGTTTTTTTTTGGTATCTGAAAAGTGTCAAAAACGTTTAAACAAAATGTTTTTAAAACGTTTTTTTGTGAACTCCTAATAACGTTTATTTAACGTTTTAAAAAACGTATCTTCAAACCGCAAAAAAACGTTTTATTAACGTTTAACAACAACGTTTTTTAAAAACGTTTCTTTTTTGTTTTTTTTAGAAGTATTGGAAACGTTTCGAGAACAACGTATAAGTAACATTTTTGAAGACATCTATTGAACGTTTTCAACAGCATTTATTAAATGGTGTTAAAAACGTGTTATTAACGTAAAACAAAAACGTTTTTGGAAACGCTTTTTCGTTAATTTTTTGAAAAGTTTCCAAAACGTTTTTGATTTACGTATAAATAATGTTTTTGAAGACTCTTAGTAACGTTTATCTAACGTTTTCTGCAATGTTATTTACGTGGGATTCAAAACGAACTATTAACATAAAACAAAAACGGTTTTGGTAACATTTTTGGTTTTTAAAAGGATTGCAATACGTTATTGATGCAGATTGCAAACGATTCAGGTATATTTTTTCGATTTGTGAAAATCTTTAATACAGCAATGTTGTAAAGGTAAGTACAAAAATAACGCAAATTTCGTTAAGGTGATGATGCCGCCAGTCAGTTTCATTAAAATAAGCAGAAAAATTGTTTTTTGAACTCACGCTGACTTTATTTTAAAAATTCTGTAACGCAAGCTTTCGTTAACTCATGTTAACTTTTCAGGAGTATAAGTAAATGAAAATAAAAGCATAATACGAGTATGAAAAATTGCTTTAAAAAAAATTTAAAATGCAATAATGTTAATAATGACTACCAAAGTTGTAGTATAGAAATGTCAAAATTAATGTCGGAAAATCCAAATCAATTGCACGTACACACCAACATGCAGTAGTAAGTAACTCTTCCAATATCCCAAATAGAAATAATAAATCCTGCACTGAGTTTACGGCGAAGCGAAGGAAAGATAAAAGATTCAAACAAAGCAAATTGGAAATTTTGACAAAGCAAGTACAATTAAATTAATTAAAATGTAAAACAGTAAGACAGGAAAGACCAAGCACAGTATTGCTAACGAGTTAAGAGCCGACAAAAGCACATCACAAACTACCGGGTGAAAGTAAAAAGTAAACAAATTTTCAACGCAAACAAACACTACAACAATATAGCAAAACGTACAAAAAATGCATGGTACATTTTGTTGTAGGTCAAACAAAAAAGTAAAATCTGTGAATACCCATCGCGAGCTGAAATAATATAAATGTGCTATGTTCATATATGTAGTAGTGGAATAAAAAAAATGGAAAAAATACGACATTTGGAGCTACGAAAATAGTGGGCTAGGAATCTTAAGTTTTGGTCAAGAATGGCAGTGCTGTTTAACAATGAAATCATCTTTAGTTCCTCAATTTGTTTTTGGCGTCTCTTGCAATTGAGCATCTGTTATAACCGTAACTTGAAGATGTTGAAGTTGGTGTTGGTGTAAATAGAAATGATTGGAAACTTGTTAATTTCTTTTTTATGTGATATCTGTTTTGTAACTATTAATTCTCTGTCTTATAGTGTTGCCAGTCTCGCCAATATAGATCGCTTTGGGACAAAGTTTGCAAATTACAACGCATATTACATCGGTTTTTACATATGTAAAGTTAGCCCTGACAAAATATTAAGAATCGTTGGGAACTTTAATGTAACTGCTGGTGTTGATATAGCAACGGAGTTGGCTCCTTGGGAGTTGCAAGAAGTGTGATAATTAGTAAAAGTAGGAGGTAAAGTGCTTGTAGTAAGTATACGTAGTAAATTTCGTTGCACGTGATTTTGGCAAAATACTGTAGTTTAAGTTTTTGGTTAAGATTAATTGCATCGTCTCTTGATTGCACTAGCTGAAATTCAAATAAAACAAAAAGCAGCACAAAATTCAAGTCAATTAATGCAAACATTACAACATAAATTTCACTTTTAACAGCTTTATTGCCAAACTATTGATTTATATTGATTTTTGATACTAATTAAAATTTTGCTTTAGGCATAAAGTAAGAAAATATAGATTTCAGAATATTTTACTCAAGGTTATAGTTTGCAAACAAAATTTAAAAACCATTTTATTATTTTGTGCTGGTTTTGATTTGATTTTTTCAAGGATACTAGATTTTTAGAAATTTTTACATTTTACAGCTCATTCATTTTTTATGGTATACAGTACTTTGCAACTTTATTTTAATAAGATTAAGAATTAAAATAATATCCTCTCATGTCCTTACTCAATTTAAATTAGCTCAGCAAAGATATCCATGACTGAAGCGATAGAGCAAATTATAACAAAAGAAATTATTGCAATTACAGTCCGAATATAACACAAAAGCGAGTAAACGCATCAATATTAATTTTATTAAAAAAACGATGATAATACTAACAAACTGCGCCGCCAAACAGTATTTACAACAAATTTTAAAAAGTGAAGTGGTGTGCCTTAAAGCTTGAAAAGGCCATTCATTTTTACTGTAAACCAAAAGGTTGGGATAAGCCTGAAATGCATGCTCACCGAATTTGAAGTTTCTACAGCACGTCTTGCTGTCTTCAAGATATTGCAGAGCATAATTTACAATTTTCCTCTTACTTCAATGCTGCCATTTTGTCAGTATTATGACAGAAAATTAGGATTGCTAGATTACATTTATTAAAAAGCAGCTAATTTTACAGTACCGAATCTTTTTCTTGTTTTGACAACAACTCTGCCGCAAAATATTTATTGAAACTCAGAAACATGCAGTAACTATTTGATTTTTTTTTTTGCTAATTTGCAACCCTGGCAAAATTTCTAAAGAGAAAATCCTTTTTAGGGAGATACATAAGCTGTTTTGTTTTTTTGGTAACAGAATATTGTAGAAAGCTCAAAATTGGTGGAGCTAGTCTTCAGATCTTTCAAGTGTTTTTGAGAGAAAACCGAGCAAAAACTTCCGAGCTAAATGCTTTTTTAATACTAGCTGTTTTTTATTATTTCTGTTAGCTTTTGTGGGTGTGTAACCAGCGATGGCGGAACCACTTTTTTGAGTGGGAGTGGCCTAACAACAGTGACTAGTTTTTCTCGCGTATAGAGTGTAGGCGTTCCAGCAGGATATTGTTAAGGGTTTATGAGTAAAAAATATTTCAATTTTTAGTTTTTGTGTTCAAGAAATATTTCAATTAAAATATTCAATATGGTTTAGAAAATTGGTACAACGTAAGCGCATGTCAGACGCAAGATGGCAGACGCGAGTATGTAAAAATAAGCCTCCAGCCGTCGGAAATGGGGGACTGAAGGCAAAGCATCTAGCTGCTTGGTGAATTTTGAAATCTAAAAAATAGCTAGTTGAATGCTCATTGGATTTCATTTTTGAAATCTAAAAAAAAATTTGAAATCTAAAAAATATACGTTTTTAAAGCCATTTGGAACAACTAACCAGCAAAGTTTGGAAGCCAGTTTGAAAAATTGAATGGCCCTGCCCTCTCGTTTCGCATTACTTTTAAGCCAAGTCTAAAAAACTTCTAAACTGCTTCATTTCAAAAGAAATTTTGTACGTAACTTGGCTAAAAGAAAGGATGAAGCACCTTAGCCCCCCACCTCTAGTCGCACCGCTGCTTTTACCTAAAAGCTTAATTTTATTGTTTTAAGCACCAGCTATTGCAAAACAGAATATGTCGCTCAAGATTACGGGAACAATGCATTTCAGTTACAGTGTGCTCATAAATATCATTCTAAACCGTAATTCATCATCAAAAAAACTGCAGCAATAGGATTATTCATATTTTCATCACAGCAACAAATTCAATGACAGCGAATATAATACGTTGTTAGAATACACACTGTAAAAGTACAATGCTCGGCCACAGCATTTGACCTGATGCATAATTGTGCTATTTGTACAACTAACCAGTAACGATAATCAAATGCATTACACGGTGAATTATGTTAAAGCTATGGTTCTCAACCTATGGCTCGCGGACCGAAAGTTGGGTCGCCTAAAAATTTCTCTTGATTTTTTTGGCAAACATCAACAAAAAGTGAAACTGGTGGACCGGTAACTATGATGTCCCGCATAACGATGACGAAATTGTCGTGGATGGTTTACACGTGAGACTGACCAGACCCGTGGAAATTTGCGGACTCTCCTAGTGAAGACCTTTCTTTTTTTTTTTAATGATCATCTAAAAAACTGCCAAAACTTGCTGTTTCCAGAGGTGAGGACTTTTTTTTTCACCTCAAATTCCCGAACATGACTGAAAGGCGGAAATCGTGTTAAAAGTAGGAAAAGATGGTTAGGGTTAGGGGTAATTCTAACCTAACCTGAACCCGCTTTTTTGTACGATTTCCGCCATAGAAAAAGGCGGAAATTTTGATAAAAGGCAGGTTAGGGTTAAATTTGGGTCAGGATTAGGGTTACGTTAGGGTTTCCCTTAACCCAAATTGCCTTTTCCGCCTTTCAGTAATGTCCCAAATTCCCTACATTTTTTACATGGGTCGCAGAATTTTGTACATTTGAATTTTTAAAAAATTTGGGTCGCTTTGAAAAAAGGTTGAGAACCACTGAGTTAAAGGATATTGCTAGCCTTTTGGTACAAGAAAGAATCTCATTTTTATCAAAAAGTGCCCTTTTATATTTAACGTTTGTTTACAGTAAGGTACACCACAATCGACTTTCGAAAGTACTGTAGTAAATTATTGAGAATTGTTTTAAGCCGGATGTTTATTTCCACCAAGCTTTTCGTCTGACACTTATAAAAAAGAATTGTCAGAATGTAAAAGGTAGGAAAAAGAACGGTTGTTTGTAGAAAAAAAGCCAAGCCGTGATTGGTTGGAGAACCAATATTTCAAAGTGGTATTAATGAACGATCTTCAAATTATACAAATTCTTTTTGTCGGCAGAGGGCAGGGTTGGAAGTGGTTTCAAGGGCATATAGATGGAAGGGAGAGCGGCCCTGAGCAAGAATAAAGAATTGAGTGCAATCGTTAAAAAAAAAAGTCTAATAGCTGAAAGTCTCTTGCTTCTGATTCAGCCATTGGATTTCATCTCTAACAAAATTCTGCGTGTGCAGAACATTACGATGACAGCAGATTTTCTATCCTTGCTCGAGGCCGCTCTCCCTTCCATCTATCGGCTCTTGAAGCAACTTTTTCCGCATGCGAATTTTCATAAAACTTCCAACCCCGTCCTCTGCCGACAAAACAATTTTGTGTGTAGTTTGAAACTTTCATACTAAAGCGGCTTTTACTGATAGTCCGCGTTTTTTCCACATGCGCATTTTTTCTGCAAAATGACTGCAGAAAAAATCCACAAGCATACATTTAATATAATGAAAAAATACGCATGCGGAAAAAAATACGGGCTATTGATTAAAGCCGCTTAATGCTGCTTTGAAATGTTGGTTCTTTTTCAGCCAATCACGGCTCGGCGTTTTCCTATGAATACCCGTTCTTTTTCCAATACTCTTCATTCTGACGATTCTTCTTCACAAGCGTCAGACAAAAAGCTGCAAAAAAATGAACATCCTAATTAAAGCAATTCACAAGTTCGGTACTACCACCAACTTACTTTTCAAGTAGTTAAATTCTGTGATCATTAGTGTGATTCTAAATGATATCGTGTGATAATTATTACAAATTCATTGCACGATAGTAAAATTCATCATTAAGATTGTAAAATCAATAAATACGCCCCATAAAGGGTTGTTCGATTATATTTCAACAAATGCAAAATACTCATAAATCACCTATATAGGATGGCACAAGCCATATGATCTTTTTTTTTTTTTTTGAAGTCGGACTTTTTTTTTTTTTTTTGAAATCGGACGGTTTTTGAATTTTTGAAATCGGACTAATAAGGTATCAAAAGTACTCACTAGATGGCAGACGCGAGTAATTGAAAATACAAAAATCAAATGGCAGAAAGTTTTTGTGTCAAAATATATGTTTTTGGAGATGGGGAATCCAAATGTGGGGTTAATAAATTACGGCCAACTTTGCTAAAAAATTGTGTTTTAATAGGTTTTTAGGTTTTGGGGGATAAATTGGGGTTAAAAGTTGGGGTTAAAGTATTGAATAAAATTTTGAATCAAAAATATCTTTGAGTAGTATAAACGTTGTTCTTTTTTTTGATGAAGAATTTAGAATGACAATTGATTTGCAATGTGTGTGAACAGCACAACTTGTTTTGCTGTTATATCACAATCTGACAATTCAGCTACCACGATTATGCAACAAAAACAGCACAAGAAAAATTTTTTATTTAAGTGAAATGAAATTATGGATGTATAAAGAGACAACTTTTGAGTATTTTAGTATAACCGTACAATGAAGCTGAACAAATAACAATACAGTTGCATTGAATAATTAGTAGACGTTTTGGCCACAAATTGTACATAGCATTATGTTGGTCTTGATGACTAAAATAGTAAAGAGCATTTTTGTTATAAAATACAATTTTAATCACTGCAAAAGCGTCATATATACTTTTTAACTAATTTAGATCAATAATATCAAGAGCAAATATGTTGATGCAAATGATAAAATATTTATACACATGGGCTCATCTCTAAATCACTGTTACTGTATGTCATTTGAAAAAATAAAAGCTTAGCATTGCAAATTTATGTATAGTACAATTGCAATTTCACTAGGTATGAAGTTAAATGATCGGCCACTTGGTTGAGCTGTAACGCATTCATCTCTGGACAGGCCCAGCGCCAGGATAGCGTAACTGGGGGGGCAGAAATAAATTTTGGGGGGCACGAGAAGTTTATTAATGTGAATTTGAGTTGGCACGGGAAGTTTACTCGAGTGTGGATCAAACGAAAAAGGTGAAGACCAAAAAAAAAGGTTTTTGTCCCAAACGTTTTATGAAATTCGGTGTTAGTCCACAAAAATTACGAAAAAACAGTTCTTGCTCGCGAATTCTAGGGCGGTAAACACCAATTTGGGAGTCTTAGGCCTCGATTCGCACTTCAATAGCCCGAGCCTGTTAATTGCTTCGGGGCGCAGTCCTCGCTTGGGGGCACAATTTTCGTTTGGGGGCACAAGCAGTCATTTGGGGGACACGGCCCCGGAATACCCCCCGTGGCGTTGGGCCTGTTTCTGGAGCGGGCGGTCTGAGGTTCAAATCTCGGGCCAGTCAAATCAAATACAGTGTTGCAACGGCTCGCCGCCGGTGCGATATTTCTTCAAAAGAAGCTGTGTTGCTCAGGCGCAGTGACGCGGAGATGGGCCTCGCAAACTTGTTACATGCTTCAGCGTAATACAACGAGTATCATGAACGATTTGATTTTGATTTGATGAAAGTTAAATGATAATTGAAATCACAAGCACAAAAAAATGTCAAGGTCCTGGGAGAAAATAGCACAACTAAGCACACTCAAAATTAGTTTATACATGAGTATTGACCTAAGTAAGTAAGGAATTCAAATGTTTGATAATGTGGTATTTTTTAATAATTTATTTATTGTAGCCTACATATTTTTCATAACGAGCACAATTTAAAAAGTTTATCCTTATAACATTGAAATGCAAACTTTAATTGACCTTATTAATTAAATCAATACCACTAATTGTCTAGGTTTATTTTACTTTATTTTTTCAGTTATTTGACGATTATTGTCTAAATGTTTAGAGAATGGCCGTAAAATTCAATACTTTCCTTTAAAAATGACTAAAGAATGAAAATATTTTGCATGCAAGCCCTAAACTAGTGGATGCAAAAATGGCGAGAATGATCATAACATTTTGATTAATTTTAGACTTTTTAGTTAGCACTTCATATAACCTAATTTACACAAACTACCACTAATTAATATCATTTAGTGAAATATAATGAAATAAAAATCATTCGTGGCAACTAAACTTTTAATGAAGCACTGGAGAGCATGATCTCTGAACTCTGATCATTGCTCAATGAGGTAAATTTCTTGATTCTGATAGCCATTTTTTTTAGTATGATTATGAAAGAACTGTACTTATTCTGAAACAATTAATATCACGTATAATCATACAATACTACAGAGCAAGCAATAAATATATAATCTGAAAAACAAAGTAGGAATTATTGGAAGCTTGTTTCAAAAAGTACAACATAGGTGATGAAGACTACAAATGTCATGAAAAAACAAAAAAGCAATAAAAAATGTTTACTGTCAAGACCTTAAGGCATATTTTTCTTTATTGTTTTGTGCAATCATTCATTCCCATTTTTGGGCCTCAACTTAGCCCCGAAACTTTTAAAAAACTTCATATGACATATTTTCCTAAAAAATTATTATGAATATAACCTGAAATTCTGATTTCTTGCCCCAAAAAACATGTATTCAGACACAAAACCAAGTTGATACCTTTAGTAAAACTCGCAAAATCGAAATTAAAAAATTTTCTTACTCTCGTCTGCCATCTAGTTGTGACTTACAATATTTTAGCAATCACTGGGCTAATTTGAAAATTTTTTTGAGGGTTGATCAGTACGCGAGGCTCTATTTGTAACATGGTTAACTGACTCTTTTCCAGAGGTTGGGTATAAAAATGCTGAAATTTTTTTTTGAAATATAATGAAATATCCCTATAATAAGTTAATTCTGGCACTTTGAAGTCACAGATGTTATATCATACTATAGACAAAACTTAAACGACTCTTGCCAGTATAATCCAAAACTTGCCCAAATGCTTCTGCTTGTTTTTATAGGAGAAAAACGATAGTTTGTGCAATAAAACTTGAGCAAATTTCGTAACTTTTCTTTGTTCTTGTACGACATTTAACATTGGCTTCGCAATCCACCAGATTTGCTTCGATCATTGTAAAATTCTTCGGAAGCTCCGGCAGCAAAAAGAGCTAAAATAGCATAAAATGGCTAAAAAACTGCGATATTAACTCGTAAACTTTTTGTTCCGGAACACCACAGTGGATCATTAAAGTGGATGTTCTCCAAAACTCAAAATTTGCAATGAAGGACTTACAGTTTTTCTAGATCTCGTAGGTTTAGCTCCCAACCGCCAAAAATAAACTTGACTTATTGCGTGGGAGACGTCATTCATTAAGAGTGGTAGCACAATTAACTAAGCACAACACTAAAAAAATATAAATAAAACAGGTGTTTAGGTAGCTTTGGTCAGCAAAATGATGTGACGGTCCAGTCTCGTTACGAGGCATTTTAGTAGTAGAGACCTGGCAACGCACATGCGTAAATACGAGCCTTTTTCTTTTAACTCGACGATTCGCAACACACTTGTACTTGAAGTTTATCAATCTATTCAAAATCAAACACGGTTAAACGCAAAAAGCTGAAAATCCTTTTATGGCTACCAGTCACGTAACCGCAATGTTACAGTTTGGAAAACGTCAAAATGACCAAATTAGTAATTAGCGTTAAAATTTTATTTTTTTAATCTAATTTGCAAACGGATGAATCAAAAAAGTTAAAGTTTTATACGTAACACGGAACGAAATTAAAGCTATACGTGGTTTGGGAATGCGTGGTCTAGCTACAGCAATTTTCGGGGTCAAAACACGGAGAAAGGTCGCTTACTTTAAAAGGTATACATTTTTTCTAAACAAGAACCAGTAAACTTTTGAATTGAGGCTGGCTGCTCTTAATTTTTTGTTCTTAAATATTGAAAGCTCCGTTGTTAATTTCAACGTTTATGTACGTAAAATTGTTTAATTCTTAATGGTTTGTCTGCTTTAGTGAACGTTTTTTTACTGCTTTTGCCGCATCGTAAAGTTGCTCGTTTTTCATCTTGAAAACCCGCCAAAATTTTTCTCAGTCGCTCAGGCAATGTGCTATCGCTTTGTAATCTCGGAATAGTTTCAATCTTGCTTGTAAATACTAGCAAAACACTTTTTTTCTTTTTTTTTTCTTTTTAAATTTTGAGCAAAAAATGAGCCTGGTATTCTGATAAAACTGTTTTTTTATAAAAAATAAGTGTCTCGGTAAGTACCAAAATTAGTGAAAAAAGAATTTCACTTCGTAAACAAACCACTGGCCATTTCTCTTTTGCAAAGCCCGTTTACCTCAAATGAGACATTTTTTTTCTATTCTTTTGATTTTTCTTTCTATCGGATTTTGTTTTAGTCCTATATACCGGTTAAACCTAGATAATTTAAACTTTGATCCATAGAAGATATTGGCCACATCTAATGACCTCAAGTTTTTTTTAACTGTTAATTGAGGTAGAAAACTTCTAAAAATTCCAGAAAACATAAAAGATGACAAATTTTGGGAGAGCCAAGTTGGGGGTTTCCCAAAATGCACCTTTCAAAAATTAAATTTTTTTACAGCTTGAGATAGAGAACTGAAATTTTTAGGAAAAATAGACGAAAAAAAACATGACAAAATCAGGGAAACCCACAAGGAGACCCTCCTCAAATTTAACTATTTTAATCTCTCGAGCAAAAATTTTTGTCGGCGATAAACTCTAGTTTTACGACAGTTTGTTGCTTGGTTTCATAATTTTTTGAGCAATTATCACTGCCGTTTCAACAAAATCAAAAGCACAAATACAGTAAAATCTCAATATTTACCAAAATATTTGACGAACTTTCAACACTCAACAGCCAGGAAGGGTCATACTTGAAAGATCCAAGAGATAGACTGCTATTAACCGGCCGTTCTTGAGTTCATTTTTGAGATATTCACTTTGCTCTGAGTACCTTAAACAACATTAGAAAAGTTACTATCATCATATCTCATCATGACTTGTCGCACTAAAACTTTAATCAGTTACTACGTAACTTACGATGAAGGTACACCCCTATATTTTAATTTTACATTTACAACAACATGAAAAAAATCTATTATTTTGAAGTTTTACGTTATTGCAACGCTGTATAAGTTAAAGTGATTAAAATTTTGAACCAAAAAGATTTTTAATAAAAAGCAAATGTTTTGGCAAAAATTTGTGCTAGCGAATTTATGCAAGTTTGATTTTCAGAGACTTTCATATTACAGTACACTTGACTTATAACTTACTATAACTTAATTTATTTCAAGTAAAAAGTAAGAAATGCAACTACTAAATAATGTCTAATTGTCTTATTATTCAACGATAAAAGCATAACTGCTGGCATTTATAGAAGGCAAAAAAAACTTTCGACACTCGCAACTTAACGTTGATAAAAAATTAGGCATTTTAGCAACAAAAATAGATTTCAGAGAAAATTGCCGCTGTGGTTAGAAAATTAAGAACTGATCATTTTACTATTTGTTACTATCGCAAGATTTTTTTGCCTTTGACACCATTGCAAAGTTGTAAACGGGCCAACTAGTTTAGGCCCGAACCTGGCCCGAACCCGAAAACTAATTTGAAACCCAAATCATGCCCGAAAAAATGAAAGTTAAGTTACGTCTGAAAAATGTAAGCGTAATTGCCAAGTAATTTTGATTATATTTTTGTGCATCTAAGACAAAAAGCACATTTCAGGCCCCAATTAAGCCCGAAATTTTGTCAAATTTAGGCCAGAACCCAACCCGAAAAGCCCGGCCCGACTCACAACTCTGCACCATTGGTCTCTTTTGGCACCATTAAAATTTTCAATTTGTCCGAAATTTTCCGGCTTTGACTTGTATCTATATCTAACCTTTGACCCACGACCCATACTTTAAAAATTTCTGCCTACGCCCCCAGAGATTGACATACAGCAAAAACAGGTCAAAAGAATTCAAAATAAAATATAAGAACAACAATTAACATCATCCACGCAAAACAAATATAAACAAAAATATTTAGATGAAGATTCCCTTCTACCAGTGTACCGTGTAGGACTAAGCAGGAGTAAGATGTAACACCACTCACTTGATCAGTCCTGAAGACAGAGCAACAACGAAGATTGTCACCAAAATGACCTTAGATTACTTAAAAGGATTCGCCACTTTGAAATCGATATAAACCACGTTTTGGGGTAGAAAAAACAATTCAGCGTAACAAACAGTTACGTCACTCACCAGCGCAGCCAGAAATAAAAAAAAGGGGGGACTAATTTTTTTTTGTCATGATTAAAGCATATGCAAATCGAAAAGTTTTCATTTAGGCAAATTGTAACAAATTAGAAAGATTTAGCGATAACATGCAGGAGCCCTGCTGTCGTTCATGCAGCAGACGCATAAAAAATAAATAAATGAAAGAAAATAAAAGTGTTTTCTATTCAATGATTGTCAACCTAAAACTATAAGTTTTTGTGCTTCGACCAGCAACTTAGGCCATCTTTACGGCTAGCATTTAGAAGCATAAGTTATTCATCTATACAATTTGTTATTGTAATATACAGTGCGAATGAGCTATCGCGACGCGTTTCGACCTTGCTCATTGCTCAAGGGTTTCATCAGGCGAAAAGAATAGCACATACTTAAACATGCAATGATATAAAACTGCAACCAAAACTTTGGAGTGTTATTCTTTTCGCCTGATGAGACCCTTGAGCAAGGTCGAAACACGTCGCGATATCTCATTCGCACTGTATATTACAATAATAAATTGTATAGAAGAATAAAAGTGGTTTCACCTGGTTTTAAAATTTTATTTTATTTGATGATGCAACAGCGGACGCAAACAAGGGTTTTCTTAACGTAGGCCATACGGGAAAGTCGCAGATTGGCGTTATTATTCAGGCAAGCAGGCATACAAATGATAGTATTTCAATTTTTAAACAAGCTTGTAGTATAACTAAGTACAATGGGTTTATTTGCGCAGCATGTCTGCAAACGAAATTTGGTTCGCGCCGAAAACTGCGTAAAATGCTTCCAGCGAGAATTTTTAGGCCCGGCCTACACTGTGAGTAAAATTGCGAACATACAGGCGTGTCGTTAATTTGTTTGAAACAATTCACTGCTTGTACGCTGGTAAAGAGATACGTTAAGCATACCAAATTTTGGTTTAAAATAAACCAAAGACAAGCTTTTGCGCTCACGAATTTACGCACAGTGAGATCGGTACTAAGCGGACGGCGTTAGCGCGACTTTCTGCTCGCAACCAGCGCACTCAGTTTAGACTTCAACACGATTTGAACAACGTCGCCGGACTCGCTGCTCTCATAGACAACGAGAACACTGTTACAAATCAACACAGCTATATACGGTGTAATATGCAGACATAGAAATTGATCGAAAAAGATTTCCTAAAAATAAATTAGCGTACTAGTTGCTGTAGTAAACATTTGACATAGAGCAGCTTGAAGTTGTAAAATTAATTTAAATCAGTCGATTCCCAACCTCAGCCGAAAATACAATTAAAGGATCAAACTGACATCGTAGCTAAGCTTTTGTAAACCGCAAAAACTTTTTGAGCAATATTATATTCATTGTGCCGTTTTTCAGGCAAATGGGTTCTCTATGCTGTCTGTTTAAATGTAGGCCTACATGAGGCGATTTAGTCCGCATAAACACGCATGATCGGTGAAACGGACCCAAAACAGTATACTGAAAAATCAACTTTGACGTTAAAGATATATGGAGAGTCATTCTCTTAGAAGAGATTTGCTTTCCTTCAGCAATTAGTGTTTTTTCCGAATGTTTTCAATTAAAATATTCTCGAAATTTATGAGGGTCGAAATACGATTAGATGATGTTGGCGACGTTTAATTCGTGGACTGATACACGTCAGTTCTCGGCCGCCTCAAATTCTCATCGGTATCTGAGTCTAGTTTTTGGAAAATGATGATTTTTGAAACAAAATGGATTGCGTTTTTTGGTGCAAAATCTCACTGCTTTCTGCCTCGTTCTCGTTCTCCCGCAAAAGCAAAGCAGTAACTTCAAGTTCAAGTTCAGATTCAATATATATTTCGTCAAGCACTACGATAACAAATAACATAATCCAAACAATTTTTACTTGTAAGTACTTGACAAGGAGGTAGCGAAAAGACCACAATGGTCATCAAAGTCAGCTACCACCCCAGCGCATCATCTTTAGATAGTTTTAGTTTTACTTAAACGAACAAAAAGCAAGCATTATGTACAATCAGTCATAAGGCTTAAAGGTGAATTTACACGGTATCCGTTTTTCGTACGTTTTCGTCCGTTTTTATACGTTTTTGCTTCTCCTTGACTAAGTATGCGCTTTTTCATCCGCATTTTTATGTGTCCATATCCGCACTAACCAGACAGTCACATACTGGACAAAAGTTTTCCGAAAAAATTTTTTTGTAAAGCGGTACAGCTCTATTTCGAAATATCGCTCTTATCGTTCATACAAAAAATTTTTGAACAAAATTTTTATCAATATATAACAGTCTACTTAGTGCGTATTTGGACTCACAAAAATGCGCATGAAAAAGCGCATATTTTTTCAAGGAGAAGCAAAAACGTAAAAAAACGGACGAAAGCGTACGAAAAACGGATACTGTGTAAATTCACCTTAACAGTATTTATGCTGACGATACATTATTATCATTCCAAGACAGCGCGATACAGGCTATGAAATGATCGAACATTTTCAATATATAAATATCAACTTTCAATATGCAAGTATTTCCACTCTCCGGGTTTTCTTTCTACGCTCAATATTGTTTCAATAAAATCAAGTTTTTATGCGCAATTGCTATATAAAATAATGTGGCGTAATTGATAGTTTTTTCAATCATGTTTATCAAAATTGATTTTTGTGATTAAAAATGATTCACTTTGCCTTTTTTTGCTGCAAACGTTTTTTCAATCCGAATATCTTGGAAACAATACAAGCTAGACGCCTGAAATATTTTAAAGATACTGTAGAGAAGCAACAGTAATGACCTTGAAAACAGTTTTCTTTTAATGCAAAAGTTTTGACGTTGCGTATTTGCAACTCAGCGTGGAATTACACTCGAGATGAGCGTTTTCAAAAAGTTTTTTGAAATTTTTTCTTTAAATGATTTTTGTGAAATTGTGTACTTTCAAAAGGGGGGACTGGTCCCCCTAATCCCCCCCTGGCTGTGCCGGTGTCGTCACTTACGCCAGCAGATCAAAACTGTTACATTTTATTTCGTACTCTGTGCATGCAAACTTATCAAAATACACGACTACAGTACAGTATATCATCTTAAATTTATCACCACGAGTCTATTGCTTTTTTAATCAACTTCATAACGACGAATATACCATAGTGCAGGGGCGCCCAACTTTTTTCAATCGCGGGCCAAATTTGCTGTTCCAAAAGTTTCGTGGGCCAAAATTTAGTCTTACTTTATCTTCTTCTTCGCAAACTAAAGTCTTCCGATGAATTTCCTGGTGATTTCCGAAAAAAAAGGTCTTCACTTAGATTTGATCGTTTTTTTCCGCCAAAAACTAGGTGAAGACCAAAAAAAAAAGGTCTTCACTCAGGTTTTGATCGGTTTTTTCTGCCAAAAAGCAAGTAAACACACACACAAAAAAAAAGGTCATTCCGATGGATTTTGTGGGATTCTCCAAAAAGCAAGTAAGTACAAAAGAAATTCAAGGACTCGTTTCTGCAACTCACAACGTCAGCGCGGAAGTATCAATCAACCAACCGATGCAGAAACCTTTGGTGCGGGCCACTTTAAAACCTTTGGCCGGCCACTTGTGGCCCGCGGGCCGCGTGTTGGACGCCCCTGCCATAGTGTAATGTATACGCCTATACAGTAGGCAAATCCGTGTATGCAATCAGTAAACAAACACTTACCTTTCTATTTAGTTTTGTGAAGTTTCGCGGTATTTTCTTTATAGCAATCAGCAAGATTGTTCATTCTTCCCAAAGTTTTATTAACTGCTACTGTAGTTTACTGTCCAATGATTTTGATTTATCGTTGCAGTTTGTTTTATTTTAAAAACGAAATACTGTACTGTAAGGTTGTTTATTAAATTACTCTCTCTCATTGTCGCTGGTAGCTACAGTAAACTGAAGCGTGGTGCTCGTAGCTTTTCCTCGTCTTATCTTCCTTCGTCGTTCGGGTTAACAAGTTAAAATTTTAGCGGTAAAAGCTTGAATAAAAGACTTTACCATAACGAATTTAAAAAGCGGCGGGCCTTTACGTAATCGTTTTGTGTTAGTAAAGTCACGGTTGGGTGCACATTACAAAGCAAACATTTCTCAAACGATAATACTTTCTGTTTAGTGTACGCCAATATGTGACTGTGTTTCCAACTTGCCGTAACTGAAGTTAATGTAATCAGCGGCGTAACTCTATGCTGTGTGGAAATTGAACTTTTCCAGTGCACGATTAATAGGTCTAGGTAAAAATTCCAAATAGTTGCGAAGTAAATAAATATTTGGACAGCAAAAGCTCTGAATTGATGTTATAACAAGTGTGATGCTGCCGTTTTCGTAGTTGTATTTTTCATTCTGTAAATTGCAAAAAAAAACTGTTTTGATCAAATGATATTCTTATCCTCAAAACGTTTTGCTTATCTTTGCCTATTGCAGATTTACTGCAAAACAAAGATTTAAACCGATCAGTGGTCGAGAGGATACATCGTCTGCTGCTAAAACAAAAAATTTGGATATGATTCCCGGTCGGATCAAATCTAACGGTTTAAAGACTGGTATTTACAGGAATCACAGCTTCTCTACAGCTTTACACCTTGCCGATCATCAATAAAAGCAAGCTTTCTACTTTAAAACAACTTGACTTTAAGTCAACTTTGTTTGCAAATACCCCCCTACCATTCTTAGCTGCTGAATTGAACGGAAGTTTCCTAACTTTGAAGCTTGTTCAAAGTCATTTTACCAAAATTGGTCATTTTAGGGATCATACAATATTTAATTTAAATGACGTCACAAAGCAAAATACCATAATCCAAACTGGCAATTATTGAAACACCATATTTGATATGTGAATTGGTAGACGGCAGCACAAGTTGTTCTGGCTGCCAAAATTATGCTTTCGTTTGGTGGAAACAACAAAACCCAGTTCGGTAAATGCAAAACCAGCTCTTTCTTTTGATTTCAGCAATTGAATAAACATGTTCATTCTCTGTTCCTTTTAGCGCCGTTGTAAAAAAGCACAACACAAACTACTGTATATTACAAGTTAATATGCGAACGAGGTCAAACGCGGTCAAAAAAAAAAAACGGGAATCTGAGGAAACGCCTAAAGCGCATTATTCCTATCAATCAAAATCAATTAAGCGCTTTAAAGCTAACTAGGTCGCTAAAAGTTTTGTTTTACGCTCTTCGATTTCGCTACTGCAGAAGAGATTAATTATTATCTAGCAAAATTCAATACACTTTAATTCTAAGATTACAATCATATACCATAACACCTGATCGTATAATTTTTATGCACTATGTTCAAAAATTTGGCTTTTACACTCAACTTCTTGCTTCATCATAATTTCATTAATAGTGTTCAAATTATGTGTGATAATTGCTGTAATGTTTTGTTTACGATATTTTTTACGAGTTTTATGACTATTTTTTGGCAGGTTGTTTGGTTCTTTTATTATTTTTTTTCTTTAAAGGCCAATACCATCCACAAATCTTTTTTCCATAAATCTAAATACCCCGCAAAAATCTATAAAAATTTAGCGCTTTTAAATTACTACTACTACAGATTTAAAACTAATACGTACCAAAGACATATGCTACTACTGTTAATCAAACGAAAAAAATCATATAATGTACTCACTTGAGGTTGAAACCTAAAACTTTTAAATGGCTTTACAAACATGCATAAAAAGAAGATATTGAACTTTATAACTACTAAAGTGTTCATCAACAAAAAAAAAACTAAAAATCTTTTTTTTTTATTTATTAGCTACAACGTTGTTTCTAGATGACACTGATGTAGAATTCGTAAGTTGGTGTGGGTCAATCTATACTCGCTTTCAAAACTAATGCACAAATATTAAAAAAATTATACATAAATGTGGGTTTCTGTTGCTGAATGGAACAGATAAAACAAAGTTTTGGATTTGAAATAATGAATCACGTTCATTTGCATGGGTTATGGTGGTTTTGAGCTGAAAAATTTGTTGTTCATGAAAATTACCCAAAGAAATGTACTTTTTTACTCAAATTGCTAACTTTTGACAAATACAAGGTCATTTCGTAACGTTTTTGTTGATTGTGTTGTACTTGGCTGATTGAAACCGACCAAACTTTGCAGAATGGTCAAAATAATGTTACAGATTGCTATAACGTTGTTTTTAGATGACGCTGATGTAGAATTCGTAAGTTGGTGTGGATCAAACTATACTCGCTTTCAAAACTAATGCACAAATATTAAAAAAATTATACATAAATGTGGGTTTTTGTTGCTGAATGGAACAGATAAAACAAAGTTTTGGATTTGAAATAATGAATCACGTTCATTTGCATGGGTTATGGTGGTTTTGAGCTGAAAAATTTGTCATTCATGAAAATTACGCAATGAAATGTACTTCTTTACTTAAAATAGAAACTTTTGACGAATACGAGGTCATTTCGTAACGTTTTTGTTGATTGTGTTGTACTTGGCTGATTGAAACCGACCAAACTTTGCAGAATGGTCAAAATAATGTTACAGATTGCTATAACGTTGTTTCTAGATGACGCTGATGTAGAATTCGTAAGTTGGTGTGGGTCAATCTATACTCGCTTTCAAGACTAATGCACGAATGTTAAAGAAATTCTACATAAATGTGGGTTTCTGCTGCTGAATTGAACAGACAAAACAAAGTTTTGGATTTGAAATAATGAATCACGTTCATTTGCATGGGTTATGGTGGTTTTGAGCTGAAAAATTTGTCATTCATAAAAATTACCAAAAGAAATATACTTTTTTACTCAAATTACGAACTTTTGACGAATACAAGGTCATTCCGTACCGTTTTTGTTGATTGTGTTGTACTTGGCTGATTGAAACCGACCAAACTTTGCAGAATGGTCAAAATAATGTTACAGATTGCTATAACGTTGTTTTGAGATAACGCTGATGTAGAATTCGTAAGTTGGTGTGGGTCAATCTATACTCGCTTTCAAAACTAATGCACAAATGTTAAAGAAATTCTACATAAATGTGGTTTTTGTTGCTGAATGGAACAGATAAAACAAAGTTTTGGATTTGAAATAATGAATCACGTTCATTTGCATGGGTTATGGTGGTTTTGAGCTGAAAAATTTGTCATTCATGAAAATTACGCAATGAAATGTACTTCTTTACTTAAAATAGAAACTTTTGAGGAAGACGAGGTCATTCCGTAACGTTTTTGTTGATTGTGTTGTACTTGGCTGATTGAAACCGACCAAACTTTGCAGAATGGTCAAAATAATGTTACAGATTGCTATATCGTTGTTTTGAGATGACGCTGATGTAGAATTCGTAAGTTGGTGTGGGTCAATCTATACTCGCTTTCAAAACTAATGCACAAATGTTAAAGAAATTCTACATAAATGTGGGTTTCTGTTGCTGAATGGAACAGATAAAACAAAGTTTTGAATTTGAAATAATGAATCACGTTCATTTGCATGGGTTATGGTGGTTTTGAGCTGAAAAATTTGTTGTTCATGAAAATTACGCAATGAAATGTACTTTTTTGACTCAAATTACAAACTTTTGACGAATACGAGGTCATTTCGTAACGTTTTTGTTGATTGTGTTGTACTTGGCTGATTGAAACCGACCAAACTTTGCAGAATGGTCAAAATAATGTTACAGATTGCTATATCGTTGTTTTGAGATAACGCTGATGTAGAATTCGTAAGTTGGTGTGGGTCAATCTATACTCGCTTTCAAAACTAATGCACAAATGTTGGAGAAATTCTACATAAATGTGGGTTTCTGCTGCTGAATGGAACAGACAAAACAAAGTTTTGGATTTGAAATAATGAATCACGTTTATTTGCATGGGTTATGGTGGTTTTGAGCTGAAAAATTTGTTGTTCATGAAAATTACGCAATGAAATGTACTTTTTTGACTCAAATTGCTAACTTTTGACAAATACAAGGTCATTTCGTAACGTTTTTGTTGATTGTGTTGTACCTGGCTGATTGAAACCGACCAAACTTTGCAGAATGATCAAAATAATGTTACAGATTGCTATAACGTTGTTTCTAGATGACGCTGATGTAGAATTCGTAAGTTGGTGTGGGTCAATCTATACTCGCTTTCAAAACTAATGCACAAATGTCAAAGAAATTCTACATAAGTGTGGGTTTCTGTTGCTGAATGGAACAGATAAAACAAAGTTTTGGATTTGAAATAATGAATCACGTTCATTTGCATGGGTTATGGTGGTCTTGAGCTGAAAAATTTGTCGTTCATGAAAATTACGCAAAGAAATGTACTTTTTTACTCAAATTGCTAACTTTTGACGAATACAAGGTCATTTCGTAACGTTTTTGTTGATTGTGTTGTACTTGGCTGATTGAAACCGACCAAACTTTGCAGAATGATCAAAATAATGTTACAGATTGCTATATCGTTGTTTTTAGATGACGCTGATGTAGAATTCGTAAGTTGGTGTGGGTCAATCTATACTCGCTTTCAAAACTAATGCACAAATGTTAGAGAAAGTCTACACCAATATAGGTTTTTGTCGCTGAATGGAACAGACAAAACAAAGTTTTGGATTTGAAATAATGAATCACGTTCATTTGCATGGGTTATGGTGGTTTTGAGCTGAAAAATTTGTCATTCATAAAAATTACCAAAAGAAATATACTTTTTTACTCAAATTACGAACTTTTGACGAATACAAGGTCATTCCGTACCGTTTTTGTTGATTGTGTTGTACTTGGCTGATTGAAACCGACCAAACTTTGCAGAATGGTCAAAATAATGTTACAGATTGCTATAACGTTGTTTTGAGATGACGCTGATGTAGAATTCGTAAGTTGGTGTGGGTCAATCTATACTCGCTTTCAAAACTAATGCACAAATGTCAAAGAAATTCTACATAAGTGTGGTTTCTGTTGCTGAATGGAACAGATAAAACAAAGTTTTGGATTTGAAATAATGAATCACGTTCATTTGCATGGGTTATGGTGGTTTTGAGCTGAAAAATTTGTCATTCATGAAAATTACGCAATGAAATGTACTTCTTTACTTAAAATAGAAACTTTTGACGAATACGAGGTCATTTCGTAACGTTTTTGTTGATTGTGTTGTACTTGGCTGATTGAAACCGACCAAACTTTGCAGAATGATCAAAATAATGTTACAGATTGCTATAACGTTGTTTTTAGATGACGCTGATGTAGAATTCGTAAGTTGGTGTGGGTCAATCTATACTCGCTTTCAAAACTAATGCACAAATGTTGGAGAAACTCTACATAAATGTGGGTTTCTGTTGCTGAATGGAACAGATAAAACAAAGTTTTGGATTTGAAATAATGAATCACGTTCATTTGCATGGGTTATGGTGGTTTTGAGCTGAAAAATTTGTCGTTCATAAAAATTACCAAAAGAAATATACTTTTTTACTCAAATTACGAACTTTTGACGAATACAAGGTCATTCCGTACCGTTTTTGTTGATTGTGTTGTACTTGGCTGATTGAAACCGACCAAACTTTGCAGAATGGTCAAAATAATGTTACAGATTGCTATAACGTTGTTTCTAGATGACACTGATGTAGAATTCGTAAGTTGGTGTGGGTCAATCTATACTCGCTTTCAAATCTAATGCACAAATGTTAAAGAAATTCTACATAAATGTGGTTTTTGTTGCTGAATGGAACAGATAAAACAAAGTTTTGGATTTGAAATAATGAATCACGTTCATTTGCATGGGTTATGGTGGACTTGAGTTAAAAAATTTGTCATTCATGAAAATTACGCAATGAAATGTACTTCTTTACTTAAAATAGAAACTTTTGAGGAAGACGAGGTCATTCCGTAACGTTTTTGTTAATTGTGTTGTACTTGGCTGTTTGAAACCGACCAAACTTTGCAGAATGGTCAAAATAATGTTACAGATTGTTATATCGTTGTTTTGAGATGACGCTGATGTAGAATTCGTAAGTTGGTGTGGGTCAATCTATACTCGCTTTCAAAACTAATGCACAAATGTTAGAGAAAGTCTACACCAATATGGGTTTTTGTCGCTGAATGGAACAGATAAAACAAAGTTTTGGATTTGAAATAATGAATCACGTTCATTTGCATGGGTTATGGTGGTCTAGAGTTAAAAAATTTGTTGTTCATGAAAATTACGCAATGAAATGTACTTTTTTGACTCAAATTACAAACTTTTGGCAAATACAAGGTCATTTCGTAACGTTTTTGTTGATTGTGTTGTACTTGGCTGATTGAAACCGACCAAACTTTGCAGAATGGTCAAAATAATGTTACAGATTGCTATATCGTTGTTTCTAGATGACGCTGATGTAGAATTCGTAAGTTGGTGTGGGTCAATCTATACTCGCTTTCAAATCTAATGCACAAATGTTAAAGAAATTCTACATAAATGTGGTTTTTGTTGCTGAATGGAACAGACAAAACAAAGTTTTGGATTTGAAATAATGAATCACGTTCATTTGCATGGGTTATGGTGGACTTGAGTTAAAAAATTTGTCATTCATGAAAATTACGCAATGAAATGTACTTCTTTACTTAAAATAGAAACTTTTGAGGAAGACGAGGTCATTCCGTAACGTTTTTGTTAATTGTGTTGTACTTGGCTGATTGAAACCGACCAAACTTTGCAGAATGGTCAAAATAATGTTACAGATTGTTATATCGTTGTTTTGAGATGACGCTGATGTAGAATTCGTAAGTTGGTGTGGGTCAATCTATACTCGCTTTCAAAACTAATGCACAAATGTTAGAGAAAGTCTACACCAATATGGGTTTTTGTCGCTGAATGGAACAGATAAAACAAAGTTTTGGATTTGAAATAATGAATCACGTTCATTTGCATGGGTTATGGTGGTCTAGAGTTAAAAAATTTGTCATTCATGAAAATTACGCAATGAAATGTACTTTTTTGACTCAAATTACAAACTTTTGGCAAATACAAGGTCATTTCGTAACGTTTTTGTTGATTGTGTTGTACTTGGCTGATTGAAACCGACCAAACTTTGCAGAATGGTCAAAATAATGTTACAGATTGCTATAACGTTGTTTTTAGATGACGCTGATGTAGAATTCGTAAGTTGGTGTGGGTCAATCTACACTCGCTTTCAAAACTAATGCACAAATGTTGGAGAAATTCTACATAAGTGTGGTTTTTGTTGCTGAATGGAACAGATAAAACAAAGTTTTGGATTTGAAATAATGAATCACGTTCATTTGCGTTGGTTATGGTGGTTTTGAGCTGAAAAATTTGTCATTCATGAAAATTACGCAATGAAATGTACTTCTTTACTTAAAATAGAAACTTTTGAGGAAGACGAGGTCATTTCGTAACGTTTTTGTTGATTGTGTTGTACTTGGCTGATTGAAACCGACCAAACTTTGCAGAATGGTCAAAATAATGTTACAGATTGCTATATCGTTGTTTTTAGATGACGCTGATGTAGAATTCGTAAGTTGGTGTGGGTCAATCTATACTCGCTTTCAAAACTAATGTACAAATGTTAGGGAAATTCTACATAAATGTGGGTTTCTGTTGCTGAATGGAACAGATAAAACAAAGTTTTGGATTTGAAATAATGAATCACGTTCATTTGCATGGGTTATGGTGGTTTTGAGCTGAAAAATTTGTCATTCATGAAAATTACCAAAAGAAATATACTTTTTTGACTCAAATTACGAACTTTTGACGAATACAAGGTCATTTCGTAACGTTTTTGTTGATTGTGTTGTACTTGGCTGATTGAAACCGACCAAACTTTGCAGAATGGTCAAAATAATGTTACAGATTGCTATAACGTTGTTTTTAGATGACACTGATGTAGAATTCGTAAGTTGGTGTGGGTCAATCTATACTCGCTTTCAAAACTAATGCACAAATGTTAAAGAAATTCTACATAAGTGTGGTTTCTGTTGCTGAATGGAACAGATAAAACAAAGTTTTGGATTTGAAATAATGAATCACGTTCATTTGCATGGGTTATGGTGGTTTTGAGCTGAAAAATTTGTTGTTCATGAAAATTACCCAAAGAAATGTACTTTTTTACTCAAATTGCTAACTTTTGACAAATACAAGGTCATTTCGTAACGTTTTTGTTGATTGTGTTGTACTTGGCTGATTGAAACCGACCAAACTTTGCAGAACAGTCAAAATAATGTTACAGATTGCTATAACGTTGTTTTTAGATGACGCTGATGTAGAATTCGTAAGTTGGTGTGGGTCAATCTATACTCGCTTTCAAAACTAATGCACGAATGTTAAAGAAATTCTACATAAATGTGGATTTCTGCTGCTGAATGGAACAGACAAAACAAAGTTTTGGATTTGAAATAATGAATCACGTTCATTTGCATGGATTATGGTGGTTTTGAGCTGAAAAATTTGTCATTCATAAAAATTACCAAAAGAAATATACTTTTTTACTCAAATTACGAACTTTTGACGAATACAAGGTCATTCCGTAACGTTTTTGTTGATTGTGTTGTACTTGGCTGATTGAAACCGACCAAACTTTGCAGAATGATCAAAATAATGTTACAGATTGCTATATCGTTGTTTTGAGATGACGCTGATGTAGAATTCGTAAGTTGGTGTGGGTCAATCTATACTCGCTTTCAAAACTAATGCACAAATGTTAAAGAAATTCTACATAAATGTGGGTTTCTGCTGCTGAATTGAACAGACAAAACAAAGTTTTGGATTTGAAATAATGAATCACGTTCATTTGCATGGGTTATGGTGGTCTTGAGCTGAAAAATTTGTTGTTCATGAAAATTACGCAATGAAATGTACTTTTTTGACTCAAATTACGAACTTTTGGCAAATACAAGGTCATTTCGTACCGTTTTTGTTGATTGTGTTGTACTTGGCTGATTGAAACCGACCAAACTTTGCAGAATGGTCAAAATAATGTTACAGATTGCTATATCGTTGTTTCTAGATGACGCTGATGTAGAATTCGTAAGTTGATGTGGGTCAATCTATACTCGCTTTCAAAACTAATGCACAAATGTTAGAGAAATTCTACATAAATGTGGATTTTTGTTGCTGAATGGAACAGATAAAACAAAGTTTTGGATTTGAAATAATGAATCACGTTCATTTGCATGGGTTATGGTGGTTTTGAGCTGAAAAATTTGTCATTCATGAAAATTACGCAATGAAATGTACTTCTTTACTTAAAATAGAAACTTTTGAGGAAGACGAGGTCATTTCGTAACGTTTTTGTTGATTGTGTTGTACTTGGCTGATTGAAACCGACCAAACTTTGCAGAATGGTCAAAACAATGTTACAGATTGCTATATCGTTGTTTTGAGATGACGCTGATGTAGAATTCGTAAGTTGGTGTGGGTCAATCTATACTCGCTTTCAAAACTAATGTACAAATGTTAGAGAAATTCTACATAAATGTGGGTTTCTGTTGCTGAATTAAACAGACAAAACAAAGTTTTGGATTTGAAATAATGAATCACGTTCATTTGCATGGGTTATGGTGGTTTTGAGCTGAAAAATTTGTCATTCATGAAAATTACGCAATGAAATGTACTTCTTTACTTAAAATAGAAACTTTTGAGGAAGACGAGGTCATTTCGTAACGTTTTTGTTGATTGTGTTGTACTTGGCTGATTGAAACCGACCAAACTTTGCAGAATGGTCAAAATAATGTTACAGATTGCTATAACGTTGTTTCTAGATGACGCTGATGTAGAATTCGTAAGTTGGTGTGGGTCAATCTATACTCGCTTTCAAAACTAATGCACAAATGTCAAAGAAATTCTACATAAGTGTGGGTTTTTGTTGCTAAATGGAACAGATAAAACAAAGTTTTGGATTTGAAATAATGAATCACGTTCATTTGCATGGGTTATGGTGGTTTTGAACTGAAAAATTTGTTGTTCATAAAAATTACGCAATGAAATGTACTTTTTTGACTCAAATTGCTAACTTTTGACAAATACAAGGTCATTTCGTAACGTTTTTGTTGATTGTGTTGTACCTGGCTGATTGAAACCGACCAAACTTTGCAGAATGGTCAAAATAATGTCACAGATTGCTATAACGTTGTTTTTAGATGACGCTGATGTAGAATTCGTAAGTTGGTGTGGGTCAATCTATACTCGCTTTCAAAACTAATGCACGAAAGTTGGAGAAATTCTACATAAGTGTGGTTTTTGTTGCTGAATGGAACAGATAAAACAAAGTTTTGGATTTGAAATAATGAATCACGTTCATTTGCATGGGTTATGGTGGTTTTGAGCTGAAAAATTTGTTGTTCATGAAAATTACGCAATGAAATGTACTTCTTTACTTAAAATAGGAACTTTGACAAATACGAGGTCATTTCGTAACGTTTTTGTTGATTGTGTTGTACTTGGCTGTTTGAAGCCGACCAAACTTTGCAGAATGGTCAAAATAATGTTACAGATTGCTATAACGTTGTTTCTAGATGACGCTGATGTAGAATTCGTAAGTTGGTGTGGGTCAATCTATACTCGCTTTCAAAACTAATGCACAAATGTTAGAGAAATTCTACATAAATGTGGTTTTTGTTGCTGAATGGAACAGATAAAACAAAGTTTTGGATTTGAAATAATGAATCACGTTCATTTGCATGGGTTATGGTGGTTTTGAGCTGAAAAATTTGTTGTTCATGAAAATTACGCAATAAAATGTACTTTTTTGACTCAAATTCTGAAGTTTTGACAAATACAAGGTCATTTCGTAACGTTTTTGTTGATTGTGTTGTACCTGGCTGATTGAAACCGACCAAACTTTGCAGAATGGTCAAAATAATGTTACAGATTGCTATAACGTTGTTTCTAGATGACGCTGATGTAGAATTCGTAAGTTGGTGTGGGTCAATCTATACTCGCTTTCAAAACTAATGCACGAATGTTAAAGAAATTCTACATAAATGTGGGTTTCTGCTGCTGAATTGAACAGACAAAACAAAGTTTTGGATTTGAAATAATGAATCACGTTCATTTGCATGGGTTATGGTGGTTTTGAGCTGAAAAATTTGTTGTTCATGAAAATTACGCAATGAAATGTACTTTTTTGACTCAAATTACGAACTTTTGGCAAATACAAGGTCATTTCGTAACGTTTTTGTTGATTGTGTTGTACTTGGCTGATTGAAACCGACCAAACTTTGCAGAATGGTCAAAATAATGTTACAGATTGCTATAACGTTGTTTCTAGATGACGCTGATGTAGAATTCGTAAGTTGGTGTGGGTCAATCTGTACTCGCTTTCAAAACTAATGCACAAATGTTAGAGAAATTCTACATAAATGTGGTTTTTGTTGCTGAATGGAACAGACAAAACAAAGTTTTGGATTTGAAATAATGAATCACGTTCATTTGCGTGGGTTATGGTGGTTTTGAGCTGAAAAATTTGTCATTCATGAAAATTACGCAATGAAATGTACTTCTTTACTTAAAATAGAAACTTTTGAGGAAGACGAGGTCATTTCGTAACGTTTTTGTTGATTGTGTTGTACTTGGCTGATTGAAACCGACCAAACTTTGCAGAATGGTCAAAATAATGTTACAGATTGCTATAACGTTGTTTTTAGATGACGCTGATGTAGAATTCGTAAGTTGGTGTGGGTCAATCTATACTCGCTTTCAAAACTAATGCACAAATGTTAGAGAAATTCTACATAAATGTGGTTTTTGTTGCTGAATGGAACAGATAAAACAAAGTTTTGGATTTGAAATAATGAATCACGTTCATTTGCATGGGTTATGGTGGTTTTGAGCTGAAAAATTTGTTGTTCATGAAAATTACGCAATGAAATGTACTTTTTTGACTCAAATTACGAACTTTTGGCAAATACAAGGTCATTTCGTAACGTTTTTGTTGATTGTGTTGTACTTGGCTGATTGAAACCGACCAAACTTTGCAGAATGGTCAAAATAATGTTACAGATTGCTATAACGTTGTTTCTAGATGACGCTGATGTAGAATTCGTAAGTTGGTGTGGGTCAATCTGTACTCGCTTTCAAAACTAATGCACAAATGTTAGAGAAAGTCTACACCAATATGGGTTTTTGTCGCTGAATGGAACAGATAAAACAAAGTTTTGGATTTGAAATAATGAATCACGTTCATTTGCATGGGTTATGGTGGTTTTGAGCTGAAAAATTTGTCATTCATGAAAATTACGCAATGAAATGTACTTTTTTGACTCAAATTCTGAAGTTTTGACGAATACAAGGTCATTTCGTACCGTTTTTGTTGATTGTGTTGTACTTGGCTGATTGAAACCGACCAAACTTTGCAGAATGATCAAAATAATGTTACAGATTGCTATAACGTTGTTTCTAGATGACGCTGATGTAGAATTCGTAAGTTGGTGTGGGTCAATCTATACTCGCTTTCAAAACTAATGCACGAATGTTAGAGAAATTCTACATAAGTGTGGTTTCTGTTGCTGAATGGAACAGACAAAACAAAGTTTTGGATTTGAAATAATGAATCACGTTCATTTGCATGGGTTATGGTGGTCTTGAGCTGAAAAATTTGTTGTTCATAAAAATTACCCAAAGAAATATATTTTTTTACTCAAATTGCTAACTTTTGACAAATACAAGGTCATTTCGTAACGTTTTTGTTGATTGTGTTGTACTTGGCTGATTGAAACCGACCAAACTTTGCAGAATGGTCAAAATAATGTTGCAGATTGCTATATCGTTGTTTTGAGATGACGCTGATGTAGAATTCGTAAGTTGGTGTGGGTCAATCTTCATTCGCTTTCAAAACTAATGCACAAATGTTAAAGAAATTCTACATAAATGTGGGTTTTTGTTGCTGAATGGAACAGATAAAACAAAGTTTTGGATTTGAAATAATGAATCACGTTCATTTGCATGGGTTATGGTGGTTTTGAGCTGAAAAATTTGTTGTTCATGAAAATTACGCAATAAAATGTACTTTTTTGACTCAAATTGCTAACTTTTGACAAATACAAGGTCATTTCGTAACGTTTTTGTTGATTGTGTTGTACCTGGCTGATTGAAACCGACCAAACTTTGCAGAATGGTCAAAATAATGTTACAGATTGCTATAACGTTGTTTTTAGATGACGCTGATGTAGAATTCGTAAGTTGGTGTGGGTCCATCTACACTCGCTTTCAAATCTAATGTACAAATGTTGGAGAAATTCTACATAAATGTGGATTTTTGTTGCTGAATGGAACAGACAAAACAAAGTTTTGGATTTGAAATAATGAATCACGTTCATTTGCATGGGTTATGGTGGTTTTGAGCTGAAAAATTTGTTGTTCATGAAAATTACGCAATGAAATGTACTTCTTTACTTAAAATAGAAACTTATGACGAATACAAGGTCATTTCGTAACGTTTTTGTTGATTGTGTTGTACTTGGCTGTTTGAAACCGACCAAACTTTGCAGAATGGTCAAAATAATGTTACAGATTGCTATAACGTTGTTTTCAGATAATGCTGATATAAAATATGTAAGTGGGTATGTTTTATTCTTTCCAAACTTTCATTGTTTTTCACAAATGACGAAGGATATCGTCATAAAAATGATGCTTTGCAGCTGAATTTGCGAGTTGAGTCCAACCATTTGGTTTGTAAATGATAACACACGTTTTTCTTGTGATTTGTTATTGACTCTAGCTGATAAATTTGTTGTTCATGTAAGTTTAGGTTTGAGTTATGACTGTTTATTTTGTGAATTTCGTATTTCCGAAATTTATTCATTTTTCAGCACTTGGTTACCTAAGTTTCGCTTTGTGTGTGAGGAGTTTGAAATCTTGGTTGAAATATTTTGGTGCCTCACAGACGGAGGGTAAGGGGAAGAGCCCTCATTTCTTGGGCATTGCGGAAGTTGAGGATTAAAGCCATTAGCCGCTTGGAGATATTAGTTCAGTTTCAGAACTAATATCAATTTAAACGCCCTTTTGATGATTATTTGCTTCTTTTATAGCCATTTGATAAAACAAAATATTTGAGATTGGGGAGTTAGTTGAAGTATTGTGTATTTTGTCTTGCCTTTTCAGTCCTCTGACCTACTCTGGTCAAGTGCAGAAGTATTTCAGCGCCTACATTCTGTTATTTTTGTTGAACTCGATTAAGGGGTTGTGGGCGGGTCATGCCCTTTTAGCTGCAAAAGGTCCCCCGTATTCGCGCCATTACAAAAGGCTATTTGTTGTTTTTTTGTTTAATCGGTAATTTTGAATTCTTTTCCACGAAATGATCTTAATTTGTTATGACATTTAGGAGTTTATCAAAAGAACTTTTTACATTTTAAGTTGCTAAAGCGCATTTGACACACTGGTTAAAATTTCGTCCCTGTCCCATTGCTTCGGTAGTTTCGTCACTAATGTAATATAAGCAAAAAATCCTCAAATATTTTTGAGCAGACGGAGTTTTAACATTAGATCACCATAGCTCAAGTACTATTTTTCTGGATTGAATACATAAGTCATAATCAGTTCTTCCGGCTTTTGCAAACATTTTTATGATGGGCACAATATGCTCATGTTTAATTTTATTTTACTGTCAAGCCAAATCATTTTGTTGTTATGCTATTCTTTTCCATTATAAATATTCATAAAGTTTTGCAAGCTCACAATAGAAGTCTGCATATTTTGATGGATTGTTTTTTGTTTTTTGAAATAGAACGAACCTAAACTCAGAAAGAACACAAGGCAATTTTCTCAACTTAGTGTTTACTGTAACTTGATTGCTTAAACGCGACTTCTAGCGGTTTTTCACACGTTTTTAATATAAAGTTTTTGCGCGTTATTGTTAAAAACACGAAACGAAAAATGACGATTTTCCAGCGCAACCACCCTTTTTTTGAGTACGGTTCTATTCGTTCTAAAATGAGGGATTCTTTCGTATTGATGTCTTGAGCAAATCTTTCAAATTGGTTTTCTTCAAGGTATAATTTCAAGTTTAGATACAAAAGTTAGTTTAGAAAAGTCTTTCAACGTTGAGACTAAATTTTCTTCCATTTTAGTTCCATTTCTTGTATTAAATTGTTTTTATTTCGCTACAAAAGCATCTTGTTCAATTTCACGGTGAACGAAAGAATATAAAATACTTCTTCGATTTTTTCTCATTTTATGACGTCATATTTGAGGCACGCCGCAAAATCAGATTCAAAAGCATTATGTGTTGTCAACGATTTGTCTGAGAAAAAAAGGAATACTTTTGGTTCGCATATGTTTTGCTGAAGTTAGGCACCATCGACAATGCCTCATCACTTCGCATATTTGAAGCGATGCTCAATTGCACTCCGTAGAGTTAGCAATTGCACCGAATAGTTTGGGCTTTTAATGCGAAAACCATGACGTAACAGCAGCGAATACCCAAAAAAAATAAATGATAAAAATTCATCAAGTTCTTGATAAACATTTTGATTTGTAAGAAAACATTTTATTTTAATTATATACTTTTATTTTTTTTGTACAATTCTACAAGTGAGGCAAGGCCTCACCTGCCTTTCCTAACCGCACGTCCCTGTGTATCATGCATTTGCTGAGCCTTTAGCCTGATTGCTGTCGTAACTTTAATCCATGGAACGCGAAGTAAAAATTTTTACCGCATAATTATTGAAGCGATAAGTTTCTAAAATGGTAAAAAACCACAAGCAAGAAATAAACTAGAAATTACAAAAGTATTACAGCACTCGAAATTGTAGTATCGTATCAATACAATAAAGTACTTTAACAACAATTGCGACCTATTATGTTCTGTTTGTTCCTCGTAAAAAAAAAAGTTAGTCCCTACTACTTGATCGCTAACATAAACTTTGAAAAAAACTCATAAATAAAGATGTCATTTTGAAATTGAACTATTTTTCAAAAATTTGTGTTTGCTAAAACGTAAAAACAAAAATTTAGAAACATCACTGAAATCGTTATTTTGTTATCACTAAAAGTGAAAATCAAATTTTCAAAACATGGTTTTGAAAATTTGGTTTCAGCAAAGCATAAAAATAAAGTCTTGAAACAATTTGGAAATTAAAAATCTATTCCGAACACCAAAAATTAACGTATTTTTAAAAAATGTTAGTTCCAACTAAAAAGTTAATGCAACGTTAAAAAAAACATGTCTAAAAAACGTTATTTCCAAACAAATATTAATGTATTTTCAAAAAATTTGGTTTCATTTAGAAACGTAAAAAAAACGTTTTACAAACATCACTAAAAACATTATTTTGAAAGCCAAAAGTGAACATATTTTAAAAAATTTGGATTCAGAAAAGTGGAAAAATAGATTTTCAAATAAACTAAAATCAAAACTTTATTTCAACTACCAAAAATGGCAATTTTTAAAAAGTTAGTTTCAGCTAAAACGTAAAAACAACAGTTAAAAAACATTTAAAAACTACTATTTTGAAAACCAAAATTAAATGTAGTTTTAAAAGGTTGGTTTTATTGCAAACATAACAACAACATTTCAAAAGTATCATTACACTAAAAAACTCTATTTTAATAGTCAAAACTGAATATATTTTTTAAAATTTGTGTTCTTGCAAAAACGTAAAAATAACGTTTTAAAAACCTTACACCAAAAACGTTAATTTGGAAACCAAAATTAAACGTATTTTCAAAAGTTCTATTTAAGTAAAAATGTTTAAAAAATGCTTTAAAACTTCTACGCCAAAAACGTTGATTTGGAAACCGAAACCAAACGTATTTTCAAACGTTCGGTTTTTAAAAAACGTAAAAACAACGTTTCAAAAACCTTACACCAAAAACGTTAAATTGGAAACCAAAATTAAACGTATTTTCAAAAGTTCTATTTGAGTAAAAATGTTTAAAAAACGCTTTATAACTTCTACGCCAAAAACGTTGATTTGGAAACAAAAACTAAACGTATTTTCAAAAGTTCGGTTTTAAAAAAACGTAAAAACAACGTTTCAAAAACCTTACACCAAAAACGTTTATTTGGAAACCAAAATTAAACGTATTTTTAAAATTTCAATTTAAGCAAAAACGTTAAAAAAACGCTTTAAAACTTCTACGCCAAAAACGTTGATTCGGAAACCAAAACTGAACGAATTTTCAAAAGTTCGGTTTTAAAAAAAACGTAAAAATAACGTTTTAAAAACCTTACAACAAAAACGTTGATTTTGAAACCAAAATAAAACATATTTTCAAAAGCTTGGTTTCAGCAAAAACGTTTAAAAAACGTTTTAAAAACATTGCACAAAAACGTTGATTTGGAAACTAGAAATAAACATATTTTTTGAAGGTTTGGTTTCAGCAAAAACGTTAAAAGAACGTTTTAAATACATTAAAACGAAACGTTTTTTTTTTAACCAAAATAAAACGTTTTGAAACGTTTTATTTACGTTTTTTGTTGCTTGGGATGACGCGGAGATGGGCCCAGCAAACTCGATTACCTGCTTTGGCTTAATCTAGCGAGTATAATATATAAGATTTGATTTGGCAGTCAAAGCAATACATTGATACATCGGCAGGCCGAGAAGGTAAGGGCGTTGTTTTTTACGACAACCTTGATCGCATGATCTGGGTTCTATCCGCACCCTTGTCACGTTGATGCGTTCTCGAGTAAGGCGCTGCCACGGTGATTCAATTGTTATTGTCTCTGCATGGTGATTTTGAATAAGTAGCAAATTTACATAGAAACTTGGGGAAAAAAACTTGGAAAGAAAAAAAACTTGTAAAAAGGTCAACTCCAGCGAATACGGATTCGTTCAGAGAATAGCGCTACTGTCTCTTTTTTGAAACAAGAGGATATAGAGATACATAAGTCAATCAATCAATCAATCAAATTCTGAAAGAGAGAGGCATTCAGGTCAAGTTTTTCACTCTCGGCCAAAATGTTGCAAAAAGTCTAAAATGCATTTTCACCGAATTTGGATTCTCTACGACTTGTCGTTTTCAAGATAATACAGTTCAAAATTAACGATTTTCCTCTTACTTCGGTGTTGCCATTTTGTCAGTATGGTTGTAAAAGAATCACTCTTGAAAAATTGGCTTGCGTTCAATCGAAAAGCAGCTAATTTATAATTCTGACCCTTTACTTCGTCTTGACAAAAACCTGCTGCTGCAAAGCGCTTATTGAGAATCAGGAACATTCGGTAACTTTTTGAAATTTTGCTTTTAATTGGCAAACCTGGAAAAATTTCGGAGGAGAAAAGGCTTTTAAAAGGAAATCTAAGCTGCTATACCTCGGGAACGGAAGGTTGTAGAAAGCTCATATTTAGTGAAGTTACTGTAGATTATAAGATCTGTCAAAGCATTTTGAGAGAAAACCGAACAAAAATAACCCCCACCTGAATGCTCTTTTAATGCTTTAGACAGTCAGCTATCCAAACTTCTAGTTTTTTCTTGTACGCCCAAACAGCTGCCAGGTTTTTGCAATTTAATTTGTAGCTCGTTAGTGGTTAAGTGCAAAGAGCTGTATCAAACCAAGTTGCAAGACATTAAAAAACTAGAAGTGTATTTTAAAACTTAGAAACTTTAAAGATAAGAAGTGTAAAAACTTTGAAATCAGTTGGTTTAAGAGCACAATCTTGTAAAAAGTAAAATGTATTTTTCCCTAAAATGCTACCGATTTATTATTACGATAAAAACAAGAAAAAAATTATTCTGGGTTAAAAAAAAGACTTGTTTGTAATTGTAAGCTGACAAAATTTTTTTAGGTTGACGTACCAGAGAATTTGGATTTTTTATGCATTTTGCCATTTGCCTGAATGTCATCTCATAAATCTGAAGAAACTGGGCCGGATGAATAAGGTCGAGAAATTCTTCTAATTCATCCAGAAATAGTTGTTCTTTCTTTGTGGCTATTTTGGGCCATTTTTTGAAGAATTTATGCATAGCTTCTTTTATTAATCTTTCGTCTTTTGAAAGATATTGACTGATGCAATAAACCAACTGAGGGTGAAAATACTCGATTTTGGGGAGGGCATGTAGAGGAATCAAAATATGATGCAGAAATTCGATATGCTCTTGTTTTATGGGTGCAGTTAAACCATTACTAATACTCCCGACAACTTCCAATAGTTCAGTAATCCCTGGAAAGTAGTTGTTTTCGTAGATGATTTGCTGCAATCGAAATCCTATTTCTTTCCGGAGAAAAGCTCTCAAAGAGATGAACTTTGCATATAGCCTGTGTAGCGTAGTTCTTAAAATTTCTCTTTCTCTGTGATCTTCGCTTGCAAAAGAGTCTATAACCTGCCCCACAAAATTATGATCAATAAATTTCTTGGCAATACTGGCCTGAAAGTCTTCTGACTCAAGAACTTTAATGAAAAGCATGTACACCAATCGCATGTGAGGCCAAGTGATTTCGGGGACATCTTCGTCACGATCTGGGTCGTAAAGTCTGCGCTTTGACGCAATGCTCCTAAAAATGTTATGAGCAAAAAGGGCTGCTATAAGAGCGTATATGGGCTCTATCAAAACTTCTCTTTTATCATTCAAAAACTCAATGCATTCGTTTAAATAAGCCCTTTTTATTTCTTTCTTCTTTAAATCAGCTTCGGGTTGACGGAAATCGCATAATTGGCAACAAAATTTTATTTTTTGTGCAAATAGATCGAGCCGCGTGTCTGGACTTGCATAACATAATAGCGCCAAATGACTACTTTTTTCTTCCTCTGTCATCGTACATTGCAAAAAAAAAAAACGTTTAGATGTTGTCCTGAACATTTTTCATTCGATTCATGTTTTATATTATCGAAATATTCCTATACTCAATATCTAAATTTAACTATGACATCACAACTTTTGATTAAAAGCAAGAAGAAACAGGATATTTTAAGAAACAATTGCCGCTTAATATTTATCCCTTTGAGTAACTTGTACTCCGTTTTTCTAAAGGTTAGACATTTTTTATTTTATATTTGCTATTTTATCTAATTTTTTTTTTTATTTTATAATATTTTTTATTTTATATTATATTTATTTTATCTAAGTGTCATGATCACAATATTTTTAGGAAAGGTAAACCACTAGTGAGTCAGTAGTGCTGACCACTGCTACTCTAAAACTTGAAACTTACCAAAGTTTAAAGAAGCACAATTAAAAAAACAAGCAATGTTATGTAATCCAATTAAAGATACAGTATATGCAACGATACAATGTTCATTTATACAACAACTACTTTTCAATACAATGTTCAATACAACGATACACTGTTCATTTATACAATTTTACGATACTACCACTTTCAAACCCATTATTCCAAACACCATTGCAAACACACACATACAGTAAATTTACTTAGAGTGAAATTTTTTAAAGCATTCATTTTTGTAATTACATAATGGCACTTTGCAAATAGTACATTCTCATTTTGTGCGATGGGGCTGCTTTTTTGTGCTACACAAGTTACATCTGCGCCATTTTCCTGTCATTGCGGGTAAATGGTCAGATCCATCCAGCTGAATTGCTAAGGATATGGTTGTTTTATGTCTCTTAGAGTTTGCCATGCCTCCTGCGGCCATTTCAGAGCTTTTTTTGGATCGCGCTTGTCTACACGGATGGCGCTCCAGAGACCATGTATGAAGCTCAACTTGAATTTTTTTCAGCGGCACAGTAACCTCGTGAATGCATTTGAATAATACAAGTGCATTTACTACAGTCACATCTAAAAAATGAAATGCAATGCGATGCCACCACTTTTTGCTCTTGCGATCCAGACCATACAAGGATTTTAACATATCAGCTTCTTCGACGTAGCACATATGCTTATTGTAGTCCTTGTTGACTTGATTACATACGACTGTAATGGTGCTTCGATCTTTATTTTTTCTTGTGGTGTTCTCCTGTAAGCTTGGATCGCGTATGTTTGAAACAAACTGGACTGCCTTGTTGTCCATCCATTTTGTAATTGATACGCCACTTGGATCTATTCTCCAATCAAGATCACCTATTTTCATATCTTCATCCTTTTTCATTTCCGGAACATGCTTTCTGGATGATTCGATTGTTCCGCAATAATCAGTTTCTTGTTGTTTAAGAAAATTGGCCAATGGCACCGCTCAAAAAAATTGTCCTCATAAATTTAGTACAATTTTTCGTTCAAAGCACGGCTAGCTTTTTCAATAACACTCTCACCTAAACCGAGTCCTTTTTCTTTGTTTTTTCCAGTATCGACCCTAAATTCGCAAAGACAACCTTGTGAGTCAGCTCTGCTCCACACCTTGTAACCTCTTTTTATCGTTTTTTTTGGAAGGTATTGCTTGAACGAACACCTTCCTTTAAATTTAATCATTGATTCCTCAATTGATAATTGATGCTCTGTTGGATTGTAGAATTTTGCAAATTATCGACTTAAACCGTTAAGAAGTGGTCATAATTTGTACAGCTTGTCAAATTTGTCAGAATCCCTTGAAGGCATTGCACTGTTGCCGTTAAGGTGAAAATTTGCGAGCAGCAACTGAAACCTCTTGAGGGGCATTGCAGATGATATATATTACTCTTTCAACATGGGGTCAGAGAATCGCTTATAATCTTATTTATAGCAGTTACCAGCCATTACTATATAGCAGTTACCAGCCATTGTAAAAAAATCATGTTATACAACTCGCCGAAGCCAAACAAATATTTTTATATTGGAGGCCACAATTCAATTATGCTAATGTTACCAACGTATCTCCACCAACTACCGGTACCGCAAAAATTATGTACCATCACTTTGATTATTGTTGGCTATCACTTCTTCTTCATTAGATGTTACTTCTTCGTCGTCTTCGGAATCCTACGGAAAATGTACAATAACCTCCTCGAAAAGCGTGAATAGTTGATCTGCATCATTGATAGAAAAAGTATCACGATCCATCTGAGACAAAAAAATGTTGCTCTTGCATTAAAAGAAACCAATACATTGGATTTGAACGTTAGATAGGTATAATCAAGATGAACACTCATTAGCACTTCCACTAAAATTAGTCTTCACCTCTTTTTGTGGCGGTCAGATGGCACCTTTTCTTCTTTGAGTTGCTACGTCTTAGGTTGGCCCTTCAGTTCTCACCCTTTATTAAAAACATCTGGATTGACACCTTTTCACTCCGGTAAGTATCCACAAACAATATTGCGGTAGAAATTTTTTTTATTCAGTAATGTTTCTCTTCGATATTGATGCCTATAATAAGGATATACAGCAGGCTATTCCACAGTTATTATTGCTAACTTGCTAACTGAAACTATTTACAGAAGATAGATACTGTACCCAGGGCCTCAGAGAGAAAATTTTCCAGGGGATACGAAGGTCGATACCGGGCCCCCAAATCTTCTTGGGCCCCAAGCCTAATCGGGGCCCACGCCGTTAAATCATTTTGTGTCCGATGGGTGTAGATCTTCAGTCGCGTAGCCAGGATTTCGCAAAGGGGGGGGGGGCTTTTTTTTGAAGTTTGATTCAACCGTAAACGAACTTGACCCAAATTTTCATTTGTTTTCAGTTGGATTGAGGCAAATTCAGAGCGTTTTTCAGTCCAAAATCAAGTGATCTCCAAAAAAAATAATTTTTTTTGCATACTTTTCAGGCCAATGGGAGGGGGGCTATAGCACCATTTGCCCCCCCCCCCAGCTACGCTACTGTAGATCTTCATTTAAAAGTGAGGGGATAACGATATTTGCATACAGCTAGGACCTATTAAAAACACAACTAGAGATAAAATTGGTTTAAATCCATCTAGGGGGTCTGGGGGAGCGCTGTGAGCTCCCTCAGCGGGGTCCGGGCATAGCCCCGGGAGCTTTAGCACTTTTTATGTTTCTCGAGGGTAAAATACAGCATTTGATCAACATCCCAGCACCAAACTTGCTTAAATTGACGAGCAGAAAACGTGATATACATGAAAGAAAGTATGTGAAGTGGGGGATGATGACATTGGCACAATATTATACAATATAATGACTTTAATACTGCAAATCCAAATATTTCACTGATAAAAGTTTTAAGAAGTCATCTGCAATCATAGACTTCACAAACCCAAATACCTATTAAACTCAAACAGATAGAGTGAGTTACTTAATGATAGTAGTATAGAATGTCAACTTTGACTCCGCTCTCTGAGGTTGAAGTGCTTTTGGATCTCTGGAAATGTGGGCCCTCGTACATTGTTATACCGTAGAATTAGGGCTCTCAAGTCAGAGAAATGTAACAAAACATTAATTTCGGTGCAATTGTATGGCTTTTGATACATTTCCTCTTTTTAATCAAATCAGCCACTTTTAGATGGCCTAAAGGCTGGGTAGCAAAAATAGCGACCAATTACCAGTACTGAATAGGCTGACTGATATTTTTACTGTAGGCAAGTTTGATTACGGTGTTATGGTGCGATACCAAAACTTATTAACACGGGAACCTGAACTCTTTTGGGCCCCTTGAGCCCGGGGTCCCCCTAGGCCCGGTCCCGGGTACGATATACCTCCTGAACTCCCCTCTCGCAGGCCCTGACTGTACTAGTAGGAGATAAGCGTTATAGTTGTAAGTCTGCTTCAATTCCTAGCAATAGCATTCGCTCAAGATTGTTTCATGACATTTTATTTGTTCACTTTTGCAATAACGTGCAAGTTACATTGCATTAGCAGCTAGCCTATATTGCTATGACTTGCAAGACACAGTTTTAGTATCAAAAATCTCACAAATCATTGTTTAAAATCATATCTACCTTTAATACATGATTACTTAAACTAAAGTCATGAAAACATAGCCGGCTTACAAACAAATTTGATAATTTAGAATATACTATCAAGGACCGTTATGTAGCAGTGGGTAGCACAACTGACCACCGGATTTCCTTCAATAAACACTTAGTAACGCACAATTACAAGGTAATTAGTGTTAGTACAAGTAGCAACTCCCCATACCATACAAATCACGACTTGAAGTACGAAAAAAATGTACTACTGCAATTTGGAGCAAATATTAAAATAAAGAAAGAATTAAAAACTCACCTTCAACTTTACCTTCGCCGAACACGTGGCAGAATAAGTCATGTTGCACTTATGACTTATGGGAGAAAAAGTCTCATCGCAAGAGCGTGAAACTTAGTGGTTAGTTTTGACTCGCACTGCTACTCTCCTTGAAATTGCACTGCAGCGTGGTGGTTAGTAGCTGAAACTGCCACTCAAAGGGTTATTTTCGCAAATCATAAAAGTAATCGTATAATATTTTCTTCAAAATTAAACCAATCCGTGCTTTAAAAAACGTGCGGAATTTTGATAATTTTTTTTTGACTTTGAAAAAGTGTAACTATAACTTTGGATGGGCCATATTTTTGGATTGGCGATTACAATTACTATAATGTAAATCTTATGACAATCAAAAAGTAAAACTAAGGATAAGCAAAAGCACATCACATCACAAAAATCTTTTGTGCATAATCTATGCAATGTGATTCCATCCATCAGCCTTTTTATTTATTGATTGGCTAAGCTATGACGTCATACTGCTGTACTCGAAAGGATAGAGTTTTTTATACCCCTCCAGATGTCGTATTAAATCAAAATTGTATCTCTAGAGTTGCCAGGGTTGAAAGACGTTAATCACTCATTTTAGTTAGCAAATTTTGAAATTGCTTCCAATCCTCAGATATAGTGCTCAAGGAATAGTTAAGTCAGAGCAACATTACTACTTTTCTAATTCATTTACTTATTTTTTAATTATTTGTCTACATACGTATTTATTTTTCTAATTCAGTTAAGGGGGTTCAGGGCAAGAGCACTTGGGACATTGTTTCACAAAATAAATAACGATTTAATGGCAACATGACAACACTTTTGTTGTCATTAAATCATTATTCATTTTGTGAAACAACGTCCCATGTGCTCTTGTCCTGAACCCCTTTAACTGAATTTGATTTACGCTCACCTAGTTAGTGGTTTGAGCACTCTCGGTTTAGGAATCTCATGACTATGAACTTTGTCTTAGTCTCTCTTAAAATTTGAATATTTATTTTTCTAAATTAGCAAGATTTACTGACCACTACACAGTTCACCGTGATACATGCATTTGCATTCGTCAGATGGTTTCATTCAAATAAAATTCTATTAGAAAAGTTGTTGGTCAGTCTTGTGGTCAGTAAATCTTTGCCAATTTAGAAAATTTAATGTAAATTCAACTTGAAGCAAAGAGCCAAAACGTGGGCGAAAATTTTTTCTGGACGTTTCAAGACATTACTAATCTCATCATCAGCAGATAAATAATTAAGGAAAGAACAACTTGGCATGAGCAAAAGCTCAGGAAAAAAGGCAAAGCGGCGGCGTAAAAAGGGCCAAGGTAAAATTCAAAGCAATATTATTTTCACACGTTAAACAAACACAATGGAGTTGAAGCTTTATCAGAATTTAGGTTTGCATTTCTTTGTTGAATCATTAAGGTTTTTTTTAATTAGTAATTTTTGCCAACAATCTAATCTAGCCAAAATGATGGGGATTTTGAAACAAACTATGTGATTAGGGTTATCTGTCAAATGTCGAATGACGTCCCGTATCTTGCGGCGTTTTGCCAATGTAAGAACTGATAGATTTGGTATACAACCCTGAAAAGGTTGACTTTTATTTTCTGTCGTTTCAATTCCGTTCGACGTTCTGGCAACTAAAATATCGAAAAAAGGCAGTATTTGGCATTTTCTTCTTCTTTGGTGAATTTTAGATTTGGATGAATAGAGTAGAATTTTTGATATACGGATTCACGTCATTTGGGTTGTAGGATGCCGAAAATAGATCATCAAAGGAGCGCATGATAATGGGCGGATTTTTTATTTTTGCCAAGACTTTGTTTGTTATCCAAGTTGTTGTTGCCTTGGGTCCGTTTCACACTTGCGACAGCTGGTCGTACGATTAATTTGGTTGTACGACCAGCTGGGTCAAGATTCAATGTGATGCGGCCAAAATTGGGGTCAAAAACGACCAAATGTCCGACCACGTCCAAATGTGAAAGGCGCCATTCAAATCGATGCAATCATCTGGTCTGACTTCCACTGTAGTATCGAGCAGCAGCATTAATTTGCTAAAACATTCCACCATTTGCAGTGCCAGCAAAATTGTGGTCAAATGTGTTCGACAAGCCGTGACATTCATTCTATTGTGCCAACTCAATGTGCTCCCAAAATGTTAATTGATGGATCTTTGACGTCAAAATAACCAAACGTGAAGGATTTGGTTACAAATTTGTGCCATTGTTCAGATGCACTTCGTATCAATCAAATCTGTTTGGAAGACAATTTTACTGAATCCGTTTTCTCTTAAAACATGCAAAGTGCTGTGATAGTTCTACAGTTGAGAGGTTAGAATGTTTGTCTAAAGAGGCCGGTAGACAATAAAAAAAAATGATGCGAGAGAAAACTTGAAAACCACATGCGCCCCTAAAATATGGAGGGCTGCTTCTAGATAGCAGAATAATATTTTAATAGCGTAATCGGATGAGGTTTTTGAGACTTATTTTTTTAATTGACTTATTAGAACTACGTTTGTATTTTTATTGCGTGTTCGCATCTGGAGGGGGAGATTTGGGGTTCAAATCTCGGGCCGGTCAAATTGGACACAGTGTTGTTACCCGCTCCCAGTCGTGGCAACATCTTTTTAAGAGTTGTGAAGCTATCAGGCGCAATGACACAGAGATGAGCGCAGCAAACTCGTTACACGCTTCGGCGTAATAAAGCGAGTAAGCAAAGGTGTGACTTGGATAGCACGCTGTGTTTGTGAGTGCCCATACGTTTTTATGCATCTTAAAAATGAAATAAATGAAAATTGTGAAAAAAAAGAGAAGCACGCTAAACTTGCCATTTTATGTACTGATATTAAATTTTAGTTCGTACTTTTGAAAAAACAAATCAGATTAAGAGGACGATATATTTTTGCCCAAATCTCTCTGAAACTCATGGTCTAGTTGGGCATATGAAAGACTTTCTAAGCTCAGCATTGGCGCTTGAGAGCAGCGCGTAGGATAAAAAAACAGTCAAGAAAGAAAAAATCAAATCTTTCAATACACTCGCTGTATTACGCCGAAGTGTGTAATGAGTTTGCATGGCCTACCTCCGCGTATTTGTGCCCGGGCAAAATCGCTTCTTTCGAAGAAATGTCGCAGCGGTGGCGAGCCGTTGGAAACCCTGCGTACGATTTGACAGGCCCGAGATTTGGACCTCAGACCTCCCGCTCGAGAGAGCGCCAACATGACAGAAATTTCCTCCTTCGCATCAATAACGAAAATTTTTTATGAGGTGCTACCGAACGAAATACTCGATAAAGGCAAGAGGTTATTTTTACACGTGCATCTGAAGCTCTGAGAGCTCGGTAACGTCATTTTCGCTCGCTAAGTTGCTTGGATCGATTACGAGATATAACTCGAGCAAAACACGTCACATTTTCCTCGCCAACTTAACGAAGGTTTCGAAGCATTCTTTAACCGTTCAAAAAATCTTTTTTGGTTCAGAAATTTAATGGAAAAATGTTGAAAACTTCTAACTAAAGCGAATTTTTGCTGAAAAGTAATTAAAATCGTCTCCATGTTTGCCATTAGACTGCTAAGAAAAAAGCTATTTGGATTGAGAACCGTTTGCTGTTTCGACTGATAAAGAAATATTGAGCAGCGCCAGTTGACAAAAATAGCAAAACACTTTTTTTACAAGAACAATTTTCAAGGAACACGAGGCTCATTTTTGATCAAAATGTAAGAACAAATTAAAAACAATGCCAGCCTCGGCAGCAAAATAAACTAAAAAAAAAAATTCAAATCAAAGAAAGAAACTAAATTTTGTGGCGATTCAAAACAATAAAGTTTAGTGATTTTCTTGTGTTTGCAAGCAAAATTGCCACTACTCCAAGATTATAGAGCGCTGTGGCTCTGCGCAAGCAATTGAGAAATTTTTTTGGCAGTTGTTCAACTTGAAAAAAAGCTTGCTTTTTCTGTTTTGCAATTTTACGATGCTGCAAAAGCAGGAAAAAAGCCTTCACTTAAGCAGACAGAGCAAAAGGAATTAAACAGTGTTACAAACATGGCTGCTAAAATTGACATCGATGCTCACAAAATTTTTTTAAAAATCAAGAATAAATGAGGCAAATTTTGGCAAAAATTTAAAAACAGTAAGTTTCATCTCAAGATTTACGTGTTTTAAAAAAGAATAGTTTACATCTACTTGTTCACTTTTGAAAAATTTTGAAGCCTAAAGTTACTGTTAACATATCAGTTTACCCAATAACAACCTCAAGAGCGTTTTACGTCACTTAAAAAAATTGTAACATAGAAAAAGTTGTTCTTTCTTAACATTGATCCAAAAAATAAATTAAATTCTGTACTTCATTGACTAATTATTATCAGTTGAGGAATTTGCAAGCTTAGAATAATTACGCATGGCTGGTAGTATATTTTTCCATAACAATGCAGTACATATTGTACGCTTGAACATATTATTTTGAAGTAAAAAAAGCATCTGACGTCACAGTGAGATATGTATTGCGTAGTAACAAAGGTTACAAACATCTCGCAAAGAAATTCGAGCGAACAGTTTTAACGGGTGTTGAACGAGACGGTTCAGAAATGGCATTTTGTCTATAAAGTTTTTTTTGTTCGTTAGCACCTTTTAGCGAGCGAGAATGGCTTTTACGAGCTCGCTAACATGTTCTGTCACGTGGACCCTGGAACGGAACCGGAATCCAGCCTCTTTAGACCACAAACCAAGCGTCCTAAGGCCCAATCTACACTGCGCGTGAAATCGTGAGCGCACGAGGGTATTATTATAGTTTCTTTTAAACAAAATCGATACGCCAAAGTTAGAAGCTGCTAGTTGTTCAAAATAAATTAAAGAAACGCTCTTGCGCTCACGATTTTACTCACAGCGTAGACCGGGCCGAACGTAAATTGGAGCTGGACCGTCGTTTATCTGGGATTTGATTCAAAGGAGTTACAAAAAGGTTTGAGTTCATCAACAAAAGAAGAGCTAAGAACATTTCGTGAGACGTTCAGGCCAACACTAAAACTATTGTAAATCACTTTCTTTCAGAAAAGAATAATTTGAACTAGGTAAATATTTGGAAACGTTGTTTAGGCAGTAGTGAACTCTACAAGCCTGTGCCAAAGTTTTGATGATTATTCAACTAAAACCGCTTGATAATCATCATCGTTTAGTAGGAATTCTACACGACATTTTGAAAAACATTTCTGGGATCTTTTCACATTTTGACATCACACTTCTAAGATGACGTCAAAAAACACAAACAACTCTCAACGATCCAAGATTGCTGTTGGAATGATGTCACATTTAAATGTACGGTAGGCTGATGTTTTTTAGTGCATTTTTGCTTCTAATCAAATCAAATCAAATCTTTCATGCTCGCTGTATTACGCCGAAGCGTGTAGCGAGTTTGCGGGACCCATCTCTGCGTCATTGCTCCTGCGGGCAACACAGCTTTTTTCGAAGAAATATCGCAGCGGTGGCGAGCCTTTGGCAACACGTTTTCCGATTTGACGGCCGGAGATTTGAACTTCACACCTACCGCTTCAGAGACGAACGCGTAACCGCTCGACCAACAGAAACAGCAAAGAAAACACGCAATTTTCGAGTCAGGCAACCACCTTTCATGTCATATTCCACCCATAAGAGGCCACACTCTTTCTTTTTGTAGCTAAACATCAAGCAGGAAAACTGTGAATGATTTTGTAAAGTGTTTGCTTTGATTCGACTGGAATTCAAATCCAAGTCTATCGTTTTTGTATGAAACACTCAGACAACTATATGCGTAATTGATTGAATTAGTTTCAGGTTTACGAATTTGATCAATTTTTATTCGAGTTTAAGTTTGAGTTCGAGTTCGGCTAATTTTAGCTAGTCCGAGTTCAAGTTTGACTTCTCAAATTTATTTGTTTTTCGAGTTCAATTTCGGCAAAAATATCAAGTTTTTCGAGTTCGAGTTCAGGCTGACTCTGCTTTTCGACTTAATTGCTCTCGCTTGTTATGAACATGCTGTTTGTTTGGTCACCACGGCTTAAACAAATGAACAACAATCTCAATTTACGCTGCATCATAACCAAAAAAAATTTCTTTCCCACTATTTTTTTAATCTTTCAATTCCTTTTTAACAAACTCGATCAGTTTTATTCAAGTTTAAGTTCTGCCTCGCAGCCCTGGTTTGTATTGTGGCTTAAAAAATTGAGTAAGTTTGTTATCTTTTTATGAGGCATTTAAAAGTGACAGCGATGAATTACGATCAACGTCGGGATTTCGTATAAATTATGAAAAATAATTTTACGAATAACATTTCTTAAATATATCTTGTTACAGTATGCCACCTCATTTATACACTTAATTTACCTTTGCTATATTGCATCACAAGAAGTTGGTTTGATGTCAGTGGATGGCAACTCAAAGATTGCCGAGACAGATGACCGGAACAACAACTCCGTAAATAATAAAAGAAAGAAAGGGAAAAAACCATGCACTGAACAAATTATTTGCCAGAGCATTTCATATTATACGTATGAGCCAACCAGGCGCTCAATCAGGATTTAGCAGAATGGGGGTGGTGGGTTGACCCCAAAGTGACTTGACCGATTATTTTCCGCCGGAAATTAGGTGAAGACCAAAAAAAATCTTTGCGAGATTTTGACTAGATTTTGGCCTGAATGCAAATATGGATTGCATTTTCTAAGAAACTTGGCTAAGGAGGAGAAGGGCTGAAGCTCTTCTAGTTACCCAGGTTACGCAACTCGATCTGCATTTATCAAAACACACCAACCCAGCCAGTAGCGTAGCCAGGGATGGGGCGGGGGGGCTCGAGCCCCCCCCATTGGCCTGAAAAGTATGCAAAATCGCACGTTTTTAGTGCTTTTGAGGCCGATTTTTGCCCAAAAAATGAAAATAGCCCCCCCAAAGGGATTTTGGAGCCGAAGTTGTGAAGGAGTTTTGTTTTTGTTTTTTTTGGAGATCACCTGTTTTTGGGCGGAAAAATCGTTTGAATTTCCGATTCCAGCCGAAAAATCCGTCTCAATTTCGGTGAGGACTATTTTTTTTGAGATGGTTTTTGGGCGGAAAAAGCAATGAAAATGTTGGTCAAGGCCGCTTACAGTTGTCTCAACTTTCCAAAAAAGCCCCTACGAAATCCTGACTACGCGCCTGAATCCAGCGCATTCTTTTGGTTGCATATGCAAGTCTTTTTTTCAGAATGCGCCACCACACCGGGTCTATTGCTTAGACCGAATGAGAAATAAGCGTAGTCTTTCCCAAGAACACAACGACGGGTCACCAGTTCGGGAATCGAACCGGGAATAGCAATCTTCCGACCACTAACCAGGCGCCCTACCAATACTATCGCCGCCGCTACGCCTCAGTAATGAATTTCCGTAAAGAATATCAAAATTTTTGCATATTATCGACCGATAAAGATAGCAATATGGTTGAGCTGCTTTTAACCTTGCGCTTAATTCATTTTTCAGATCAAACCTTGTTTATATTCAAGCCTTAAATTAAATTAAAATTTTCTGTGCCGCAGTATCTACATTCAACAATATATCAGTCGGCATCAAAATGCAATAACAGTTGACAGATTTAGGCTGCGTGAGGAAGACATTAACTAATAATAGCATTCACAGCAGCTACAAAGCGATACTCAAAACAGAGCGAAAGGTTTGAGCAATTGAAGGTTTTTGTGAAATATCATTGAACTTCTAACAGCATGCCTAGTGCCTAAGACAGCTGTTTCGCCTAATATCAAGGCTCCTCAGTTAGGCTAGCTGGGCGAAAATGCGAAATATCGCCAGTGCTAAAACTTCCAAAACACACATCTACATACCAACTAAATATTTTATGATTAAATCTTTACCAATTAAGTTTCGTCACAAAATTTTAAATTTGTTTCGAGATTGGTACTGTTAGTCTGTTACAGTACTTATAATAAATCGCTTTTTTAACGTAAAATGAAATTTTTTTGATGCCTACCTGTACTGAAAAGGTAACTATTAGATGCTGTAAGATATGATTGTATGAATGACAGCGACTGTTTATTTGCTTGTCGACGAAAACGTTTTAAGTGTTTAGAAGCATTGTATTGGTATAGCTAGCCTGCACAAAATAAGACTTTTACGTAGCCACGTAACAATGCGATGCTTTCATCGCTTCTCAAAAAAATTTTCCTTTTTACCAGCAATAAATTTTGTTTTGAAGTATTTGTAAACGGCGGAGAAAAAGCTTGATTGAAAAAAAAGAACGAAAAACAGGCGCATCTTAAGGCATTGCTCGTTTTAATTTGATGTGTTGATTAAGATTGACAATGAATTCAGATAGAGGTGAAACGTAAGAACAGAAGAAAAGTAGGCCAGCTATATCTTTTCCAAGCTCTGGTGTCGTTTTGCCGTGATTAAACAACGTACTGGTGTTGGCATTGCAATTGAGGTATTTTTGCCAGCATTTGAAGAAAAATTTGAAATAGTCGTGACAGATCGCTTCGAAACTTTAAAAACATTCATTTGATTACGTAATAACTGCACTAGTTTGCGGAAACAGAGTCTATCACATGGTACTTGTGAGCATTTTCACTCGCAAAAGCTTAAAAAAGCTTGCAGCCTAATGTCGTGAGCGAAGAGAATAGCAGCACATGCCAGCACGAGCAAACGCTAGAATAGGATCTGAATCAAAAACCCTTGAAAAATCTGTTAATTTTGGGTTGATGACGTCATTTCTAAGCTTGATTCTTCAATTTCGCCTATCTGAAAGTTGACGTAAGATAGATTTATTCAATATAAAAGGTTAGGCCCGATCTCCACAAGGGGTGAAATAATGAGCGTGCGAATGTATTTTAAGTTTGTTTGAAACAAAAATTCGGTATTTCTGGTGTTGCACCTTACCAGACATTGGTTGAAATACACTAACGATACGCTTGTACGCTCACGATTTTAAGCCCAGAGCAGGCCGGGCCTAAACTGCAAACGCTTTAAGCCTCCCAAATAGAACAATAAAAGTGAAAGAAAGAATTTTTAGATATACGTGTGTGATTGTGTGGAAGCAGGGAGAAACAGCAGATTAAAACAAAGATAAAGCAGGCTCTCGCTCAGGCCGTCGCTACGGGAGGCCGGGGAGCCGTACCCCCTCCCCCGAAACTGCTGCGCCCTCCCATTTCGGTTTATTCAAAATACTGTTTTTGGAGCATCACTTAAAGACGAAACAATAGACAATGATGGAAAAAGAAATAATGCCGTTCACACATAATTCTCGTTTGGCGTTTTCTCGATTCTTTGCGAAATTGCTGGCATCAACTGCTGTACATAAATCTGACGCAATAATTCGTCTTATTAACACGCCTTTAAGGCCCATTTATATAGAACGCGAACGCGGAAAGCGACGCGAACGTGAAAGCGGCGTTCGCGGAAGAAAGGTCATAATAAAAGAAAAAGAACGCGTTTATGCAGAGCGCGAACGCGAACACGAACGAAAATTGGTTCGTGCGGAAAACCGCGTAGATTGCCTCCACAGTAGGCAACGTTCGCTATGGCTTATGTGTTCAACCAATCAGCGCTCTCAATTTAGGCTACGTCACCATGTATGCTACGTCACTGCGCTGATACAGACAAATAAAGCACTACAATGTAATTCAACGCAGCTATACCGGTCGTATATGCCGGCATAAAAATTTATCGAAAAAATTTTTCTTAAAATTTATTGGCGTACTATTTACTGCAATAAACATTTGACATTGCATAAAGTTTGAAATTAATTTCAACCGGCCGACCGCTCGTTTTTTCGAGCCCTTAATTCCAGCTGAAATTCATAATTAAACGACTATGCTAACGACTCTTGTAGTAAAATACAAACGCTTTTTAAGCATTATTATCTCCTAATATCATTTTCGTGGTTTTTCAGATAAATAAAGCTTGTTGGTCTGAAGATCAATAATGGAGTACAATCATCTTTTTCTATACAAGAACCAAAAAATTTAGGTCGAGATTGACGAATTTTAAATGTTCACAAATTTTAACTTCATTTGTTCTTAAAGTTTATTGGAGTGACATAAGCTTATTTTTGGTTGATTAAACATTGCTTTTTGTTATTGATTCTGATTATTAAACAAAACGGTATAATTCACTGGCTATGATTGTTGAAACATGGTTACATTTTGTTATGATACGTTACTGTAGAATAGAAGGTATGGTTGCTTGTTTGTTTTTTTTTAATATGGATTTTGTTTTTACTAAATTGTTTTTATAAAAACAGTACATAATAATAAATCAGTTATGAGATGAAAGAAATAATAAGTAGGCTAAGTTGTTCTTTTCGATGAAATATAAAGAATTGTTCTCTTCTCTTAAATGACATTAAACAAAAAAAGTGATTGATCTATAAAGTAGTTATATAGTATTGTTTTTAAATGTCGTCGTCAATTAAAATATTCCCCCACAATTGATCAGGATCAAAATTTCAAATATGCTACAACTTCTGCAGTATGGTGGAATTCGCTGTGACCGACAAGCCGTTTTTATAATTAATAATTCGTGCACTATAATAATTTACATAAGCAAACGGTCGGGTTTTAATAAAAAATGGATTACGGTTTTCGCGCGAAAAACCGCTTTCTATTTACGACAGCAATTCGCATGGAAAATCGCCTGGTTTTCCGCGTAGTTCGCGTTCGGGTTCGCTTTCGCGTTCTCGCCGAAGAGAGATGTAAGCTTGCAGAATCGTTACTGGTACTTCGTTAGTGATTACGACATGAAACAATACGTGAAAACATTTTTTTCAAAGACCAGCTGTTTTGGATTTTGAGGTCGCAATCAGTGGCGCAACCAGGGTGAAGGATCTTAAGCCTCCTTAGACAAGTCACTAAGAAAATTTAACCTTAAAATACAAGCGTTTAAACGTATTTTAAACTTCACCTGAAGTAAGAGGGACTGAAGAGGCTAGGCAATTTAATTGTTTCAAATAACTTCTGAATTTTAGCAATTTAGTTATTTATATAGCTTCAAAAACGTGATTAAAATGGCGTTAAAATTGCTACTTTTTTCGCTGCAAAATCACAAGGCAGGCCCCCGTTTGTGGCATGCTTGAATTGCCTCAGTTTGTTTAGCACTGGGCCTAAATTAAACAATTTTTGTGCCAAAAAAAACAACTTTTGCTAGAACCCTCTTAGCAAAATCTTAGTAGCACGTCTGCTGGTAGCATTCATTAATGCAGATAGATTTTCCAAGCGATTATGGGCCTCAGACGAAACGAGCTAAGAAACGCTTCCGGCCTTATACGTCTCTCTTTTTAGACTTGAATACAGAATTTTTCAAATTGCGCATAATTTGTAGCCCTACAAGATTTGAAGATCAGTTTGAATATGAAACAGTTCAATATATTTTAGTGCTCCCTTATTTTCGACTAGTGTCCCCTCACTTCGCTTTCTCTGGGGGCAGCATTGCTCTCGCTGTTTGACAGTGCTTTGTGTTGACTATATTTAACAATTTATCGTAATCTGCATGCGTTATACTGTAGCTATACAATAGTGTAATATCATATTATTCTTTGTAGTGCAATAATAGATATACCCAAAATGAAAATAAGACTTATGGCGGTAAGTCAAATGTTATGTATTCTGCACCGGCTTACACTGCATTCGTTACGTAATGAGAGCGAAGGGAGACAGTTAGAATATCAACTGCATCAATAATGTCACAGGAATTTCTCATCACTTTGATTGATTGATTGATGCATGTTAGCCCTCCTGGTACAAGGTGGCGACAGTGGCGTTTGGTCTGAACAAATCCGCATCCGCTTAGAAGTGGACGATTTTCGACGTTTTTTGGTTTGGTTCTGACTTTTTCTCACGTATTTTGCTGCTTGTTCAAAGTAAACTACTAAACAGAATTGGTAATCATCGCAAAACCTTATCTAAGACGCAACAACGCGATGAGGGTGCGGGTTGAACCCAAACCAAGCGATCATGGTGGTCGTAAAGATGAGGCCTTTACTCTTTCGCTACGTTGCTGTTGATAGCAGTCTCGCAAAATGATAGGATTATGACCACGTACATTGTATGCTGTGGCCATGTGAATGCAGACAACTGCATTCGAATGAAAGTGGAATATAGCATAGCAACTTTGCATCCAATCCAGTTTACTTTTACAAGAACCAATAAATTTTGAGTTGAGGCAGGTTGTTCTTGATTTTTTGCCAATTTTTAGCATCATTTGTTCTTAATTAGTTCTTAAAATTTTAGAGCATCGATGTTTGTAAAAGTGTTTTATTCCCAATGCTCTGTCTGCTGGAGTGAACGCGTTTTTTGCTGTTTTTGTAGCATTGTAAAATTGGGAAAGCGATCGAGCATCTTCACTGTAAATGAAAGCAAAAAATTTTTCTGTCGGTTGAACAGTGTATAACAGCGCTATATAGTCCCAGAATTGTTGCAATTTTGCTTAGAAAGGCCAGAAAATCACTTAAATTTAATCGTATCGAATCAATACAGAATTTAAAGTTTCTTTTTTGATTTGAAATTTATTCTTTTTCGGTTGTTTACAATATTATTTTATGTTGCTGAGGCTGGCATTGTTCTTAATTTGTTCTAAAATTTTGAGCAAAAAGTTTTTATAAAATTGCTCTTATAAAAAATAAGTGTATTCGCATGTTGAATAAATTATAAGGTGACTATAGTCATGTTATACAGTATCTTAGAACGAGGAGACTGGAGTTTTACGTTCGCATTGAACAATTGAATGAAGCAATTGTAGCACCTTCGAAACTAAAGTTGTGGTTGCTGCTGGCACGGGTTCGAATTGAAGTGGTACTTATTGATTTTTGACAATTCTAGCTTTTAGCTGATTCGTCTTATATGGCATAATGTGCTTTCTTATCTTTTCTACACCCAGTCTACACTATAGGAGGAAATTCGTGGCCGGACTAGCGTATTTTTGTTTATTTTACACAAAAATTCGATTAACCCAAAGTGCCAAAACAGAAATTTAACCCTTTATTGCCATAATTTTCATTAAAAAAAAAAAAAGTTGTGTTTTTGCTTTTCATTCTTACAGTAAAATGCTTGAAGAAACAACCAAAAAAGCGATTTTCTAAAGTAACCACAAATAAAAAATTATTTGGAATGTTACAAATACGCTGAAACTCGCAGAATTGCGAGGGAATTGCAAATCATTACGTACAACGCATAAATTTGAAACGTGACAAATTTGGTGAGTTGGGCGGTAAAGGGTTAAATAAGAGCACATGTACTTAAGTCGTACGCATGAAAACGAGCCTTGTTTGTTTTTTAGGTGAAGAAAAATAAACAAAAAAGAAATTCCTCTTTTGCTGGAATGAAGCGACAAAATAGCTTCAAAAGGGTGATGAATAACAAAACCATGACATTCGAGACCGTGAAACCAAACGCAGTGGACATGGAACTCACAAGGCTCGCTTACGTGGCTACGTCCGTGATTTCCATAGTTGTAACTTTTATTGGTATTTTGACGGTGGTGGTATTTAAAATTCCGTCAGGTTGGGTCATAATCGGACTAGGGATTCTTCTGGGTCTTTCGCTACTCAATCTCTTGGTTTCCCCCAGTTTGCAAGGAGTGGAATTGATGTGTAAAAAGAAATCAGAAAACTTGGTAAGTAAAACTTAGTTTGTTGTATTAGGCCTATTTGTAAACTCTAATTTGCCGAATTTTTTGTTTTATTCTTTAATTTAGCAGTTACTTTTTTTTTCCGAAAAAGTGCCTGAAAAGAAAACGTTTATGAGTTTATTCATTTATTCATTCTCGCTCCTTAAGTATCTGTTTAACATACCAATACCGAAACTTTTTCAGGGTTTTGCTTCTAAACATTTCGTCAGGTTTGGCCACCAACGGGCAAACTGCTTAATCTCAATGAAAAATAAGTGTTAAGTATTTTACCAAGATCAAAGTGACGCATTACCGGCTCGGGAATCGAACCGAGAGTTTTTCGATCGCTAATTCTACGCTGGAACAACTGAGCTATCGCTGCCCCATGTAAATTGCTGGCTGTTACAGCAAGTTGCGTTTTTTTATTGATTGTTTCCTATCGGGTTTTCTTAGATCACAATAGAGCATCTAAAAAGTAACCTATGAGAGCGGTAAACGGCCAACTCGGGTTCGACCCCGATCAGGTGGTTCGAACCAGATATCTTGATACGTAGGTTTTCACAGCTCTTATGCGGTTTAGCATAAAGATGTGGGCAAGCGACTTTTGAAATGAGAGACTTTGACAAAGCCGGTCTAAACTTCTAGCTTAACCCGTAAGACATTTGACGCGAAACGCTGTCGCCCTACAACCTTGCCGAGCCAAAACCACAAAACTTGATGAAATGAAGTATTTTAATTTTCTACCTTTATTACGTTATTTAGTCGCAGCCATTTTATTATCATGGTTTAAACGACTTCCCCCCTGACCCTGTGCTACAAAGGGCTACCACTTTTCTCACGCACCACGGACAGGATGACTGTGAATTATGCAGGTGAAAAATACTTTCGTATCAATACTTTGCTCAATTTTTCTGTTGAAAAAAACTATTTTTGGTATTGAAGAAAATGTTGCTGCAGCTTGCAGGAGTTTTTAGGAGTCATTTTTTTGTTTACTTTTTAGTTTGCAGTTTTTGGCATTTCTTTTCCTGCCACGCACCACTAGTTTTGCAGAATTGGCAAAACAATCATAATATTATTGTTTGCTTTGTTGTTGTATGTACTGCAAGCTAGTTATTTTGAGAACAACTTATGAGGATTAGTTTTTGTTATTTAGGAAGATGAGAGAAGAAGAAAACAACTTGCATAGGCAAGGTGGGTAAGAAAGGGCATTTTACTGATATGTTATAGATTGGTAGGGTTAGGAACTACAATAAATTTGAGCAAACTTAATTTTTGCTTCGGCAAAAATGTCTCAGATTTGTTTCTATATGAAACAAATCTTGATAACCGGATTGACAAGTATTTACGGGAAAAAGTTTAAACAAATGGTCCAGAAAATTGCAAAAAGGATTTTGTAATTCAAGAATAACTTCCTTGATCTTGCGAATTCAGTTTATTTAAATGCAATAAGTTCAACGGCTTCGAAGATAAAAAGCTGATAATCCGTCGATCAAACTTAATCTACGTTGATGTATACGGCCCTTCATGTAGTAAGATCTTTCTTCACATCAAAAAAATTAAAAATCAAACGTAAGATCATTGAAGCTTTCAGAATACGTTCGTTCGTTCGTTCGTATGAACCAGGCACTCCGCATCTGTCTAACCAAACAAAATGCAGAGCATTTGTTGGGTTCTGTTAGCAAGTCTTTCGTCAGGATGGGGCACCACAACGGGTAGACTGCTTGGTCCCAACGTGAAAAATCGTAAAGTGTTTTTTCCAAGGATACCATGACGCATTACCAGTTCAAGAATCGAACCCGGAATCAGAAACCTTTTGATCACCAACCCGACGCTCTATACCACTGAGCTACCGTCGTCTTCAGAATACGTGAAAACTGTAAAAAGTTTTTATTAGTTCAATATGTTTTGGCTCAAGCTGTACGGCCGTACTTAATACGAACTCGAAAAACTTAAGTATGGGTACCTTCAATGTAAGAACTGTTGAATTGTTTATTCTTTAATGTTCATAAAACAGTGGTTTTCAACCTTTTTGGTGGACTGCATGGATCCCCAATGAAACATTCAGAGGCTCGAGGAACCCCATGACAATTTGACGAAGTATTACGACATCTAGTGTTCCCTCTAACTTTTCATCTTCTGCATTAGTGCCGTAAAAGGTGTGAGGGTCCTGAAGTCTTTGCGAAAATGCCGCCGGTAACCGTAACTTTTCTGGGACTTTTCTGCAGTCTCCGAAAAAAAAGCACTTTTTCTGCGAGTTTTGTCTAGATCTGTAAATAAATAAAAAGAAAAACGGCGTCGTCATCGACGATTTTACTTGTAACGTAGCGGAACCGCTGGACTGTAGTACAGGCGGAACTTTAGGTTCCGCGGAACCCAGTTGAAAACCGCTGGCATAAAGCAGCATTTCCCAGCCAACGTTTTAGCAATGCATCACTATGATCGAAAAGTTGCAAGCTCTCCGTTCCATTCCCAAACTGGTCATGCGCAGTAGGGAATGCTTTTTAATGTTGTTTCCAATTGAAGCCCAAAAAGCCTTTTCTGGGAGGAGACTCAGCCAGAGGAAAGCCTTGCGAGCAGAGCCCAAAATCCGTTCTTTACATTTGGCTTTTGATTGTTAAGCTTTTTGTTTCCAAAAAAATACAATACCTTCAGCTTTAGCGAATCAACTCTTTATTTTCTTTTTTTCTTTCTTGAAAAAGAAAGCACTGAACAAATTTAAATTCATAAAAAACGCATGGCAATTTTGCGACTTAATTATTCGCATGGAGTTTGCCACGGCAGAGAATTGAACCTTCATTTCCGAGAGTGGACGTCCCACTGCTACGCCATTCTCAAATGCAAGTTCAAGGTTTTTTTTTACAGACCCGCCCGTTACCTCTCCTGAGCTTCAAGCGCTTGATCAACATTCTGATGAAGGCTCGTTAGATGGCATAAAAACTCCACTGCATTTTCGCTCGCGCAGAAATTCACCTCCAGAAAGATCAAGGACTCCCAATTTTTTTCTGACACCTACCAGAGGCTTACCGCAAGATGGATTTAGAACGCTGGCAGCTAGCCGAACACCACAAATTTGCCGAACACCACGAATTTGCCGGACACCATTTGGAGGATCTCAAGTCGGACTAGACAGTATGAACTTTTTAAGCTTTTCTTAACTTAAAAAATAAACAAATTAAATGTAGGTCTATTGTCCACCTGATGAGACAAAAAGCTAAAGAAAAAACCAATAGTTTAGGATTGCACACAATACTCATTTTAAACAAAAACAACAAAAACTACCGTTCTGGGTCAAACGATAACGGGTCCGTTTTTGAAACAAGAGGTCTGAGGTTCAAATCCCGGCTATTGAAATTGATCTCATGGTTTCAACGGTTCATCACCGCTGCAGCATTTCTTGGAAAGGAGCTGTGTTGCGTAAACGCAAAAATGGAGAGATGGGTTCAATAAACTCGCTACACGTTTCTTCGTAATACAGCGAGTATAATAAAGATCTAATCTATTGATTTGTAAAATATATATTTACAGAAACACACCAGTTGTTTGTTCACAGTTAAGCTTACTGTATGTTTACTTTGAGGTAGTGTTTTTTCATTTGCAGCGTAAAAGATAAAGTTAGATTAGCTTTGACATGAAATAAAACTAACAACAATAATAATAAAAAAAGACACGTAAACAAGATCTGATTATTACGAACCATGACAATCCAAATTAACAGCATACTAACATATTTCTGATTGTGGAGTTTTCGTACAGTACTACTGTCTTTTTTTTTTTCTTTCAGGAAGAAAATTTGACCGAAAAGATGACCGTGGCAGCAAACCGTCAACGAAAATTACATTGTCGATCAACAAGTGACACACTTAAAGGATTAACAGAAGATGAAAATATTGTGTGCCGTGAAATCATGCAAATCATGTTGGTTGGAAAAACTGAAGAGGCTAGACGAAATGTTTTTTCTTTCAAGTTGAGGGCAAAGTTTTTAGCATTGCATGCAGTGCGCATACCTGTAATCCAATTCTGCTCAAATTTTACTGTAATGAATGGAGGCTATGATCGAACGATCTTGGTTCAAATCCCATTCTCTTCAAGTTGTTGCATCTTTAGATGAAACGCTTAACGTTATGATCTTTTCTTGATGGTTTTAGACTAGTAAAAAACTTAACAGTTCTGAGAGTCGCTGTCGCGGGAAAACAGTCCAAAAGAGCACTGCCATGCTCTATCAGGGTTATTTAGTGGTCTACAAATCCCCGTGCTCTATAAACTTGAGAAAATTTAAAGGTAGAAAAAAATTCAAACATTGAAAAAACAGACAACTTGAAAAGTCAAAAAAACTCTAGGTTTCAACAGGTTCAGCAAGTCCGTTATCCTCAAATGCTGTAGGTCCTCTATCGCTTCTTTGTTGGTGGAAATGTAAAAGAGGGTAAAATCGATTGCTAGTATTGAAATATTTGAAAGAACATAACATAATTTATTGCGCCTCTCAATTTGAAACAAATAATTTTAAAATAAATAAATAACACACTGGAGTGTAGCGACAAGGTGGATGAGGAGGGACTGGGAAGTCGTGTGGTCGAGTTCCCACCTTGTTAGTCACACTGCAATGACTAAATGCTTGAACGCAGTGTGGAGAGAAACTCAGAAAAAAAAACGCAAATAAAAAATAAACGACTAAAAATAAAACAAGCAAGAAAACAACAACAAAAAAGAGCAATGATCAACTTGTATGAGCAACGAGCTAAGTTTGCTTAATTACACTGTAAGTTAAAAGCGATATTCATGAGCTTAAATTTGGTATTAAACTTTTTTTAATTTTTTTAAAATTTTTGAAACGAATAGTGGCTGACCGAAATCGGAATTAAATTCCAAATTTTTAGCACCATTGTATTTAATAAATCTTTGGGATTTTTCTTTTGAAAAACGGAATTGTTAATTGATTATTGCAAGTGGCACGTGTCGTCCTCGAATGTACAGTTTAATATAGTATTGGAAAAACAAATCCTAACAGAACTGTTAAGAGTTACTGGGAATATTAAGGTCATCATCGAATTACATGTCCTGGGGTTTCTCAACACCCTGGCATTGTCTTCCAGTTTGTAATGCATAGTACTGTGCAATAATGTGCAGCAAAATAATATTTGAACAATGAGCTGCTTTAAGGTCCGTTTAGACTGGACGCAAAGCAACGCGAAGCAACCAAAATTTGACGTCATTAACAACTTCCGTATAAGGTTTCATCCTGTAGCAAACTTCTGGAGCGGTTTCTTAACTTCCCAAAACATAGACAAAATTGTTTTTGAATGGTTGGCCTATTTTGAGCAAGTGACGAAACCGACCACTCGCGAAGGTTGCCAAACTTCGCTTCGCGTTGCTTCGCGTTCCTTCGCGTTACTTCGCGTCCAGCATAGAAGCATCCTTATTCTAAATTTTTTTTCAAAATAAACTCCTTGAATCTTTATCGCTGAAAAATAATATAACCATGCATATTGCTATTACATATCGCTAGTAAACCGTCCAGTACACATTGTTTAGAGTTTTACGTCGATATTGCTTTTAGTTAAAAATAAATAGTATTAGAGCTGACGCCAAAGGCTTTTTGTTTAATTTATATTTTCATTAATTTGCATCTGAAAATTTTCATCTTCCAAGAGTAAGTGTTAAATGCATACCAAAGCCTTATTTTCATACAATGAGCTACATTTGTAATGTTTATTCTTGAATTGTTTTGTAGCTGTTTTTTACGTGGTCCATTTACATACTGATTTGAGATATGTGTCTACAGTCTATGTCTAATTTGTCTATGATGTATTTTGCTCGTCTATAGCAGTATTATTGTTTTCGATTTTTTTCTATTTGGTATTTTTTCCTTTTTAAAGTCAAATTTAGCGATTAATATGATCGTAAGTCACAAATATTCAGGTCCAAGTTCTTTTTACTTGTTTCAGTTGCTATAAAAGTTTCCAGATTTTTCCTATTTTCATTTTTTCCTTTGCTTCCACACTTCCGTCTTTTTATGTTTTCCTTTACAAACAATTTGTTACTTGGTCTAACGGTTACGCGCTTGGAGTTTGTTTTTGAGTCGGCATGTCTGGGGTTCGATACCCGGACCAGTTAAATCGAAAACAGTGTTGTTAGGGGCTTTCTACAACAGCAACATTTCTTAGTTGTAACGCCCATGTGAACACGATCTATAAGTTTTGACGTAAGATAGCGAGAATAATTAATGTTCAATTATTCTTGACAGGGAGAGACAACTTCACGGAAAATTTTTAGGTTAAAGAGGACAAAACGAAAATGAGAAATATTCATCGGCGCATTCTTCATTTACTTTCTTTAGAGTTGAAATTAGAAATTGAGTTAGGGTTAAATATGCAGTCAGTTTTAGGGTAAATATTTGAGTTTGGGTTAGATTTGGTCAGAATTAACAATAAAGTAGACAGAAACATACGGTGAAATAGTCTTTTCCTTCTTGATGTGAAAGAAATACAGCTGAAAATCACGCGAGGTGTTACAAAAAGCTCTTTAGAATGTGGATATAAGGTCTATGGTAGGCAAAAGTCATCAGTTAAAACAGAATTTGTTCAACTTCGAAAAATCCAACTGCACTTCAGCTACTTTTTCTGCTTTTTTTAGCACCATACAACGAAATAATATGGAGCCTTGGCGACGAAGTCAAGGCAAACCATATCTCGCAGTTATTTTCCCACAATCAAAGAAAACAAAAATAACCACTACACAGCAGAATATTAGAAAGAAATACAATTAACAAGCAGCAGCTGCATTAATATTTAACACATTCCTATCACCTTTGTTCGTATGAACCAGGCACTCTGCGTCTGTCTAACCACACCAACGCAGAGCACTTCTTGTGGTTCTGTTTACAAGTCTTTCGTCACGCTGGGCCTCCACAACGGGTAGACTGCTTGCCCAATTTGGAAATAAGCGTAAAGTATGTTTCTCAAGGACGCAAAACCGCAATGCCAGTTTGGGAATCGAACCAGGTGTCAGCAACCTTTCGATCACCAACCCGACGCTATACCGCTGAGCTATTTATATCTGAACCAACAGTTCTCAACACTCTTGAAATTCAAGTGGCCAATAATGTTCTTGATGAGGACAAGGTATTGTCGAGAATTGAAATCTGAAGCCTATACACTAATTTGAAATCTGAAAGCAAATTGAATGAATGGGGAAATTTTGGAGCCTAATGACTTGGACGTTCAAGCAGTTTTGATTTAAAAAATACTCAAGCCTTGCCGAAAATGGTACTGTGCGTTTCGAGATAAAGCTCGGCCCATCATTAACAGCAAAGTGATAACCGAGGCAATAACAAACTTTTAACTTTCACAATCAAAAGCACAGATAAAAGACAAAGCGGCGGCGAAAAATAGCATGTAAAAGACCACCAGCCGGTTTTGAAGAGGAGACTGATAGCATTTTGAAAAGTGCAGGCGCTCAAGCAGGGACTGTTTTTATTTTTTGACAAGGGAAACCATTTCTCCGTATTTGTGGCTGAAATATTCAGCAAAACTAATTTGCTAAAAAACATGTTTTCAGAAAACGATGTCAAGAGTATCCAAAGACTCATAGGTACAATCAAAATGACTAACAGCCGATCGTAAAGCTAAGTCTCTAAGACATACTGCTTCAGAATCGACTTTTTTCTTCCGTTTATCGTCAGTATAGTTAGGGCTAACAGGTATGAACATGAGCGTAGAAAGACAAAATAATTAACCAAATTAAGCTGACCATAATGGAAACATTAAAATTTTTACATTTTCGAAAATATTCGTCACAATATTGCACAAGAGATACTGGTACGAAAATAATTTCCAATAGCGAAGTACTTTTCAATGAAAATTAATTTGCGTTTAATTGCAAATACAGAGTGTAATTTTTTTGTATTCCATAATAATGAAGTGCATTTAAGCAGTGCTGGGCTCCGCAAATTTACACTCTATTCCGCAACCGCAAATTCCGCAAAATAGCTATGGGTGGTCCGCAACTGCAAATCCGCAAGTTTGTGGTACGTTTGCGGTAATTTTTTGCACTTCCGCAACCGCAAATGACTTTTTACTTCCGCAAACTTGAACTGCAAACTTTACTGTTTTGTTTTCCTGGTTTGATAAATAGAGGAGACCTATAGCGATATAATAATGTTTCGTATTTTCCATGTAGGCTACAGACCTGTAATAAACATCAGTAAGTTTTCTCCGATTGATTTAATGTCCTGTTTTCGTAGGTTATCATATACAGTACATGTCAGCAGCAGGCCGAATGGAAATGTACTAAGGTTTGTTTAAACAAAACTGCGACGGAGTTGGATTGCGGCAGCGACTTTGGTGGCTAGAGTAGAGACTTGGAAGAGAGTGACCTTATCAGCCAGTCACTTTCGTCGCTCGTTCTAACTTCTAACTACAGTATGTTCGTTGAGTTGAAAACCCTTACCTGATTTACGTACTTGTACAGTACATGTATTTGTTATATACGATAAACAGAGATGCTCTTATCTTTATTGAGTCGCGGTAAGTAAAAACTAGAGACGCACAAACTTGCGTTTTTGCGTACTTAAAAATGATACTTTACAGGCTGATAGGCTACTATTTCGGCTTGAGTGACAGATCGGGGGGGGGGAGTCGTTGTCGATGTCATTTCCTGCTCCCTTTATCACGCATGGCAAGTCGCAGATCACGATTAAAATAACTTAGCTCAAACGTGTTAACTGCAGTTGACTTTTTATTTATTTTTTGGCTACTGTACTGGTGCAAAAATTTTTTAAATTGTTTCGAAAGGTGTTCATATAAAGGCAAACTTTTGCAAAGATGAAAATGCGCTAGGTGTAAGACGAACAAGCCAAAAGTTTGGTTTCTTTGTTTATTTTATTTCAGTTGCAATACAGTTCTCATTAATGGTTACATGAAATTCAAACGCTTGAACTTCTAGTCGAACTTAAGATAAGAGCAATCTTTTAAAAGCTTTCAAATTGCACACAATATAATTACGGTGCAGACACTAGCGTACCCAGGGGGGAGGCCACTGTGCCATGGCCTTCCTCTCAGACCCTAAAAATGAAACAAAATAAACCAAAACCAAGCAGTTTTAAAAGGATGTACGTTGTTACTGCGTAAATGCAAAAATAAATTGATCATTATTTTGGTTTGTCTTCTTCCTTCACAAATGACTTAGCTTTTTAATTCCGTAAGATTTTTGAAGCATTTTCATTTTGCGATTTCATTCTACTAATAAGTCTTGAAAAAGCATTATACTAAAACTTGCTTCCAGTGTGCACAAAAACGAGTAATTTTAGTGTAATTTTGCAAATTTTTTCCGGAGCATGCCCCCGGACCACCCTACAATGGTCTTGCCTTCGGCACTCTCCATAAAATTGATTTGTGACGTCACAGTATGGCGAAACTTTAGGCCCCCTCGGAAACTTTTTGCGTAAGCCCCTGGGTACAGATATTGCTTTTGTTTGAAAACTCGCTCTCATTTAAAATTTTATGTTTCTCTTTGGTGCTGAGCAGTCTGCACTCAGCACCTAAGGTAATTGCAAAAATAGAAAATTTGGGTTTTTAAGTCGTGGTTACCGGTGTGTAACTCAGGTTCAATTAATGGTCACTGTTAAATAAGAAATTTGGTTCGACAGTGGCTAGTTTGTTGGCAATGCCAAAAATCTAAAAGATCAACGTGCCGTTGTAATTTACCCGTCAAAAAGTTTGCCAATATGATTAACTTCGCTCGTGAATTTTGGAAAATTTTAGAGTAACGCCGCTAACTGCTCAGAAATTTATGCCATCTCTTAAATAAAAAATAGTCTAAGCATGGCCTAAGCATTTTGACGCTTCATTTGCATAATACGCAAACTTTGAAAAATCAAAAATGCGTAGTGTTGTATTATGTATACATCACCAAATATCATAAGATTAATCAGGATCAAAAATTTTTTCCATGATTCTAAAGCAGGCAGCAATATTAATTTCCAAAAATCTTTGAAAATTTCTTGAGCGGCAACGCATGTAGTCTAAGTATGCATTCCAAAAAGACGATCAACGAAACTAAAAACAAAAAGACTAAAAAGGTAAAACTAAGATAGAAATTGTTGGTAGGCCTGCAGCTTATTTGTTTACTAGACGTGCTGGGAATGTTATCAAAGTCGTCTTGTTAAACTCTTTGCCACTTCAAAAAATCTAAGTTTTCCTTCAGAAAAACAAGCCGTAGGAAGTTTCTTGACGTTAAGCCAACTCATTTTGCTGTAAGAATAGCAGCACCTTTGCAAAATAGCAGAGGAACTTGGTGAGAGAGTGTTATACTTTATAAATACACCCACCCAAATCTGTCGTTACATTGAATCGTAAAAACGTATTTTTTTGGAAATTGCATAGAAACGATATCAGCGATGTAGTTGATTTGCGGATTTGCAATTTTTTTAACGCAAATCCGCAAATGTTTGCGGTAAGAAATTGGTTGGCAAATCCGCAAACCAAAACCTTGAGTCCGCAATTTGCGGATTTGCGGAAGTGCCCAGCACTGCATTTAAGCCATCTATTTAAGGTTTGTGATAATATGAAGCTCATGTAAAGTCACGTGACTTGAAGCACTCTCAGCGCGATATGACGTCATCGACAATAGTGCTGAAAGCTTTTAGACGCCAACAGCGGTCTCATTCGCAGCTTGAACGCTGAATAGAACAGACAGACATCTCTGTATTTGACCATGAGTGCTCTAAATCGAGTTTTTATTGCAAGGAACGGCCTGGTTAAAGCTGTTACTTCTAGTAAGTACACTGCATTTTTAGCTGTGTTTTTTTGTAAAAATTTAAGATTAGTTACGTTTTATTCAAAACTTTTTATCGCTATTTGCAGTAACTGTGCTTTTTATCCGTAAATTTTTTAGGTTTGGTCAAACAAACTATTATAATAGCGTTGTTCAAATCGCTAATTAACAGCCTAAATTGCAGCGTTTGAATTGTTTTTTATCTTCGATTCTAGTTGGTCGAAAGGTAACGCGTTCGTCTCTGGAGCGGAAGGTCTAAGGTTTAAATCTCGGCCGGTGAAATGGAACGCAGTGTTTCCAGCGCCTCGCCACGGCTGCGATATTTCTTCGAAAGGAGCTGTGTTGCCCACAGGCGCAATTACGCGGAGATGGGCCCTGCAAACTCGTTACACGCTTCGGCGTAATCGAGCGAGTACAATAAAAGATTTGTTTTGAAACTAAACATTGAAATCCGCCTTTTTTCGTACGTAAAAACTCGTGTGAGTCAATAAAAAGTAAATTTTTGTGTAAAATAATTATCGAAACGTGAGCTGGAATTTTTCAAACGAACCTTAGAACTGTATGTAGTGCCAAAATAACGGAATCTATCCAAGACGTAGCCAGGGTAGAGAGCTATGAGTATTATAATATCATCATTTTTTGAAATTTTTAGCCACTTCAAAATTAATGCAAACTTTTCGTTGATTTTTTTATTGGTTGCCGCTGGGAATGGCCTTCGAAAAAAAAAATTACTGTAGTTTTGACAAAAAGTTGCAAAAACTTTAATCATATGATGATGCTATTGGAGGATATATAACGTAATTGTAAAAATAGATCACTTGCATATGGCGTAGAGGAAAAAATCAGACTTGAACTTGCAAGGACGAAATTTCGGGTCACTGCCGATGCAAATTCCGCAAGTGTATGTAAACACCTGTGTTGAAAAAATGATCTTGTGTTCTTTGTGAATTTATTTGTGCTTGTCTTGTTTGAAAAAAAAAGATGAATACTGTAGATGATGCAACTACAAAGCAGTCCTCATGATTAGAAATACTGGTCACATGCGTGAGTGATATTTGCATGCTCGTGTCCCCCTAATGAAGTTGAATCTGCAGGTGACTAGATGCGTTTTTCCCGCTATAAAACGTGCTGCCTGAATTTTCAATAAGTATCCTACAGCAACAACGTTTCTGGCCTTGGTTGTCAAGTTTTAGTTGTCAAAAACCAAGTAGTGGAAACTCGAAATGCGCTAATACCGCACACTCATGATGCGTTCACGACACAAACTTGTGAGCGTTGACACCCCAACTTGTGATGCGCTAAAACCGAAAACTCGTAACGTGCCAGTGGTGCAAACTTAATGCGTTGATATTGCCAACTTTCGTGCGTTAGCGTCGCAACAATTTGCGGTGTACAAACAGCGATATATCGGTACGCTAAATTCTACTCATTTTCAGATGTAATTTGATGCATTCACTGCTTTTAAGTTCTTACATGAATTATTTATTTATAACCATCATTGAATTTGTTTCAAGTGCAACTAGCGACCGGAGTTAGGCTAGCAGTTAGACATTACAATGTATGTAATAAGCAAAACAGTGGAAGCACTTAAGGAGAGTGAAAAATTCCCAGTGGAATGAATTAAGTATATAGTTTTGCATAATAGATCATCTATTGAACGGGCATCTAAATAATTCAAAGCATATTAGCTGATGGTTTTTGAGATTTTAGCGGTATTTTTTCATTGTTTTGTCAAAAATCAACTAGCCTGTGAAAAATAGTGTTTTGATTGGTAAACATTGGACAAGTTTTATACCACAGAAAATTTTATTTTTTGATGGAATCCCATTCAACCTTCAAACGCCTGCTTTATCATTATTATGATTATTATTTTTTGCTTGTCCGCAGTTTTATTTTTTAACACTATGCACACTATAGTACAGTCCTTGTTGCTCGTGATTTTAGCTTGTCTGTTTTGCCAAATGATGGCTGTTTTGCCAAAAAATAATTTTCGGAATGCAATGAATTCAGAAAAGAACATTCTAAAGTCAAACATTATTGTTTCAGGTTTTAGAACAGCTCATTCGGAGGCAGTAAGTTTGCGCGACAGCGACGTTTTTTTGGGTCCTGAGGTTAGGACAGAAATACCTGGCCCGAGAACAAAGGTAGAGAAATTTTTGTTTGTATTTGTTTGCAATTATTATGGTATGTTTTTTGTTTCTTTTCTCATTACCGGTATTAGTTTAGTTTTAATTTTGGTTATTACCATCAAAGAGAAATACACTTAGCACATAAGAGTCACTCAAAATATGACAGTACACAACACACATTCACCACAATAGGAGGAAATTAAATTTTGGAGTTTCAACAAGGGTTGAATTTAAACACGACGTAGAGGCCTCTCTAATCATAATTTTATTGGCAACCCTGACGTTGATAGCATCGGCGACGCCATCTTAGTTCAATCCTTAGGCAACGCCGCAATTAAGATGAGCACAGAAGATTTTTAACCCATATAAAGATTAATAAAGGCCTCTGCCACGGGCTAGGCTACTGCATTTAAAACGTCAGAATTGCCAAGAAAAATCATAATTAATGAAGCCACTACGTCGTGTTTGATTCAGAATATATCTAAAACGGCTGAGTCAAAACCGATGGAGTCAACGACAATCTAATAAGACTAGCCTATAGTTTTGGGCCCCATTAATTTTGCGTTCACTCCTCTTTTAAGTCAATTTTTTTCAGTTGTCTTCCAAAAATTTCAAACTTCACTAATGTTTTTGCTGCTTATTTTTTTGGCTCCAAACGATAAGCAGCTTTCCACTTCATACTTTTAGGGGATATTTTCGGAATTAATGAAGTAAAAAATTAAAAATTAAGAGCCATAAATTCTGAACGTGATCTTTGACCAATATGATGTATATTATTTCGACCCATCGACCCTTAAATAAATGTCGATGTTTTAATCCTATTATTATCTAGTTTTAAACTATTCCAATCTATCATGTTCCAACAGCCTTTTTTTGCCCATATCAACTTTTCATGGGAGAATACTTTAATTTGATTAAGAAAATCAATATTAAGCTTTGATTCATCATCGAAAATTTATCTGGTTCGCTTATCGAAATATTTTGTCGTAATTCTATGTTATCTACAGTAAACCGCTCATTAATATTTTAATATTAAAGGGTTTGAGTAAAACATCACGTAAAACTTTTGAGTAAGAAATCCCATATCTTTGTTTGATGAAAAAACACCCGTTTGGTAAAGCACAATATTATTGCTACGCTCTGAAAGGTAGTTTTGAACCAAATAGTCTGCATGGATATTTAGGTTTGTATTAAAACAACCACGGAGTTTTTTTAGATGAAATTCCTTTTCTTTTACACTGATGGTATTATCATATGACAAAGCACTCTACTATTTTCTAAACAAAACCAAAGTAGTTTTAAGATTATCTTTTAAAGCAGCTTTTAAGACAGTAGAATGTGACGTGATAGAATAACAATTAATAAGACTTTGTCTAAAAATACTGTGTACCACGAACAAAACACTTCAGCAATTGCAAAATTGAAAATTCGAAAATTAACCAAAATATAAAATGCAAGGAACGTTTTTGTAGATTGTACTATTAACATCATTTCCAAATTTTACTTGCGCTCTGGCTAAGTTCATGAATTTTGAATCAAACACTATTATTTTGCGAAAGATTACCACATGTTTTAATTTGGCTAAACAATTATATGAACCTTATAAAATGTAGAGTCGTTTTATACGGCAAATCAAGAAAAGTAATTTACGGATATGTTTTCATAGAAAAATTTTGCAAGAAACTTCACATTACCTACTGCATAACTTCCTGTCTTGTATTTTTCTGAATACTATTGTCACTATGTAAAAAAATAAAACTTAACCTAACGTAATTTGTTATCGCCGAATAGTCAACATCAATGGCTGAGTAAACTTACATTAATCAAGGAATGCTTTTAAGTGATCGGCAGTTACTCCGGTTGAGTTAATTGAGTTTCACTAATTAATTTATTTTCAATGATTGAATTTCAACATCTACAGTATTTCTTCCAATGTGAGTGGATACCTTTTATAACCTCCCTGATTAATACCATTGACTAAGTTATAGCTTTCTCACTAAAGAATGGACTTAAATTTGACGCGGTTTTGTTACACAATAAAAATGGAAACATTCATGTAAACTACTACTCTCGCAAGATGTTAAATCATTCCAGTTGAATATGTAGCTTATTCGAACACATCATAAAAACTCCAACTGATGAAAAAACAAATGTAATCTTGCGGCGATATTGTGCGAGACTTAGAATTCTGAACTTTTGAAAAAGATCGATATCGCTTTTAAAAATTTTGACACTACCAAACATTAAATTGTAATGAAGTATTACAACAGCCCTCAAAAACAAAAATTTTAAAAACTGATTGAAATTCATCAGTCTATTTTACCCTAAATTATTATCAGTTATGAAAAGCAGACTGTTGGGTTTTGAAAGGTTTCAATTTTTTTTACTGGGGTAAAATTTTAAGATATTATTTATTAAAATGTTGGCAAAATTAATAAATATTTTGTGGAAATGTGAAAATCAATAAAATTTGCAATTGTAATTATATCTTTATTTACCATGTAGTTTGGTCAGGAGGCAGCGAAGGAACCTTTCGGTCTTCAAGTCAAGCTGCCACCTGCCACTCACGGTGGAGGCTTCACACTGTCCCTTTTAATTGCTAAACGTCAAGCAGGGAAGCTATGAATAGTAGATGCTGTACCACTTGACTGATAATCGGTTACAGAGTACTTAACTCTAAACGGTAGATATATAGCAAAGCAAGTAAATTGGTAAATTGCAATCCGACAGCTATTTAGTAATATTGGTAGTAAAATTATTGGCGCAGCTTGGTGTTTTTGCACATAAGTCCACGATTCTGCGGCAGTTAAATTTTATCTAAGGATAAATTAGAGAAACGTGTCATTGCTTGTGTTTTGTAAATAAGTTAACATGCAAGTTACCCGATGAGAAATATTTTGCGCAAAATCTAAAACAATAGTTGGCTCGAAATAAGTGCGATTCAGGTGACAGAATCGGTGAGAATCTTTTCCAAAAACAGCAAATCTCTTTTTTTAATTTGGGCTTTGACACAAAAATTAAAAAAAAAACATTGCTCGGAAAAATCAGCATTAATTTTATAAAGTGTTTTTTGGCATGCAAATCCCCTTTTCTTCAGAACAAAAAAAATTACTAAGGATGTCAGTTACAAAATTCTATAAGCGTTTCATTATAGTTTTGCTTTCTTTATATTAATGTCTTTTTTAATTCTATTGTACAAAATATTAAGTGTCTTTGTTGGAACCAAACAAAGAGCTCAATGATGCTTGGTCATAGCCTGTTAACCAAAGTAATAAAATACCTATAAAATCATTACAATAATGCCCCCAACAGGCTGTTTCGCCGTTAGGCTCCTCACTGGGTGGTGGCAAAACTAAAAAGCAAACTTTAAGTTGAGTCTGGACGATGAAAGAATTAGTAGAAGTTAACCAATCGCTACTAATTCTTTTATCGAGCAGACTCTACTTAAAGTTTGCTTTTTAGATTTGCCACCGCCCCCTGAGGAGCCTAACGGTAAAACAGCCTGTTGGGGGCATTATTTTAATGATTTTGTAGGTATTTTATCATTATAGTACAAAATCTTAAATAAGTCTGATTAGCAACATACAGCCACTTTTTTATTTTCTGATGCTATAAACGAGTGATGTTTTTAGTTGCTGTAATATGCACTCGTGCGGTCAACTTTTTTGGCCAACATTAACTTTGAAATTTTGCAGGGATAGCGATAAAACTGCAAGGGAAGTTTTTTTTTTTTGGAAACAGACATTAATAAACAAAATAAAACACAAAAGAAAAAGCAACAAAAGCAAGCACATGAAAAAACCATAATAAAGAAATTCACTTTTGCCCGTGCTGTTTCAAATTTCCATTTTGTTTATATGTGAAATACTCAGCTTTTTGACCATTTGTAAACTATTGGCCTGGATTCAAAGAAAAACATAGTTAGAATAGAATATAATGCCAACACTGCTGCAGACTTTTGATTTGGCTGTGCGGCTTGATCATTTTGCATTGTCACTCCAAATGTCATTGTCATTTCATTGCATTAACCTTCTCAAAATTCATTTCGACAGGATTTTTGACATGTTGAACCACAGCATTACTGTTTATGTTCTGAGAATCTTCCAATTTGGTTTACTTTCTGGTTTTGCAACTGCTTTAGCTGACTTTTTACGGTGAACACAGACAAAAGAAGTAGATTTTCAGAACAAATTTCGTGCTGTTGTGGAAAACAACAACAATATTAAAGGCATTTTTCAACCTCAAAGTTTCTCTAAGTATGGTGAGCTTTCGTGTTTGGGCAATACCACACTAAAAATATAGTTTCTTGTACTAAACTTTATTTAAAGTAAATAAGAATTAAATCGCTAAGTAAAAACAATTACGACTCATAGCAAGATAACAATCCAAGCTTTTCTTAGAAACCGATATTTACCTTTTAATCGGGATTTTGAAATTTTTGATCTTGTTTTTGAATGCAATTAGATTGCTGCAATTAATTTCAATTTTTTTCCATGCCCACAAAAAATGTTGAACATACTTCTAATCATTTTCTATTTTATTTTGTTTACTGGTATTAACCTTCCAATTACGGTAAATGCTAGCATATCGTTACATATCGTAAATTAACTTTAATTTTGTGTATATATTTAAGATTCAGAATTTTCTTCTTTTTTGATAAATTTGCTTTCATTAAGGAAAAATTTAATTTTGAAAATATTTGTCTATTTACTTTCATAATTAATTTTGCTTTTTTGTCATCCAATCAATTTGGAATAGCCATAGTTTAGCCAAAAACTCATCATCATTTAATTTGGCATGAAACTTAAACCACAAACAAAATCACACTCCTCAATACTCCACTTTTATTCTTCAACAAACATTGATAGAATGCTGAATTAATTTGTTCACTTTTGTTTCGAATGTTTTTGAATTGATTTTATTTCATATCGATATAGTTTTGTTTTCTCTATTGCTAAATACATAATACCAATCTAACGCATTAATTTTAAGGCAAGTACTACCATTATAGGTTAGAGTAACGTTTGGTCTGAAGGTGTGTTTGATTTAAAACCAATGTTGTTTTATTATTAAGTACACTTTTTGAAGTTTTTTTTGTCGTTCGACAATACGTAAGGTTTTACTTCAAAATCAAAAATACATTTTAGTAATTGTATTATTGTAAAAGAAAAATTGATGAAAACATTCTAAAATAAAATATTTTCGAAACGCAATGCCTAACACTTTACATCAATTTTCTACAGTCTGTATATTGGGGTAGGAAAACCCAAAACTAAATTTTTAATTGCAGAATATTCTTGAAGAATGACAGCATGCAAAATCATTGAGTTTTTTAAAATGAGTGTCCAGATTGTATTGGAGTTAACGCCATCTCTTCTGATTCAACTGTTCCAGAGATATCCTGCTCTAAACATATTGACATGCGCCCCAACTGTAGCACACAGCACTGACAAGTTTAGAGGGCCACACTGACGTTAATTACGTCTGTGCCATCTTAACGCATTGCAGATTAGAGCCGTGCTAAAATTGTGGCATTGATCAGCGAAGCGTTACGGTGCCACAAACGGTAGAAACCAGTGTTGCCCACCAAAATTTCAATGTTAAGCTAAAGTTTGGGGAAAACGACAATGTGTTTGCAGTAGAATATAGCTAGAACGCCTGGGTCAAGAGAAATGAAGATGACCCAAATTTAATAGTAGGAACTAATAATAACGCACTAATTTTAAACAATCCCATTAACTTTGCCTGCTGTCCTCCTTTAATAAAATCGACAAATAAATTAATGGCAATAGCAATTGTTTTTTTACGAACACACCTTCGAATCAGCGGAATAGTATAAGCTAGTAGATTAAATTGTATTCTCAGTAATTGTATAATAACATACATTGTTTGTTTTTGATTGCTTGTTTTTGCGTTCTTTTTTTTCTTTATAAGCGTTTCTTTACAGTTTACTTTTGTGAAGCATTCGAGGGCTGGAGGATCCAGACCCGAGACAAGGCATGAGGTCTAGCGCAAAATCGTTCGGACAGAAGAGTTCCCCCCAAATAATACTTGTGCTGTATATTGAGTTGTAAATATTTTGGTTAATTTAAGCCTAATTATTGCTCTATACAGAGCAACATAATTGCTTTTTTACTTCAACAGTGTCAATTGTAATTGTTGTTGTCATAAATCGCTAGAAGATTTGCTAAATAGGATAAATTAATAGCTGAAATTTTGGTGATTTGCATTTTTGTCTGCTTAAGACAAAGATTTGTCTGCTAAAAACTAAAATTTGTCTGCTAAAAACAAAAATCGTTATGAAGTTAGTGAGAGCAACGTAAAGCAAAAACGATAAGCTCTAGGCAGTATCCAGAGTTTTAAGCACAATTTAAACTATGATTAACATTTAACCAAGCCTAAGACCTACTGTTCTGTTTCGAAAGCGACTGTCATTTTACACATTTTGTCGTTAGAGTTACAGGACCATTAAATAACTGGTATGAACACGGAAAGACATTGAAATGCAAATGAAGCAAAAAAAAAATCAAACTAACTAAACCTTCATGTAAATATTTCTTTGTTTTTCTATGCTCATGTACTTACTAAGCTATACTGGCGAGAGATACGACGATAGTTATAGCTGATTCCGAAGCAGTATGTTTTTAGGCTTGTTAATTTTATCTCAGACTCTGTGTATAGCGCATTTATTGCTTATCACTAAAATCGTTGTCCTTTTCGAAACAGGAATGAAGCAGTTATGTGCTTTTTAGTAATTTTGATGACCTGTAGAGTTTAAAATAATATTGCTTTTTTGGGGGGGCGGGGGGGCTGTAGATTTTGCCAACGGATAATAGCGCGGTAATGTCACGCCAGAATTTTTTTACCTTTAGTTGAAGTTGTTGACCATTTTTTTCGCTTTTGTTGTCGATCAATTTTGTCATGCTAAGATTAATTGCTCCTAAATCTGAATAACAAATACCGGTGTCGCTGACGTATTAGTTTGGGACAACAAGAGTTCAATTGAGGTCATCATAAACTGTACTTCAGTTTTTTACGTAAACATAACAGCCGCCATCACAAATTGCAGAATGACAGGTCCGTTAATTTTTATCCTACATTGTTTAAAAATATTTTTTCGCGAACTGTGTATACAGTATATTTATTAAGTTCAATATTTTTTTTCTTTGGGAAAACAGCGCGCCATAAATCTTCTCCTTTCAGCTTCTCCAATCTTGCGCTTATCTTTCGCTTAGCATTTCATAGTTTGCTCGATTGACGCTGCAAAGAGAATAAAATTACTAATAGAAAAGAAGAATTTTAATCTGCTCTAACAATATCAACCTGTTATTTGTCATAGAATTATTTTGTTCTTCGAAAAGATTAGCTAACTTGAAACAACAAAACAATTTGAAAAAAATCAAAAACTTGAGCTTGAAATTCTAGCGATTTATGTTTTTATTGTTTTTTTTTGATACAATTATGTAAACCAAAGTTTATTGATGTAACTCTAATTCTTTCACTTTTATAACGATTTTGAAAAATTAAGTAAATTTGAGTGGGCTGGTCCGGCAAAGCTGGGATAACCAATAAGGAAAACTCCAAAAACTGTCTTTGCCAGACTTGAGCCACCTGCGATCTACAGTTTCTATTGAGGATATAATTAACCATGCAATGGAGCCAGTTAAAACTTACCTTCTGGAAATTAATTTTTAGTTTGGCTGTGTATAGTTTTTATCTCGCAACACAGATTCATTACTAAAGTTTTGCGTCAGTGTTGCATCAAATACTTAACGGAGTTTGATTGGAGAATAGCTTCCAGAAAGTTAATTTTAACTGGAAACACTGCTGGAAAGTGAGATCAATGCTTGAAATGGAATAGAACGAAAGCAGAAACACGTAGAAAGCTCAAAGGTGGAGCAAACAGTTTTTGGATTGTTCCGTGTGAATACCTCATAAACCCAGCAAACCGGAACTGTCTCTTTCCAAGAAGAAAAAAAGGTTAGAACGTTTTAAGTAGTTTGAGATGTAAAAAATTAGATATGCAATTAAGGCCAAAACATAGCCCATGCACTTGGTTACCTTACTAAACTTTGGTGTACTTAACGATGATGTAATTGTTGTTTTTGAAGTAATCTCAAAATGCAAAACTTTTCCGGGTAATTGAAAAAAGTAGCCCATCGATTTTAATTCCGTCAGTTTTTGGTATTTTGAGGAGGTATTTTGAATAGCAAATTCTCAGTTCATAAGTTGATTGCAACCTTAATTTAAATGCTGCAAACTATAAATGCATTGCTTTCTCTTTCCGATGCAAACTGCTGCTCTTGATGGTAAAAAACTGTTGCTTTTGATGACATTTCGGTTGTGTTGTTTGCAGCATTTCTTTACACTTTGTTTACGTACTTTTTTGTTCATAGGCTCTTTTGCAAGAGACTTCAGAAATTCAAGTGAGAAATATTTTTTACTGTTATTATGTTTGATATGGTTTAAGTGTAATTTTCCATATTTTCGGCAAGGCTTATTATTTTCGAGTAAAAAAATTTTTTTTTTTTGATTTCGAGTAAAAAAATGCTCTTTCACTGTTTTATATGACATCATCAAAAGAAAAGTAAAACCTTTTGCTTTTTTTTGCAAAATTGAAAACGAACCTTCGTAAAAATGTTGAAAAAAAACAAAAAAGCAGAAATCTGTAGCAAGATGACGTCATCATACTCATTGCTCTCGCCATCATTTGGTGGTCTGCAATTTGCAGTTGATGATACAACTACGCATAAAATTTGAGCTATGCATAACGTCATTGCCAAGATTAAATAATTGATTGATGACGTCATATGGATGACTTCATGATCTCAAACTTGAATTAACAATGTGATTCTGCTAAAAACAAAATCGACGTCTAAAATTTATTGCACTATGAATGTTACTGTAGCTTTTAATTAGGGTAGGAGTCTTATAGAAGCTTTTCTTGAGTAAAGGTAATGCAAATATTGCGTAAAAATACTAATATATTGAATATATTTTGAATATTTCGTGCTTCAATTATCTTTGGCAGCATCAAAAAAATGACGTCGTAGGTTTAATTCCTATCATTACATAATTGCAGGAGTAAAAAATTTTTTTAAAAACTTTTCCATTGGACCTACACTAAGCTCTCAGAGATCTTCTGTTTCGCGTGTGTTTTTCAATTATAAAGACATGTGATGTATGCTCTTATTTATCTTGCGTAATTCCTTTTGTTAGTAAAGCTCTTGACCACAGCGTAATCGTTAGTTATTGTATTGTAACTCAATCTTATTTTGCCGGCATTTTTGGTGATGATCGGAAAGGTAAAACCGAAGTTACTATAGCACTAAGGGCCAACAATGATTTGTAATGGTTGTAAAAACATTTTTTGAATGAGTAACCTTTTCAGAATGTTGCCGGAGTGAACTTCTTTTGTGATTTCGAAAAAAGTCGCGGAAATTATTTAGTGGACGCTGACGGCAACGTTCTGCTTGACTGCTTTCAACAAATCGCCTCTCTGCCATTGGGTAGTCCTCGTTTTGTTTGTTTAAAATTTTGTGTTTATTTGAAAAAAATAACCGTAAATAACCAAGATCAAACAAAAATAATGTACCTTAATTGTGCCTATTGTTTGTTAAATTTAAGCATTTTACCTTGTAGATAATTCTGTAATTTAGAATGCACAAAAAATGTTATTGAAAACTAAACTTAGATAAGGTTTGTAGTCTGTGGTTGATATCAGGGTTTCAAAGTGCTCGATCAAGAAGAGTGAGAGCAATTAATATCACATCAGATTATCACAGTATTAAAACATTAAAAATTAAAAACCTATAAAATCCAACAGTCAGTTTCATTCGTAAATGGGATCATCAGGGGTAAATTTTATTCAATAAGATTTGAGCAAGATTCTTTTAAATAAGACCAGGAACGATCCTATTTACGGGTGAAACAGACTGTTGGGTTCGATAAGGTTTGTGGATAATTTTGTGCAAGAATTTCTTGGTGGTGGAGTGGGTAGAGCGTCTGCTACTGAAACGGTAGACTCGGGTTCGATTCCCGGTCCGGTCAAATCAAAGATTATAAACATTGTATTCACAGCTTCCCTGCTTGACACACAGCAATTAAAGGGACAGTGTGAAGCCTTCACCGTGTGTGGCATCCAGAAGGGCATGTGGCAGCTTGACTCGAAGGCCAAAAGGTCGATTTGCTGTCTCCTGATCAAGGCAACTTGGTAAATAAAATATCATTGCAAGAACATCCTTTTGATATGTTACAGGAGATAAATAAAGTTCCAAAACGTATTTTCAGGTTATAACCACCCTGGAATCCAACAAGTTTGTCAGGATCCCTACACAATGGTAACTAGTTTAGTATAAAATAAATACATAGGCCTACAGATTGAACAAGTTGCATTTGAATAAGTTTCACCCTGCCTGAAGAACCCATAAAGAGGAAATAGTCTGTAGTAGGTTTTATTAATGATTTTTGGTTTGTAACTGAACTTCCTGTATTGTAGGCTTACAGAGGTAGATTTATAATGCATTATGCAAGATTTGAAAGCTATAGTGATGAAGCTGGTGTTATTTAGTGAAATCTTGATCATGATTTAAAGTAGATTACCAATAATATATCTCAGTCTATTTCAAGAGTTGCGATCAGTTAATTTAAAATTATCTTAATGCTGGTAACAAGGCAAACTATATACTTGATTGTATCAAATTCGTCCTCCAATCACGAGGAAGCGACTTTGGAGCTTAAGTTGAAAGAGTTACCATCCGAAATCATCCCAAGATTTTCGGTTAAATTTTAACTTTATTTTCGTTAAAACTGCTGCTTGTTTGAGCCGCGGTAAGTGACGTAAAGCGCTCTCTCGTCCAAGGACGTAACAATGCGATCAGAGTGGAAATTAACAACGACCAAACGGTGATGGTTACCTTGAAAACAACGCAGCAAGCTATCTCGTCACGCCTAGCGACATTCAGTCTACTTAGAAACGTCTTGCTGTCTCCACCTGGTGGCGTGGTTTCCTCCCCAAATGTGTTTCTAAATGACGAGACCGAATTCCCCGGGGGCCCGACAAGAACGATCACCCCCGATTATCTCTATACAACATTTTCAACCATCCATATAATTCACCAGCTTGATTCGTATCTTGGTTTAGACGACGTTCGTAAACCGACCGGCTCAGTGGATGTTTCCATCTCAAGACTTCCCCAAGCTGATTAAAAACACTCTCCTCAAGGTGGCGCCAAAGGGTTTGAACCAGGTCGTCAGTATGTCTTGTGGAAGTTGCTCGAACGAGAATGCTTTCAAGGCTGTGTTCATGTGGCACATGCGCAAGGAGAGAGGAGGAATCGAACTGCCGCCTTCCGATGATGAAGCTTACAGCTCAGTGATGCAAAACAAGGTGGATAAGCGGGCATTTTTGGGGAATTTTTTTTCTAATCGAAGAATGAACGAAAATTACTTGCAGTGTCTTTGTTGTACAGTGTGACGATATCCCGAATTTTTATAACATCATACTAAACATGCATAATATACGTTAGCAATATTGAAAATGTGTATAAATTGTCTGCTGGTTCTATTCAGCATCTCGCTAATTTTCTGATGATACTAAAGCAATGAGAATTAGTGCACCGCCGCTTTGAACAAACGTGTCTTGGGTATTTGGTTCATTTGTAGATGAGGTAGTAATTTTCTAAAGTCGCCTCAGATATAAAATATATTTCCAGCATTATCTCGTATTAGGAAATTCACCAACAAAAAAATTAAAAAATTATTTTACTAATTTTTTAGGCTCCTGGTGCAGCAAATTTGTCTATTCTTTCATTCGAGGGTGGTTTTCATGGCAGAACAATTGGGACTTTATCTGCTACCCATTCTAAACCCCTGCACAAAATTGATATTCCTGCTTTTGAGTGGCCGTGCGCCCCTTTCCCCAGCCTTAAATACCCTCTGGAAGAATTCAAGGAAGAAAATAAAAAGGAAGAGGTTTGTGATTGTGCCGTTAGGAATATTTTCTGGGAGGAGGTTGGGGATCATATAAGGTTTCTTGTAAAAAGCCTGCTAATAAAGGAGAGGAAACTTTTTTCTGTTTAATTTTAATAGCTTTTTTTACTCGTTTTGCCTTGCAAAAACATCTAATAGATAACTAACTTAGTTCTCTTAATCGAGAATGGTGCAATTAGTTAACGACGTCATTTTTTACGTACTGTTTTTAGGCTCGTTGTCTGGATGTTGTCCAAGATTTAATTCATGAGTGGAAGATCAAATCCCCGGTGGCGGGAATGGTAATTGAACCCATACAAGCAGAGGGAGGCGACAGACATGCCTCTGATGAATTTTTCAGAAAACTTCGCCAAATTGCAAAGGATGTGAGTTGATTGAAGAAACAACTTCGTTCACTCGGCGTTTTCTAGCTTGCTCTCTTATTTTTTACTTCTTCGTCAAGATAGAGTGACTTACCGCTAAAAATAGTCTTTTCAAGAAGAGACTTTAAAAGGCATAACTTCGAGTTATTTGAATTCAATCAGAACTGTTATAACAAGTTGTCCTTTGACGAATGATTAGAAAAATAGAATAATGGTTCTAAAACGTGTTTAGAGAAATAAAATCTGATTTAAGCGACAAAACCTCTCTATCAATAAAAAGAACAAGACGCAATTTACATCCCCCCTTGAGATAACACTCACAGTGGTCGATGCATCTGACTAAGCGATCAGATTAGACTATATTAGATTAGACATTCTCAGACATCAACTTTTCAGAACGATATTGCTTTCATTTGTGACGAGGTTCAAACTGGTGTTGGAGTGACTGGCCGCTGGTGGGCGCACGAGCATTGGGGCTGCGAGAGCCCCGATATTGTGACGTTTGCAAAGAAAATGTCGACAGGAGGCTATTATTATTCTGATAAATTTCGTTGGAAACACGTAAGTAGTGACTAAAACAGGGGTTCTCAACCGGGGGCCCATTGATTCCCTTAGGGGGCCACGATGCATTAACCAGGGGCCACAAGCGCAAGATTTATTAACGGTAATTAACCACTTAATTATGGCCAGTGGATTGCTGAAGCTTTTAAGCGTTTTTAGACTCTTGCAGAAAAACTGGCTGCCATTTTTAAGCGCTTGTAGCATTGTTGTCTTTTTTGTCTGTGACGTCACAAAGCGCACTGAAGACTTGCTGCAAACCGTTCTGTAGCCATTAAGCCGCATTTACACGGGCGACTTTTTTGCGTGCGATTTTTTGATAAAAATGGATCTGGCAAAGTTGCATTTACTCAACGGCGGTTTTGATCATGATAATTGGGACCTTGCTGATGGAAGTAATTGTCTTAAGTTGGTTTCATACCAATATTGTTATAATTGAAAACTTTAGAAGAGAATCGGTGCTGCGATAAAAAATCGCAGTGAAATCAGTTCCGATTTTGTTTTAAAAAGGTTTAGAATATCACTATCGGAATTGAAACAACTTGAGACAGTCATTTTCAGCAGTAAGATAACTTTCATCTCAATGAGAACCATTATTGATTAAATGCAACTTTGCTACATCCATTTTTATCAAAAAATCGCACGCAAAAAGGTCGCCCGTGTAAATGCGGCTTTACGAATAAAATACAGACAGAAAATTTTATTGCTGAGCAGGGGGCCACTGGTGTTGAAAGACTCTAGAAGGGGGCCTCAAACTATAAAAGTTTGAGAACCACTGGACCAAAAGGTTTGAGTTCTTGCTGCAAGGGGTTCTAGTAAATAAGCAGTGATGCCAATTTGTATTTTGCATTTAGGCTTACAGAATTTGCAACACATGGATGGGAGAACCGGCCCGTTTCTTGGTTCTTGGTAAAACCATTCAAGTGGTTGAGGAGGAAAACCTCCTCAGTCGCGTGGCTGATGTTGGAGAGTACTTATTGGGAGGACTTAAAAAGTTGGAGCAGTTGCACCCTGGGATCATCAGTGGAACAAGAGGACGTGGCTCCATGATAGCAATGGATGTGGCAAACGTAGAATTGAGAGAAAAAATGCTGCGAAAACTGGCACAGAATGGTGAGAATGCAATACGTTGAAACTGTATCACAAAATACTCTGCTCCGCGTAGCAAACTGTACCAAGTAACAAATAAAATAGTTCCACTTATTTTCACGCAATAAACTGGCACAGATCGATGAGACTGCTCTGCTTAGATTTTGGATTGGGGGGTAACAAAATAAACAATAGGCGTAGCAACAATAAACAAGTAACAAACTAGATACCAACCATTGGCGTAGCCAGGATTTTGGATTGGGGGGGGGGGGCCCAAACCAAAAATCACGTAGGTGAAGACAAAAAAAGAGTCTTCACAGTTCGATTTAGGATTTGTGATTAGGGGGGAAGGGGACCCGAAATTAGTTGGACACCAATTTTTGATTCGGGAGGGGGTGGGGCAAACCTCAAGCTACAGAGTGGGGACCAAACTTGAAAAAACAACGGAAATAAAGGTCTCGAAAATTAGGTGAAGACCAAAAAAAAAGGGGGGGCATCACGGTCTGCGGTCAAGCCACAAACCTAGCTTAAAACGGGTACTGAAAACCACTAGCCGTTTTGGCAACAAGTTTTTCATTGGTTGCAAGGCATTTGGTGGGGGGGCGGGCCCCCTTTTCCCCCCTGGCTACGCCTATGATACCGACCTACCAATATCACATATTTTGATTGAATTAGTATTAATAAAATTGGAACCCAAGTCTACCAGTAGTCGAAACGTAGTTTAAGTTATTTCTGCGATTGGTTACATTGGTTTTAAAATGCGGAATAGTGATGAATTTAATTCTAATCGTGCTACCGGCATTTATTTTCAATTGAAATTTTTTTTACTGGAATTTTCAACAAGGGGCGGGACTTAAATTTGTTGTTATTTACCACGTTTTGTAATTGTAAGCTGTAACTTAAATTTAGCATTAAAAGTGCATAATATTAGATTGTTCATGAATATGATAAAAAGCCAACCTAATTGATATCTAAGTGTATTGTCTTTCGCAGGTGTTTTGATTGGTCTTTGTGGCACGTCGTCGGTTCGGTTCCGGCCCTCTCTCGTCTTCAAGCGCCACCATGCGGATATTGTGCTTGACAAATTGGAGAAGACCCTTTCCTCCATGGTTGGCTGACAAGTTTAAAATAATAAATTCTATATGTGTCCCCTCTTATGTTGAAAAAACGTAAAATGATCCAGAAAAAAGAGAACAAGCTCTCCAAGCCTTTTACTAACTGTCGTCTGAAATGTTCCATTTAATCCAAAAACAAACAATCAAAACACAAAATAATTGTGTTGCATCTGCTCGTTTAAATGTTAGTTGCCTCATATGATTGTATTATTGGTCGCATGTTTGTGTTATTTCTGATTATAAAATTCTGACTTCAAAGTTTTTTATTTTCGAAAAAAAATATTGATAAATTTTGATTGAAAAATTTATTTGTGATGATGTATTTCTTTTATTTATGGGGTGTTTGAACAGTTTAAGATATTGCAAAACTTTTGATGGTTTTATTAATTTACTTTTTGTTACGTTTTGCCTTAACAAACAAATTATTTTAGATTTTGATGCGAAAAATAAAGTTCTTTTGAAATAATGCAATTAGAAATTCTCTGAGAATTTGGAAACTACAGTATTTTGTGATTACAGTATTTTATAGACGCGTTTTAATTTTTGTTTTGCCTTGTATTGTTGATTATTTTTTGCTTTGTGTTCTTTTTTGGCTTAATTACGAGATGGATTTTAAATTTTGTTGTATATTATTATTCTCTGAAACCGCTAATGGACTTGTCAAAAAGGTTAGCCTTATTAAATCAAACACTAATCCTAATTTCATCCATATGTAGGTAAAAAATCAAATCTTATTGTGCAAAGTTTTTTTTTTTTTTTTTAAATCTTAGACTCCTTTTTACCGGCCCATTTCTACCCAATCTAAAGAGTTTTGATTATTTTTGTCATTCATCTGACATTCTTCGTTTCCCAGCCTCTGAAAAATATTGTGCTTACTTATAGTGGTGTTATGAAAACTATTTTGTTTGATTCTATCTGAAAAAAATTTTTCTGACTAACTTCAGTAATGTCTTCCTATAAGTAGATAGACAAATTTTTCAATTCGTTTTTCAATATGCAGTAAAAATTCCATAAGTTTTCTAGCCTTAATGTGCTGTATTACATTATGATGAATTGGGCTAAATTTGACTGCTTGCTTTGTGTTGATTTGGTCAAGTGCAAATTTGTAAATTAAAACGAATGACAACGAAATGAAGTCTGAATTCGTTATTGTCAATGCAGGTTTTTTTTTATCAGTTAAGTTTAATTTTTTTTTCAGTTTCTTGTCAGCCTTGTTCATACAACCGTTTTAAAAGTAATATACCATACGTTAACAAAAACTTTGTGAAATTCATTTTCTGTTTGACTGACCTGACCGGGAATCGAATCCGAGTTGGTTGTTTTACTTGCAGACGTTTTATCTACCGGCACACGAATATCTATATAGAAAAATAAAACAACATCTTGCACGGAAAATTGCAGAAACAATTTGACTATCAAATGGTCTCGTATTCGTACAGAACCTTTTGGAACAAAATCTTTAGACTTAATAGTGGCATAGTGATCGTTAACCATTAACTTTGGCTGGTAAACGATGCAAGAATAGTTCTAGTCGATCGAGACAGTGGTGAATGGGTGATAATGTGCTAACTGGTTCAAAATGTCGACTGCAAAGAATGAGCATAGGGATTCGTTTTTAGCTGCTATGCGATAACAATCAAATTCAATGTTGGATTGAAAAAGAGCCATATTTAACTGTCAGAGTAAACAAGGGCGTTAACAAGAGAAAGCCCATTTTGAGGAAAGATCCAAGGTAAAAGTAGAGCAAGAACAAAATTGAAAGCTCGTAATCATACTAGGCTATGCTGCGATCAGAAGACAAATCTGTAATCATTGATACTTTAGGCAGAAGTGATAAATTTGGCATTTAAAAATCCCGAATTCATTTGACTGATGGCCCCCAGGCCCTTTGTTTTCAAAACGAAGTGACGTCATAAAAGCGTTCCAGCCTTTTAAGCAAACATAGATTGGATTATGACGCTAAATATAACGTAGATACGAGGCTAAGAAGCTGTATTGAACGTATGATCGGCATTCAGAGGAGCAATAAGATCGCAGAACAAAAGTACGTAAGTTTTTACGTCAATTGGTCAAGTTGAATTTTCTACGATTCAAAGGCATAGCGTTGGAAATTTGTAAATTGATACTGAAAGATAGTTCAAGTTCATGAGTCTGTCAAAAAATAGGAATAATGCTATGAGTTTGCAATGGAATTTCAAGCGCATCAAAAAGTGATCGTATTATTGTTAAATAAATAAAGATAAAAATATCAAAAATTCTCGTACATTATTAGTACTTATGAAAGTATTTGCAGTACTGGTGATAGCAATACAGTAGGAGTGGTAGAAATTGTTTTAAAATGTACAGCATAATGAAAAATGCAGTGAAAGCACTTAAAAACAAGACTGCATTTGTCAAAGGAAAAAGCATTTTCACTTAATAATTAAAATTGCTTTGTGGTATAAGCAGCGAATAACGGCCGGTGTTGTGCTGGCACGAAAGCATCTTGTGCATTGTCCCCTGTACGTACCGGCATTGTCTGTATTTTACAACCTCTCAGTTCTTACGTTTTTCACGTAGCAGGTTGAACGTGAACATGCAAATAAAAAATTTGCTTCTTGGGAGGGGTTAAAGCTCAAAATTTTGGTTGTTGATCATACAAAAAATATAAATTTAAACGCTGTTCAAACCGCCCTGAAAGAGTTGAAAGATAACAAGTTGATTTGCAGAAATCTCAGTCAAGTATAAAAGCATAACCACCTGTTGGAGGTTGCACCGAGCAACATTTTCGTAAGAGTTCCGGCATCGCCAGTATCGTAGTTTTTGTTTGAAAGATTTTACGGCATCGTAACTTGCGATGTGGTGCGTAATGACGCAGCATGAAATTTTCCAAAGCCAAAAAAATCCACAAAAATTTTCAAAAATCGAAATCAAATCTTCAATGTCTACTCGCTGTAAAACACCGAAACGAGCCACAAGTTTGTAGGGCCCATCTTCGCGTCATTGCGCCCGGACAACAATTTGTTGATTGTCCGATTTGTTGACCTGCCTGAGAGTTGAACCACAGACCTCTCGCTCCAAAGATGAACGTGTTACTGCTCAACCAACTTGGCCGGTTTCCTGAAAACCTCCGTATGCTTATGGGAATTGGGTTGAAAAGACTTTAAAAAATTACCTGACAAATTTGATTAGCTCCCTAGTACAGAGATTGATATGTACAGTAACGTAGTATAAATTTCATACAGTAGTTTGATCGAAATTTGCAAGCTCTGGATGGATTAAATATGACAGAGTTTAACCCTTTGCTAGAGAGAACAAAAGTTCAAGTTTCGTTTACTGATAGCTCTGAACAGGAGGAGGACAGCTCGAAACCCCTACTCCGTAAGAAAGTGGTCAATTCCGAGGAGCAAATCCGATATCGTCCCAAATCCATGTCGATGATATCCCGCTCGAATTATTCTTCTTCTGAATTCCGTAACAGCATGATGTCGTCAACAATGACGGTTACGCAATCAGTGACATCATCAAAGACTAGCAGTAACGTAATGCCCAGACCACAATCGTACACTGAAACATCAACTCAGAGCATCCAATCATCTGAAATGAAAGCGGAGAAGCTCTTTATAAAATCTGTAAATTTTTCGTCCATGTCTCAAAAATCCACCGACTCCGTTCCTACTATTCCGGTTATTCGTCCGATCTCCAGTAGCGAACCCCTTTATATCCAAGATATTCCATCTGATTCAATCCAGCCTGCTCCTGTAATCACAAAAGAGGTAAAAATAGAAATTAAAGAATCCACTCCTCCCATTGTTCGACCTTTAACTCCGCCTCCGGTTTTAGCGGAGTCAAATCAAACATCATTCGTGGAAACAGATGAACACTCCCAAATGGATCAAGAAACAAAATCCTCGGCTGAAGATTCAGATTCATCTTCCATAACATATGAATCTTCTAGTGACTTCGAACATTCTGCGGATTCTAGCGAAGCGTATTCGACTCCGCCCATCCAGCAACAGCAAAATATGTCGGATCTCCTGTATTGTTCCATCATTCCAGGGAAGGAAACAACGATTGAAATTAACCGAGGGATTTCCGACCTCGGAATAAACATAATTGGCGGAGCAGACACACTGATGGTAAGACCTTTAAATGCGCGTTTACACTGGACGCAAAGCAGCCCAAAACGACTCGAAACAACCAGAATTTGACGTCATTTACAACTTGCGAAAGGTTTCAACCGGTTGCAAACTTCGTAAGCGGTTGCTTTAAAGGAGGTGATGCATCCAGCTGGGATTATGGGCAAAAATTAAAGAAACATCTAAAACACTTCTTCGCTACATTTCAGCTTTCTACGATTTATGGTTTCTGAGATATTTCATTTCAAAGTTGGGAGATCTCCCCGACAGTGTTGTTAGTTGAAATCCAAGTTTCTAGGAATTTGGATATACTATTTAAATTTTAGAAGTATTTCTGTTGTAACACTAATTCATGCATAAGTCTGGCATTCAGGAGCTTTCAAACTAATGTGAAAGATTACAAAAAACATTATTTTACGAAAAATGAAATTTTAACTGGCAACACTGTTAGGGAGATCTTCTTACTTTGAAATCAAATATTTCAGAAACACTAAGACTTAAACTGGCGAAATTTGGTGAAGATATGTTTTAGATTAGTCTTTATTTTTTGCACATAATCCCGGCTGGATGCTTCACTCCCTTTAACTTCACTTAGACAAAATTGTTTTTGAATGGTTGGCCTATTTCTAGCAAGTGACATAAGCAATCACTCGCAAAGGTTGCCACCTTCGTTTCGAGTCCGGTGTAAACGCACCTTTATTGTCGGTATTGATGCTTTGGCCGTAATTTTAATCAAATTTCATTCGTCTTTGGTTGATATCAGGGTTCATTGTACATAATCAATGCATTTCTTGTTGTTATCAAGTTTGTAGATGCATTTTTTTATTTATTATTGTTCATTTATTCATGGTTATGAACAGAAAGCTTTATACGGAGTCTGCATCTGTCTTATCACATCAACTTTGATAAAACACTCGTTTTTGGGTTCTACTTCCAACCGCTTCTTCAGGATGAGCCACTACAACGGGTAGACTGCTGGCTTTTCGGAAAATAATATGCGTTTGTCATTTTTTCTTGGGCACAACGACTAATTGCCAGTTCAGGAATTTAACTTTAAAGAAGCTTGACACTCGAAAGCTATACTGGTGGCCACTTCATCTAACCTTTTAGATTTTGCTTGCAAACTTGAAGTTGAAAGATAGTTTATTATCGCAATTTTGAAACTCTTTTGCTTTCAAAAAATTAGCCATGAAAACCTACTGAAAACTCGCCTTAAAGGGGCATTTAAGTCAAGTTTTTCATTGTTGACCAAAATATCGGGAAAACTCTAGAATGTATTCTCACCAAATTTGAACCTTTTAAGTCTTGCCGTTTTCAAGATATAACAGCTCAAAGTGAACAATTTTTCGCTTGCTTCAGTGTTGCCATTTCGTCAATATTATTACAGAAGATTAACTTTTGAAAGCTGACTTTCATTTACTTGAAATGCCGCTAATTTACAATTCTGACTCTTTACAGAACTTCTTAGAACTTATGTTATTTCACTTCAGTCCCACTTTATGGAAAATTAATCATTTTGATGAGCAACTTCAGTTTTTGTTTTCGAAATAGTATTCCATTCACATTCTGACCGTCTTGGAACGAGGGGCAGCCGCAAAAGACGGAAGGCTGTGGCCCGGAGATCGAATTCTATCCGTAAACGGCCGAGATCTCCGCTTTGCAACACATGAGGAAGCGATAGAAATAATCCGCAACTCTCCGGCTCAAATCCGCATGGTTATACTCCGCAATGAAGACAAGTATGGAAGCTAAAATTATGATTATTAATTATTGCTTTGGCTTTGCACATTTCCTAATTAAATAACGACAAATGCTTTAAGTCACTGTGCAAAATTCAAGCCGTAGTCAGATCGTTTTTAGTACGCAAGCAAGCAGTCAAAATAAAGTAAAATAAAAAAGCATTGACATTAATACAGAGTTATTTAGATCGAAAAGATTTTTGAAATATCAACGAAAAATCAAGCTTCCGCTGCTTTCCTACTGGTAAGTTCACATAATTTAATAGCAAAACCGGAGTTGTGAGTCGGACCGAGCTTTTCTGGTCGGGTTCGGGTTCGGGCCTAAAGTTGACAAAAATTTCGGGCTTGATTCGGGCCTGAGATTTGATTTGAGTCTCCGGTTCACAAAAATATAATCAACATAACTTGGCAACATTGCTAAAATTTTCAGACCTAACTTAACTTTCGGGCTTTTTCGGGCTTGATTTGGGCTTTAGATTAGCTTTCGGGTTCGGGCCAGGTTTGGGCCTGAACTAGTCGGCCCGTTTACAACTCTGGGGCAACACTGCGGCAAACTAATTTATTTATTTTATTTTTTTTCAGGGATTCCATCAATAACGAAAAAGAAAGTGACGTTTACAATCTATACGAAGTGGAATTGAAAAAGAAGGGAAATCAATCACTGGGTTTATGCATCATTGGCAGAAGGTAGGCCATGTTCTGTTCACTCACATGAATATCATTGAGCACGAAAAATAGTAACACTCTCAGCTTTTTTTAACCACTTCAACGCACAGTACCCTATGCTTGATTTAGTTTTCTAGTACGGTGCATTGTCAGGCTGCTGGTTCACAACAACAGCTAAACTGCTGGCTACAACAGAAAATAAAGACACAAGGGTACACTTTAAACTTTTCCAAAAATTTCACGGCAACACATGACCAGTTCAGAAGTTACATAGCAGATTTTCAACCTAAATTTTATACATCTGTGAGGTAGCACTTCACCCACTTTCCCATTAGGCTAGTGTTTCATCAGCATCTGAATTCATGCATTGCTTATCCTGGCAGCCCACCCAAACCTTCAAATCAAACACGAAGGCAATTTCTGCACTTGCCATCGTACCCTCTTCACCGATTGCTCTAATCAAAGTCTGACGACAAGGTCACCAGAAAGAAGATTTTTGACCAGTATTACATTAGCACTCCACTTAGTTCAACCGCTTTGCGCTAGAATCACTAAGCATGGACACTATATATGACATCACATTAGCAATTTACCACAATAGTACGCTATATGCATAAATCAAATCAAAATCAAATCAATTTTTTCATTACCCTCCTGTATTACGCCGAAGCGTGTAACGAGTTGGCGGGACACATCTCCGCGTCATTGCGCCTGTGGGCAACACAGCTCCTTTCGAAGAAATGTCGCTGCGGCGGCGAGCCGTTGACAACGCTGTGTCCCATTTGACTGGCCCGAGATTTGAACCTCAGACCTCCCGCTCCAGAGACGAACGCGTTACCGCTCGACTAACTCTTGCTTGTTATCGCCTACTACAAATTTTGAACCCAAAATGCCAAAATTAGTGTACTTGCCCGTGAAGCATACATTACTATGTGCAATATTATGCCAGTCACTGCTCATGCGAATAAATTTTTATTTACTCGTATGTGCTTTGAAAATTTAGAAGCTACATTGCAGATTTTCTACAAAAATTTTCTACAACTGTGGGGTAGCACTTCAGTTTCAAATAAATTTTCTACAAAGCAGATAAGTGAGTGAAGTGCTACCTCACAGTTGTATAAAAAAAAACAGTTTAGAAGTGAAATCGAAAGCCAACAACTTTTCTATTACAAACCGGCGTCTTATCATCGGAGCAGTGTTACCGGAAGTACTCTGGTCGCAGATAAAAATTGCAGAGACTTCATTAAACTGGGTTAATTTAGCTCGCTGTGAATTACTTATAACATAAATCCAGAAAAAGCGCAAGGACATCTTAAGCACAAAAAGTATTTAAATAAGCACGTGAAACTTGCAACGGGTGAGAATCGAACCTCAAACCTCACGAGTTTGAGTTCGATTCCCTATCGCTGCGCCTTTCCCAATAATTATAGCGTATTGTTATTTTTTTGTGTGTGCTTTCAGAAACGATCCAGGGGTATTTGTTACTGAGGTGACACCGGGAGGAGTAGCTGACCGGGAAGGGAGCATCAAAAGAGGAGACCAAATTCTTGCAATCAACGGAAAAGATATAAAAATTGCAGGGCAAGAAGTAGCCGCGCAATTAGTGAAGGTTGGAGTTGATATATATTTCAATTTTTGCGATATTATCATTGTCATCGTCTGGTCGTGAGGCGACAGTAAGATTGACACCAAACGAAAGGTTGAAAACTTGATGCTTCTGATATTTTTTTAGTCTCTCCATGCTTCTTCGTAGGGTCACCTACAGTTTAAGTGGTTAATGGCCGGAAGGTAGGCTCCATAATTACAGTGCTTGGCAGTTTCTGGCAATTTTAGTGATTTTACTGATTTAGGATAATTATGTCGACGCACTTTTTTAGTGTGTTGTTGGTGCGTTAATGACAACATTGACGTAGGATAAGCCATTTCTTCATGAGCAAGAATACGGAGACTCGGTGGTCATCAAATTTTACTTCAAAAAGAGCAGACATTGTAACTGCCATAGCTCTCAGTATAATTAATACAGGAGTATGCTTTGCATTGAAGTTGGTCCTTCCTAAAACTCTCAAATTTACCCCAGAAATAGTTTTCTGTGTGACATGCAGTTAATTTTTGTGATTATTTGCCTTTTATGTAGCACAAAAATGTGGTTATCGTTTAAAAAACATCTTTGTTTATCACTAATAATTATAAAAGGTTTGGTTGCGTTTCCTTGCAGAACGAGCTTGGTAAAATCCACTTACGAATGGGCAGATTAAAATCAGGGATTCCAGATGATTTGATGGATATGCCTGTAGTCGCAGACAACCGGGAAACTTCGGACGATTTTGGTCGTTCAATCACAAGCCTGGAGCGGGAAAAACAAAACACTAGATTTGTGGAAATCGAAAAAGTGAGTTTAAGAACGATCAAATAAAGGAGGTTCACGGCTACAACCATACTGTATTATAATTTGAAATACGCTCCGTGTAAAGAAGATAATTGTGCACTGATATGTATATGTAGTTAAGAAATGTAACAAGAAAATATTGCTGGATAGCCTTAAATATAGCTTGGACTAAAATATTTTAATAAAAAGAAAGGTAGAACATGGTTCGTCTGTGCTAACTACCAAGATCTTTAGGGACCTACTTTGATTCTAGTGTATGATAAACATAGGCGGTATCAGCTATTTGAATAAACTACACGTACATTCCTAAATAAATCGAAAAATTGAACGCAAAATCCATTCTGTTAAAACATTTTAGCGTATTAATGATTTTTTAGTATACTATTATATCGGCCATTTTTCGAAAAAAAAAAAATCTGTTTGATTGCCAGCAGAAAATAGGCCTTACGCGGATAGTACAACATAAAAATTGTTACTGAACTTATTATTTTTCAACGAAATAAATCCAAGTAATCAATCTAATATTTAGCCATACAACACTGCACTTGGAATTTACATTGCTGGAGGAATCGGTTCTCCTTTAGGAGATGTACCGGTGTTTGTCGCAATGATTGAAGAAACGAACGTCATTGGTGGAAAGCTCAAGGTGCGTAAATTTTCTGCTTGCAAGCAGCTCACATCATCACATACTTTTTTTTATAAGAATCAGTCAATTTTGGGGTTGAGGCTTGCTGTTCTTAAATTTTCACGAATTTTAAACTCATTTGTTCTTCACTTTATTGGGGAATGAAATGAAATAAAACTATTTTTGGTTGGTTTTAAAGCTACTTTTAGTCAGTACTTAAATTGTAAAATTTTGCATGGGAGGACGCTTTTGCAGCCCTGACCAAAAGGATTTGGCATGCGGAAGTTCTTCAGTGAATGAAGACCGAAAAACTTGAAGTGTTTTTTTCCCCGGAGTTAGGTGAAGACCAAAAAAAAAGGGTCTTCGCCAAAAATTGAAGAGCTTTTTTATTGAAATTAGGTGAAGACCAAAAAACAGAAGGTCTTCACCGCAATTTGGTACCATATTCCGCCGAAATTTGCAGGATTTATTCATGCTGGGTAGCTCTTTTTTGTCTGATCATTCAAGGCTCAAATCTCGATGGGGGGACGCGTCTCCCCGCGTTCCCACTACAATTTAAGTACTGCTTTTAGTTATACGCCAAACCACGTTTGGACTAAAATCAGCAATCGCAATACACAAAAGGCCAAGAAAGCTTTTCTGATTACTAACAAATACCGGGTTTTTACACCAGTGCTCTTAATTTTTTCATGCCGAGATTGGCTTTGTTCTTAGTTTGTTCTAAATTTTAAGCACAAATGCGCTTTATTTTCTTATAAAAAATGTAATGTAAGTTTAACTTGCAACCGTAGTTGCATTTCTATTTACCAAGTTGTCTTGGCCAGAAGGCGAAGTGACTTCTTTGCGGGGTCCAAGTTAAGCAGCAACCTGACCAGCACCTTTCTATCAGACTACCACAAACGGTGGAGGATTATCACTGTCCTTTCTAATGCTAGACATCAATCAGGGAAGCTGCGAATACCAATTTTACAGTCTTTGATTTGACTCGACTGGGAATCGAACAGAGTCTAATGATTCAGTAGCAGACTCACTATCCACTCGACCACTATTCGACTATTTTGTGTTTTTTTTTTCCAGATCGGAGACATGATAGTGAGCGTGAACGGACAAAACACGGAGAAGAAAACGCATGATGAGGTTGTGAGCATGATGAGTACCGAGGAGGATATGATTATTCTCATGCAGGTACAAAACAGATGGCCTGGGTTCGATTCTGCATTTGTGTAACAGTTTGCAAATAAATTTTGACGAGAGCTATTTTTACAGTAGATGAAGACTTGGTAGCTGTCTTTATCTGCACAGTAATGGGCAGTTGCAAGCCCAGAACAACGGCCCTGGTCCCATCAGCCACGAATTTTAGTTCGAAGATATGATTAGGCACAATTTTTGTTTTAACTATATGGTAATTCAACCTTCTTTACTCGATTTAATATTGTAAATTGCTACAGGTACAAGAGCCAACCGAAGAAATACAAAAGCTCAGTACTTACCTCACACAAGCTGTGAAGAAAAGCGAAAAGAAACAACGAACGCTTGAAATGGACAAAAGAAGAAACCTTGAACGACAGCAAAATGTAATCGACTATAACTCTTCTGCACAGACAGAAACGCCAGTGTTTTGAGTTTATTTAAAGCAACTGCAATAATAATGATATGATATGCAGTATCGCAAGCGAAAAATGAACGACGAAATTCCCTTTTTTTTTTATTTCGATTTGCCAATGGTGTCTGTAGATTGGGTCAAGTGTAATTCTTAATCAGCTAAGATAAGAGTTTTTATATGATTTTACGTAATGTGCGAAATTAAATGTGCTGTTTATAGTAACTAGTTTTAGTGTTATATTCAAGTATTTCGAGTTTTAGTTGCGTTTCGTATCTTTTGTTTTTGTTATTAAATTTTTTGAATTAGTAAAAAATAACACATTGTAATTCACACTGACACAAGATAACTTGATTAAAATGATTTTATTGAGCAAAAGCGATTACAACCTTGATCGTTATTAACGCACAAAACAAAAACAATAAGGTTATGTATAACAAACGCTGCTCGATTTTGTCACATCAAAATGTGTCACAAGTCATTTCGAGTCCATTTCAGCAAGTTACACTCTGGAAAAGAGACAATGATAGTGTTTAAGTGTTGATATCAAAAGCAATAGACTCTGCTTTGATTCCAAGTCAAGTTATACCAAATACTTTTACCGCCACAATCGCTTTTCAAAAAAAAGCAGGCACTAAACTAGACAATTATTGATCGCATACATGTAACATCTAAACATGGCCCATGCAAAACCTGCCAGATCTTAAAACTTTGTAATGCTTACTTATCTTGTACCTTTGTTTATTTTTAACAAGAGAAACAAAGACAAAAAAAAGGAACAAGAACAAAAAGCGCTAAAATTACGGACATTTTTAAAGGGCAGCTGCAATCAATGGTGAAAGTGGATGAGGATAATGGCGAATTAATTAACAAATATGCCACACAATAAAGAAAATACCAAAAAATAAAAAATATTTACAAAAGCACTGCTTAAATGACAAACTTTTGGAAATATGTAAAATACATAATTCAGATGTTCTATTTTTGCAAATTTTATAATTGTAAGACACATTTCATAAAGCAGCAGTTATAGCATCCTATGATCAAAATTAAGGCACCAGTCTTTATGACGTAACCAACACTCAGCTATATCGTGTGTTGCCAACACTCAAAATGAGAGCACATTTGCTAATTTTTAAAAAAAAACAGTGGTTGCTAGGATTGCAGAGATTCGGAGATGAAATTCCTACAATATTGCTATAGCCGGTATTGTAGGCTCTTGGGACTTATATTCCCGACGATAATACAATCCAAGCTCAACTTATCTTCATCCACGGACTTATCTTCAAGGTTTGGTAAATTCTTAAGATATTTGAGTCTTTTGTAGTCATGGAAAACACATTTTTTTTCTTTCGACTTCATCAAAATGCAACTTAAAGCGAAAATCCAGTAAACAAGGTCATCAACAAACAATAAATACTTGAACGTGTTTTAACGCATTCGCATTCTGCATAAGTCTGGAGTCTCAGTTTACTGATGAGTTTTTCAACACAAACTGCTTCTGATGAAACCCGCTCGACAACTTCTAGGCATGCTTGCTACGTCATAGTGACGTCACTTGTGACATAAGCATCTCACGTACACGGTTGGCAAGCGCAGCGTCGAATTCTCTCTATGGTTTGCCTGTGAGCCGTTCCGTCATCACACGTCATTTTTATTGTCTTGGTAACGGAGCGAATTGCTCGGCAACACGATGACGTGGCAGCGTCTGATTGGCCGAAAACAACCCTGCGCAAAGGCATTCTGCTGCTAGGGCAAGTGCTTGAGCATACCATGTTGATGACGGGGCGTCGACTTCGACAATTGGTTTTTCTGCTAGATGTCGCCTCAGCGCTGTTGCGCACTCGACTCTTTCGTAAATAATATCGGATCTTTTTTCCCGAACATTGTCGAATTCCTATATCAAAAGAAAGATATGAACAAAAACAACAATGGAAAAGTGTGGAATCGCTGTTGATGGAGCCAAAACGGGAAAATCTTTACACCATTCGTAAATCAAAACTGCGATCACCAGTACCCGTACTCGAAACATACAGTAGACTTACTTACTAAGCTATTTAAAAAACGTACGGTTACACTATAAAAATAAATGAATCTAAAAAAATGTTTATGAGTTTAAAAAAATACTGACTGCTATTATTAGAAACGTTCTTATCGGTGTCAGATAGGCTAACAAGCTTCAGCATTCACAAAATTTTCACATTCTTTCCACAAAACACTGCAAAAAAGACAATAGTGCAAGGGACATTAAATATTTAAAAAATGGGTACTATGACTAAGTCTAACTTTGGAAATTTACATTGTTTTATCAAAATTACTTACGAGTTTGACAATGCTGCCCCATGTAATGTCTCTTGCATTTGCAACTATAACCACTAGATGTCGCCACACACGTCCCCTTTCCACAATCCACTCCAGTACAGTAATCCGCTACTGAGCAATATCGACCCGTGTATCCTGGAATTGTAAAAAAAAAAAAAATTTAAACTTTGTTGCTGGCAAAAGTTTCGGTAAAATTTCAGCAGACTTATACTAATTTTCAGCCAAGATTTATTCATGAGAATGAACCAGCAATCTGGGTCTGCCTAACCAATGTAACCACACCAGTGTAACCACACCAGCATAGAGAATAACAGGATTTTATTCATAAGTCCTTCTCAGAGACAGGTGTAGGATTTTTGGGCCTCGAAGCAAACTAACATGTAAGGACAATGCTGAGCTAAAGCAAACTCCCCGAAACAAAATAGATTGAAGACCAAAAAGGTATCTCTTTTTTTTGGCACACAAAAAGCGGGTTTGAGGAAAGAGCTTCGTTTACCTCCCGCTAAACCCATTACAAGTTTTTGAAAAGCTGGATCACTACTACGGATAGACTAGAAACCAATTGGAAATAAGACTGTATTTCCCAAGAACACAAAAACAATGCGATATACTGTAGATCAGGAATCCAACTAGGACTAAACAACCTTTTATCACTGACTCGACTATTAATTAGCTGAGCTATGTCGCCGAATTGGCAGTGATAATTGTCTACAATCAATTTCGATCCGGCAATATTTACATTTACACAGGTTATTATAATGTTTTATACAAACCTTTGTTGCAACTGCAAGTATAGCTGTTACCATTGGCAACACAATCACCATGTTGACACGAATTTCGTTGGCATGAAGACGTGATGACGTCACGCTGGTCGCATCTCTCTCCTGAAGAAACAAAAGCTTCACTTCAGCTAAGACAATCTTTTAAAACTTTTTTCGATTATCGATCTTTTGAAACATTCAATTACCTTTTTGCTCAAGTGTTGAGTACTAATTACAAATTTAGTATTATTTAGTATCACGTCATTGCTCTGGCAGTATCTGTAAGTATATTTTTGATTTCCCGGTACCCAAATACTACGCCTCAGCCGACCAATAAATTGGTTTTGTGTATATAGCGTCTGTTACTGCATCGGTTCACTTGGGTTCGATTCCCAGATGAGTCAATCCCAAGTTTTTGAAATTGGTATTCACAGCTTTCCTGTTTGAGGTTTAGCATAAAAAGGACATTGTAATGCCTCTATCGTATATGGTAGACAAGTAGCCTGACTCAAAGACCGAAGGGTCATTTTGCTGTCTCCTGGCCAAGGTAACTTGGCAAATAAACATTATAGCCTAATCTAAAACACACTTTTAATTTACCTGAAAAACCCTCTTCACATCGGCACACAACACCACGTCCACTGTCGTATACACACTGGCCGTGGTCGCAACGTGCGGCTGAACATGAACCCGATTGACCTTCGCGAACACAACCGGGTCTGACGTCACGAGTGACGTCACTGTCATCAGGAAGCAGACCCACGAAGTCAGCTTGCACGTGATTAACAAAAAGACCATCAATGCAACCTAAAAATTGTTAACTTTCAACTTATTAAACAAAAATATTGTGTGTCGTCTTGTGACAGGAGCAAGGTTTCCCACTACGAACATGATTATTGGATTAACTCAATGGACTATTCGCTTTTTGGCAATATCAACAGGTATCCAAAATAATAATTTCATCCAAAGAAAGCTTTTGTAATAACTCTCACAAACATGCCCAATGTCTGAATTTGTTTCAAAGAAGAGTGAAAATAACCTCGAAGTTCTAATTGAATCCAAAAAGTAACAAATTGAAAAATCAAAAAATTATTCAAAAAAAGAATGTATTCTTACCTATGAAAGTAGTAGAATTTCGGATGTGCCACATACGTCTAGCTTCGACCAATACATCATTCCTCATCCCCCCAACAAACAGAGGAGAGCTTACATCTAAAATCCCCAAGTGCCCTGGCTCTGTGGTCTCCACCAATGCGTTCCTGTTATCTATCCGAAGAGAAACCATCTGGTTTCGAATTAAAACTTCAATCTGCAAGAGAACGATATTAGTTAAAATTTCAATAACATCAAAAACAAATGAACTATACAAAACCCAGAAACATTTTGGTCTCAAACATCGTAATTTTTACTTCATATTTTTCATCAATAGTAAGCTCAATACAACTATATGTAGCATACACTTAACAGAGCAATTCAACAGAGTAAAACCTCAGCCCCTACTGCTAGGCAGGAAAACTTCAACCACAGTTTCTCGCCTTAGTTCAAAACTGTTGTTGTTGTTGTTACCATCCGGCTTTTCCTGTGGATGAGTGCGTGGGCCAGCGGGAATGCCGCTCCACAGAACACAGCTGGACTGGAGAACCAGAGAAATAAAAGTGGCCGTTTCAACAGCACTCAAAGACTGGGCGCCCCGTAAAGTCACAGGGGGCCACCACTGATGGGTAGCTATTGGTAGCCTGTTACGGCTCACTGAATGGGCAGCCTTATTACTCTATGAAAAACGGTTGAAACGATATGCAAATGTAGATTAAAAGCACAATAAAATGGAAATATATCGAAAGTTGAAACACAAAATACTCAATATCTGGATTATTACATACACTGACACATACAGCAAATTGCACAAAAATCTATTTTCAAAATATGAACATGATTTTTTGTAAGTACCTTGTGTAAATTTCCATCGTTAATTGGAATTTGACTGTAGACAGTTGATCCTGGGGATTTCCCTAGATCGTAACTAAGACGGACATGTCCAGAAAAAAATTCGATGGCCAGATGTTCCCGCGTCCGCTTGCTGTCGCCATTGTACAACACCACACCATCAGCCTAGTTATTCAAGAAATTTTTAGGTTTTTTACACAAAAAAAATTTCAAAAAGTTATTAGGCTTATACAAACATTTTACTGCTTCCTAGTTGAGTGCGCTTTTCTTTCTATGCCTGTTTTAGAATATGGTAGCATTGCGTATAGACAAAAACTACCGATGATTGTTTACAGAGTTTTAAAGATATAAACTGCACTAACCACCCATCCAGTTGTTTTGTGGGAGGAGACAGTGTGGCACCAGCAGAAGTGGTGGTCGTCAATCGGGAACAGAAAAGATACCCCTCTCACGTGGATCGAAATAGAATTGTTTGATTATAAACTATGATTTACAACGTAAAATTGAATCTCTGATTTCGACCTATGACGTAAGAAAAATAAATTTTCCAAAAATAAGTGGTAATAAAAAAGTTTATATCAAAGAGAAACACAATACGCAAGTCAAGTATCTTGCTGATAGTGAATATGTTTCTCTCTAGACATAAATTTCCTGCAATATCATCTACCGTGCGTCAGAATTCAAACATCAGTATTTCAATTTATTTTAGATAATAATCGATACTCTAAAGCGCCTCATCATTCCACATTAAATTTGTACCTGTGTCGTGGACAAGACGAGAGTTATGTTGCTTTTAGTCGAACCGCCAAAGGATGACGTCATCTCTATGTAACTACCGTTGCGATGGAAACTGGTACTTCGTAGCTGCAAAAAACAAGAGCTATTTTTTACAACGACAATACTAATCAGCTTTAACTCATACAAAATTTGCCTTGAAAAACTAAAACCTGTTAATTATTGAAACAGTATAACACTTCTATACTTATCATTATTTATTTATTCAATTGTTTAATTTACTCTATCAAGTTGCTTTTGCCAGGAGATGGTAAAGAAATCTTTTGCTTTTCCAGTCAAACTGCCCCCAACTCAGAGTCCAAGGCACTGTGGAGACTTCACACAGACGATCGTCCAGCAAAGAAGCTTGAAATGTCAATTTTAAAGGTTTCCAATTCATCCAACGTTGAATCAAATCCGAGTTTACCGTTGTAGTAGCAAACGCTTTATCAACTCGACAGATAAAATAAGAAACAAACAAACCTGGTCACATCGTGCTCCAGAGTATCCCATAAGACACCTGCACTGGTAGTCATCTTGTCCAGTAGGGATGTAGCATTCGGCCCCGTTCATGCAGTCGTTTTGTGAGCAGGGGTCATCTTGTAACACAATGTTGACACTATCACCAGGTGTGAAAGAGCAGTAGGGGCCGCTGTAGACAAAAACAATCAATAAAAACTTTCAAAGACGAAAACATACTCTACTGTACATCATGACGAGCAATAGAGCACTGAATCTGTCACAATTCACAAAATACAGTATATCAGTTCAAGAAATACAGAATCTTTTGAAGAATAAATGAATTTACCTGAACTCTCCTATGCAGTTGCATTGGTAGCCAATAGACGCCTGCTCATTTACCTCGCAAACTCCTTCGTTTTCACACTTGTGGTTCAAGCATGGGTCAAAGCGTTGGCTACAGTTGGGTCCTCTATACCCAGAAGCGCATTCACATCTAAAATGTAAGATTAGTAATTCAAAAAGTACCTACCTAGCAGTGATTATTCATCTTTTAATGGAAAACTTGATGGTAGGCATAAACAGATTTAGCATTTCTCAAATTTAAATGGTCCGCAAATGCATCAAGAAAAGATGATTAATCAAAATATAAAGCGCCATAAACATTGACTATGTGGAAAATACCTAAGAGACAATAATCTATCTCAGAAGTACACCTTGTATTAGATCAATAATAAGCCAATATAATTTAGATCTAATCATGCTTTAATACTTTTATCGCTAAGTCGTTACAAAGCACAACCATGGCAATGTAAAGACATTCCTTAAAGAAACAAAAAATAAATAAACACTCCAAACAGATTTTTAAGCGCCAATGCAACACATATTTCGTACCTGTACGACATCGAGTCAATTTCCATTACAGGTACACAAGTAGCCCCGTTCAAACATGGTTGATGAGAGGTACAAAGATCCTGAACTCGCACATTACAATTTGCTCCTTCCCTGAAATTAAAAATAAATCATTAAATTGGAGCACTAACACCAGCTACAAGGTTAGTGAGTATTTATCGCAATTTTAACCTTTCATGTAGTTTAACGAAAGAATGATCTAATAATCCGGTCTTAGGTATTTGCTCCATTGGTCGACTAAAAAAATGCAGAAATAAAAAAAAAATTATTTACTTTGAATACATTTTTTTTTGAGAAAAACTTATTTTTACATTAATTCTAATTTATACGGGTAAACCCTTAAAGATTAATACGGCAAGCTTATAAAAGTACTTACCACCCCAGAGGACACCGACACGTGTATTCGCTTACTCCGTCAATACAAGTTGAATTAGCAGGATTACAAGGGTTGGAGGAGCAGTCGTCTATGTTCGTCTCACAGTTTTCACCCTCGAATCCAGCTTGACAGTTACAGCTGGAACATAATTTAATGAACTAAATCTAATATAGACACGAATTATACTGATTTATGATGTTACGGAGGAAGAGAAAACAGGGGGGAAGGGGTAGAAAACAAAGTTGAATCAACATGAAGATGACCGTCTTCCATCGTAACATCGTCCATGGAAAAGATTTTTAATACTATTTTCGAATTAACAGAAAAGCCGAATCACACAATCAGTAGAAACGAACGCCCCAAAGACTTACACAAAAAACGTGGTATTTGGATTCGTCGTTGAATATCGTCAGTTTATCATATTGCAAAATGTAAATAGTTTTGCAAAGCCATTCTGTAATGAACTTGCTCAATGTTTTCTGACTTCTATGCTTCCCCTGATGTGTGAGTTTGTTGCAGGTCATTATCAGGCAGTTTAGGATCTGTGGGTTGGATTTGCAATCACAGAGGGCAGTTTACCTCACCATAATTGTTGCAGAGTGCTGCTAAAGTTTTGGTTAGAACAAACTAACTGAAAACTAAAAGAAACAAACTTTACTTACATATAAACGAGCTCATCTTTCGCTCTACATCTCCCGCCATGTTGGCAGGGACCCAAAATACAGGGGTCAATTGCCATCTCACAATGTCTTCCCTTGAATCCTAAAAATATAAAAAACCTAGGTTATGCGCATTCGAACTGCTTTCGAAACGAATATGTTATAGTTTTCAAAATCTAATCAAGACCGGTGAATAGCAAAACCTGTAAAACCAATGCTTTTGAAGCATTTTTCAAATATTTGTAACTTTTAAAATAGTCTCAAATTTGGTCGAATCTGAATTCAATTTTTCCCAATTTCCCTACTAGACACGTATGAATCAACGAATAAAAAAAAAAAACAAAAAAAAACATTTTGTGTTTCTACCTGGTTGGCAAGAGCACTGGTAGTAGTCTATAGGATGATTGCTGCAGGTTCCATCATGCTGACAAGGTGAGGAAAGACAAGGATTGCACTTCACTGCCACGGCTATGTCCAAGGGACCTGAAATGGAAATTGTGACGCCATAAGTTATCACTGTGATCCACAGTGCTACCAATAATTTTTAATTGCAAAAGCTATGTAAACATGCGATACATGCAATATTGGCTATTAGCAAAGCATGCATGCTAAGTAAAAAAACAAAATGATGCTTTTTGACCAGTCAAGATTTTTGCTATTTTGTCTGTACCTTCAACTACTGGTTAATTTTCTGGTAACCAGGTCTTTAAATGCAAACATCGGCAAGGTATTAGTTGTATTCGGTTATACAATTACTTAAAGAAACAAAACTCTTTAATTGCATTGAATGTTATTTTGGTAGCTTAAAACAATATTATTTTGCAAATATTATTGCTGTTACTTTGTTTTGAATATTAAGGCATTTTTACCTTTAGTTTGACGCGTATACCGTTGCAGGCACTTTTGCAATTGATCTAGTACAACAAGTAGCATTTAACAAGCTAGAAAAATCTGGTTTAAACCAGTTCTAACAAGTTTTCTACCTTTAGCACTCGTTTGAGAGCAATTGGTTTTGAACTTTTGAGAAAAAATCCAAAGTTTGTTGCATTTTTTCGCATGCAGTTGCGTCTCAAATCAACAATATACGCACCAAAACTTGGTATGCATGCAAAAATTAATAAAACATGCACAAAATTAACAAAATTCGACACCATGAAAGCAAAATTTACAAACAAATACAACAAATTATTATTCTAAAGGCCGATTAAGAAAGTAGAGCACTAAATGATTGATGCCAAGAATTAAAATTCCAAGCCCCCAAACTTCCAAAATTATCATGTAAAAATTGAAAAATTTTTCTGGTAGTGGTAAGATTTAATAGCAGTTTCGCCACGCTAACTAACTTATTTACACGTATATATTATACAATTTAACAAGTTTCAGACAACCACAATTTATCATGCCACAACTGTCTGCTTCGATTGCTAATGTTATTACACAATTTACATATATTCGCTTGACTTTTAAAGCATTCATGATAGTACAAAGAAAAAGGAAAAAGATGATTCAAAAAATTGCTTTTAAATTGATTCTTGGCTATATTGATCTACTTTCTATTTTAGCCTAAACCCTAACCGATTTGAAATGTATCACCTTCCTCAACGTTTTCGATCAACATGCCTGGCGAAAACCCAAAAAGGATCATTAAAAAGTGACTTGGGTTGAGCAAAGAAATCCAGGCCCGAAATAGTGAATATTAGTTTGCCTAAAGCCTAAGAATTTGGTGACTCACCTTGGCACAAAAAGCTGTTTAGTGATGAGGCCAATATGAGGCGCCCCTCCATGCGGCTAGGGCCAGAGCATCGGGCAATTCCCGCCTCCAAGTCCCCTGCTTTTACCCATCGGGCAAACCAACGCATATTACAATCGCAATACCACGGATTGGCTCCAAAACCACTGCAAAAAAAATCGAAAAATTCAAATTACTGTAAATTAGAAAAAAATGTTCTGAACTCTGCAAAAAGAACAGAGCATTTGACAGAGTTGTGTCGTTCTATTTTTTTTTTTTTTTTGAAAGCGTATGTGATAAGCAATTTCGATTGATTATGTTTTCAGAGCATACTGCCCAAAAATCACTATAGATGATGGTGATTCTTAAAACAAGTCTCTGTGTACTGTTTTCAATGTTTGGAAGCCAAAATACGAATAAATATTGTCATTGTACATCAGGGTTTAATATTTTCGGCGGAGTAATTTTAAGTAAGCAAAGAAAAATCGTCGTACAATCGTTTTACAAACTCATTCACCAACTACTATATACAGTAATACTTACACATTTGATAAAGACACCAAATCGTCAAAAACACCTTCTGGTAGAGTTGAAAGGTCGTTGCTATGGAGTGACCTAAAAAGAAAAAAATTCTTTTGCTCATTTTTTGAAAAAAAAATTCAATTGAATTTCGAAGCGACTTTGCGTTGAACTAAAGCTTTTTATTAGTTGCCGTTTCGCCAAATGTAGATTAACGACAAATAAAATTTCGACAATGATTGATTAAAATGCTTTCGAAGATTTTAAAAACTAATAAATATCCAAGCAAAACGCTAATTTGTCGGCAGTGTTAACGCAATTAATAAAAAAAAACTTTATTAAAAACTTAGGATATTTTAAAATGTGTACACCACAGTCTAAATCATAATATACTTATAGGAAACCAGTCTGATGTCTTATAATCGGAGTTAATCCTTTAGATAGAATATACACTAGATTATTTATGAAAAACAATTAAACATCCGCATATAAATTTCATATTTTTGTGATTAATGCAAAAATTCAATACCGGAAAATTTATACCGATTACAAAAAATTGACTTCTAGACACATAAAATGTTATAGAAATAAGCCAAAACTTTTGGTGTAATCAGTTTTAATTTAGCTTTTTTCGACAATGTAGATTAAAAGCTATAATCTTTAAAACTAAAGGTTTGTGAATTTTGATAAAAAATCAGACATTTTGATTCCAAAATATGCACAGGTGTAGTATAAATAATAACAAAAATTGTATCTGCTGAATTGTATCTTATCTAAATTCAATTGGAACATAACTTTATATAGTACAGAAGTTCATTATGTTAAGCAAAAAGATATTTGCAAAATAAACTGAAGCCGACATGCTTTAACAATTTGCTTTTATCTTATCGGTAGCACGTTAGGCAAATATTTAAAAAGCTAACCAATGGAGGGGAAGCCGGGGGTTTAATTTTTGGGCCGCTGAAATTGGACCTAATCGTGCTAATGACTTGCCATTACTGTTGTAATGTTTCTTACCAAGAAACAGAGCGTACAGCCCAGGATATGTCCACCAACTCGTTACACACTTCAGCGTTTACAGCGCTTATAATGAATCTTTAATTTGCAGAGTTAAGCGGCTTTTACCGATGACGCGCATTTACTGGCGAAAATACGCGTGTCATTTGACTGCATGCATTTTGCTTTTTTTCTTTTTCTGCATTTATCATACATTGAAAAAGCTATCACGCGTATTTCCGCTCATAAATACGCCTGATCGGTTAAAGCCGCTTAAGGCACTTCTGCTTTCATTGCACGATAGAACAAACAGTTGCTTACAGTATTCGCAGCGAGCGGAGTCCAGCAAAGGCGTTTGGCGGAATGCAGCGGAGTCTATTGTAGGACAGAATGAGAGTAGAGAGGTGGGTCAGATTTGAAAACATCCAGCCGCTCACTGATGATATGTGATTGTTACTCAGATCCCTAAAACATTAAAAATAATTGCATTGAGCTTGCTATTGAGGATTAAAATGTACAGGAATTTTGTTATGCAATTTGTAGTAAGAGTCCAAAAGGCAACTGCCAAACATAGTTTGATCTATTTTAAGTAAAAAAATTTAATTTCAGAGTAACTTTGCTAAACAAAATCAAAAGTTCACTAAAAACGAATCATTTTATGTCTCTATTTTTCTTGGTGTCATCTGGTCTACGACTAAGTGCAGTAATATATATTTATGATGAATGGAGTTTGAATTCAACCGATTCAAAAAAGTGCTCGACAGCGTAGGCACGAGCAAATATCACAACACAGTACACGTCAAAAATTAAAAACCCAACAACCTGTTTCACCGGTCATCGGGATCATCAGAAGTGTCTTTGAATAAGACACCCCTGATGATCCCGATTACGGTGAAACAGATTGTAGGGTTTTTAATTTTTGACGTGCACAGCATTCTGTAGTATGTAATCAAGTAAATTAAAAAATAGTGTCATAAAATGATTATTTACGTATAGTTAAGTTTATGCTTCTTTCACAAGACTGAAATCTTTTTGAACCCAAACATAATGAATATTTGTTGAAATTACAGAAAATGCTAACTTCAGAAGTTTTTATCATTTTTTAACAAGAGTGTAACCAGTCAACAGAAAAATGTTTGGTTAATTTTTGCGGTTGCGATTAATTTCTTTGTGTTTAAAATCTTCTTAAAATGACTAACGCTAAATTGATTCTAAGTAGCAACAATTAAAGATCAAATTTAATCCAGTCGGCATCAACACATAACTTACAATGTTGTAAGATAAACAAATTTCTTAATAGCCGTGGGAATTTCAGAAATGGCGTTCATTTCCAAATACAGCTCCGTGACATCATCGGGCACGTCACTGACCGGAATTGACGTCAGGCCCCGGTTGCCACATCGAACGATAGTTCCTGTAGAAAATAAAAAGCAAGCTTTAATTCACAGGAAAATTTAAAGCAGTATTCATTCATTTAAACTTCAACCCTATTCTCCCACCATAATTAAACCTCCAATGCTAAGCCGTAACCGTAACCCTAACTCTACACTTAACTCAAAGTTCTTTAACTCAAAACACTTAACCCTAACTCTAAACTTAACTAAAGCTCCAACCTTGACTTAGAAAACGTAACAAAACTGCGCGAATGAATATTAGTTTTTTTTTCTTTTTTTCAAATTAAGTCAAAAATTTTGGTATATCTTCATTCGCCTACTTGCCTTGGTCAGGAGACATCGAAGACAGCTTTTTGGTCTCTGAGTCCAGCTGCCAGCAGCCAACCTGCCTGCCACAAACGGTGAAGGCTTCACATCGAGCCTATGAATGCTGTACGTCAATCAGAGAAACTGGTAATACCAATTGTACAAGTTTTCTTTGACGCGACGTAGATTCAAACCTGAGCCTACCATTATTTCAAGCTTTATAGGTGACGCTCAACCTACTCGACAACGGGTCAGCAGGACTAGGCTTGAGTAAAAATATTTTAAAATACATTCCGAGTTAAAAGTCCAGTTTGACAAAATCAAGACTTAAATCGAGATTTAACTTCCACTCAAGTTGAACTTCGACTCAGATTCTTTCTTGTAATACGATCTTTAGCTCCTATGGATAATTCGCAAATATTCTACCTTCGCAAGTGCAACTCTCAGGGCATTTTTTCACGGGTAGACACGTGGGAGCGGATTGGCCTTCTTCCTCCGGGTTGCAGCGGAAGTCTTGCGGATTGATATCAGCCACGGGCAATCCCCTCATCAAGCGAGGTTCTTCACATCGGGGATTCCCAGACGATACAGAACTTCTTCTTAACCAAGTCGAAAGCCAAGAAAGATGACAATTGCAATTCAGAGGATTAGAAAGGAGATTTCTAAAAAAATAATTAAATAAACAAAGTAGCTTCGAATCAACAGTGCAATTCAAAGACGAAACCAAAAAAATGTCAAGATCTTGATGTGGGCACATCACAGACTCGCCAGGGGGAGCCAAGAAAGCCTATCCCTCAATTTACAAGCCGCCATATGGATCGAAAATGTCAGTGAATTATATTTTTAATTTATGATCCTCAAATTTGACCTCTGCCCGGATCGACTACGTTTCCTGTAAGTTGGGTTAGAAATCTAAAAAACGGTGTAACTTACAATGTGCTTAATGACGTCATCGAGGAGAAAGCTCCATCAAGTACAGTGGAAACTTGGTTGGAGTAGAGAGACAAGTGGGTTACGGTACTGAGACCAGCGAAGGTATGGTTGCCAATACAAGTCAGCCGGTTATTACGCAACATTCTAAAAAACAAACCAAAATGCATGAGCAGTAAATATTTAAAAAATCATATCACAAGCTAAAAAAGTTTAAAAACTTTACCCTTTTAACATATTTATTTTACTAGAATCTTGTTTTTCGATCATATTCTTGGTTCTTTTTATAAAATAGAACCACAAAAGGTACCACAAAAAGGACGTGAAAAAATTTGAATAATATGTCCGTTATTTACACATTCAAACTGCATCATGGTATGATAAAAATACTTACAGAGTCTTCAGATTGCTCAGGCCTTGAAACATTGAGCCTCGGACATCAGAGAGTTGATTGTTGTTGAGCCACCTGAAAAAAAATGAATATGTTTCAAGGATATTTCAATGCAGAAGCAAAACCATGGGTTCTAAATACAAATTCAAAAAAATGCCAGCAGATTTCATGACAACATTGTTGTTGTAGTTGTAGCGCATATTTATCTTCTTAAGACCGGACTGTTGGAGTTGTAGCTCAGACGTTAACTGTTGGACGACCTCCACACTTTTCATTGCCATAACTACTTCCTGTTCGGAGGAATCCGCACCTGCTTGGAAGTTTTTAGTGATCCAATGTTCCTATGAGTTTCTTTGAATTCCTGTCCACTGGATTTGATGCTTGTTAGAAGCCACCAAGCAGACATAAGCATCGTAAAGCGTCTTATCCAAGGACGCAACAACGTGACCAGGGTGCAGGTTGGACTCAGATTATGAAATCAGGATTATCGTGAAAACGACGCCTTTGTCCTTTCGGCCACGTTGCTGGCAATATTGCACCAAAACGTTTCGCAATGTTTATTCATATGTACTGAATCTCCAATTGAATGAAAGTGTACGCTAACTTTCAACTAAATTAGAAACATGAACATACCGGCAGTTAGCTAAAAATAAATTCTCGAGGTCCAATTTAGTTAAAGATGCTTTAAATTTGAAGTGAAAGGGTGAATATTATACTTGCTTTAATGAAGCAAGATGCATTACTTTGAATTAAATTACGCAATTTAGCCAATAAATTGAGAAAACGGTACGTTACGTGATCGACAATGCAAGAAAAAATTAAGAATTTTAGCTCCTTCTCAAAAATTTCGATTTCCCAATACATAAGTTTACCACACACTTAGCATTGAAACAATATTTAAGTAAACAAAAAAATACACACAAAAAAGTTTGTCATAATTGGAGTTCAAAAAGAGTACGTTTTAAGCTACGTTGGTTCTCTAAGCCTATAATTTTGACAAAAAATGACTTTAGACCAGCTCTAAACCTCAAGTCTCAAGGCTCAGTTGATCTCAAAGCGGTATTTATGTAAACAGTTATACAGAGGTTTAACAGCCCATGCTAAAGCCAGTTTAGCTTTGAACTGCGATTTATGAACTTCGAGCCATTAGTTGTGGTATTGGAAGTTTCAGCGGCAATTCCATGAAAACCATAACGGATAACGGCTGTCACAAACAATTTGAGGTTCAAAAACTGTCTGTGAAGTGCCGTAGCGGCTCTTGTCAATGTCAATGTTAAAGCAATGCGGTTGCAAAGCACAGTACACTGTACAAAGCTTTTAACTTCATAATGGTGAAAGAAAAAGGAGTACAGTACATGCATTTCTAATCTACAAGACCGTAATGCATTACAACAACAATACGTCGTTAATAGAGCATGTTTATTTAGACTTTGTCTTTATAGCTACAACATTCTGCGGGATTTGTTTGTGTCGTTTTTATCCCGTAGCCTCGAGAAAGTGTCTATGAAGTCATGGACATGGGGCAAATTGATAATAACTAACTTACAACAGGAGTTTTCCGTTTTCGAAGTTTTTTTTTAAGTTATCTACTGCATAATTGCTCGACTATTTTACAAAGATTTTTCTGCTTTAGAGATCGGCTAATGGAGTTCAATACCACCTCCATTATTGATCTAACAGTCAAACTAACACAATCAACGTTACATTGACAGCAAGTTACAGCTGGCATAAATAGTAAGCGTGAGAGCATACTCTTTGTTTTAATCAACTACAGCTTGTAGGCTGGCGAAACAAAAAGCCGGTCGTGGGGAGCTGTTTGGTTGAAACAAAAGATGCGCTACAGGTTCATATAGTTTGTGCAATGTCTGAAAGCGTAGGCCTTATACTTACAGCGTGACAACGCTGCTTGCTCCCATAAACGCACCATCTTCTATTGTGGTTAGGTGGTTGTTTGTTAGGTCAATTTTCTTGAGATTTTTAAGTTTTTTGAAGGCCATGGTGTTGGTGACAACCTCAATATTGTTAACGCTCAATATTCTGCAACATAAAAGATTTAAAGTTCTCATTTCAAAATAAAAAGATATTAAAAATAAATGAGTAAGTTGTGCAAAAAATATAACTCGTATTAAACAAAAAATATAAAAATGTTAATAATTTACCTCAAAACTGGAAAGAAGTATCATCAGCGGTCGAGTGAATAGAGCGTCTGCTACTGAAGCGGTAGACTCGGGTTTGATTCCCGGTCGGGTCAAACCAAAGACTATAAAAATTGGTATTCACAGCTTCCCTGCTTGACGTTCAGCAATTAAAAGGACCGTGTGAAGCCTCCGCCGTGTGTGGTAGACAGGTGGCAGCTTAACTTGAAGACGGAAAGGTCCCTTCGCTGTCTCCCGGCGAAGGAAACTTGGTGAATAAAATATAATTACAGTTACAGTAAAGAGAAGTTGAGGAAAATCTTACTTCATAATCTGATTCTATAAGACTATTAATAATGGTGTGAAGCTAAAACAAAAAAATTGACATATTTTTGAGGCTGGTTGAGTTTTTATGCTCACTTAATTTTTATACTTAAGACTTAATTTTTATACTTAAGTTTTTATGCTTACAATTCGGCAGCATAGGGCGGTATGTTGTCCGGCAATGACGTCAGACCTAGGCCGGAGCAATCCACAGTGGTACCGGAGCAACGGCAGTTACTAGGACATTCCGCTTCTGGAATACATTCGCTCGAAAGCTGATCCCCACTTAAACCTGAACAAATTGAAATTCAACGACACATACTCGTAATAGCAGTCCAATTAGTTGCATGGAATACTCGAAGAAGAGTTGTTTCTACCACTCGAGTGGATTAGATCATCTCAGCTAATAGTTCTGAAAGTTACTGATGAGTTTTAGTTTTCAAATGGACGTTTTCAAAATAACGAGTGTAGTTCAAGTTTATTTGTTTGCCTCTAAAAACAGCAAAAACTGCGTCATAAACATCGCAGCATACTTTTTTGAAAAAGCAGGATTTTTCTGATTGGTATGAAAGCAAAAGAAACTGAGTAGGGCCTGTAACAGAGTTGGAGCGTCTTAGTTTGCCGTTTTGAAAACAAAATTTGTTCTGATACTTTGCAACAATTGAACGTAAATTGAATTTAGCGACTTCTTTTCTCGGATTAAGTTGCCAGCAAATGATACATCACACCTGCTAGTCTGAAAACTATTTAAGGATATAATGTTTCAGGTTTTAATTTTACACCAAATTCCATTTTTGAACGTAACTGTTTAGTGTTTAGTCACAAAAGCTCATTTGCTGTCCAAGATCGCAAAATGGGGTATCACTCAACAGCATATTTTCCGGGGTCTTTTTCTCAACCATCAAAAAGGAAATTTGAACCCCTTGATCAAAACGGTACTAGAAAAAAAAGTCGTATGTAATGTAAATTATGCTTTTTTTTTGACATGTCCACATTTTATACAGTTTTTGCAATTTTCTTTAGCACACATCATAAACATCATTTTTGTATTTTGGAAGATCTTTTTTCTTTGATTGTCTTTAAAATATTATCGAGCAAATTTAATTTTAAGTCTAATGTGATGTTTAAAAAATCAATATCGTTTTTATGGCTGAATTTTTTTGTAAACTCTGCTTTCAGAATTAGAAAAAAAATTGCTCATTTTTTGCTATATATGTGACTCAAAACCATAAATATCTGATGCATTCGAAATCTGCTTTAAAAAACATGCTCCAACAACGCCTTTGAGTGCAGTGTTTGCTTTATTTTCTATCTTGAACTTGATATAGTAATATTTTATTTCTTGGGATACGTAAATAGATTTGAAGTAAAGCCATATTTGGGCATAACCAATAAATTAAAGTAGTGACAAGTTAAATTGGGCAGAAACAGCAGAACTCGCGTAGAGGCGGAAAGTAGCAAATCATTTATCGTTAAAAATCAACATATTGGCATTGAAAAAAAGCATTGTTCACAAATTTTGCAAAAGGAAAAAGCTTTCATGCTTCATAAATAATTGCATTTATTTAATTATTGTCAATAATAAACACAAAAGCATGAGTAATGCCACCAAAACAGAAAATTGTACACTCAGATGACCTTGTTGCCCTGCCATTGAAAATGTCAACTGGTCAATATTCTACTTGTTAAACGCCCAACCGGGGCTGCTTATCTCAATCCACTTTTTGTGCTTTGGTTGCACTGTTTTCAGTGCTATTTCACTTGTGATGTAGTGTATGTCAGTGGTAAGATCAAAAATAAATGCGGCAATTAAATGCAACAAAAAATGGACATTTGCTGAAAACTTGTCGTAAAGTGAAGTTTCGATAAGCATTTGATTTAATTCATCAACATCACAATTTAGTTTTAAGTATACGTATACGATCTAAAGAATATTCAATACAAAAAAGAAATCAAAATTGACATAAGGGGGTAAGGAGCCTCGTAAAGCAACTAGAAGCAGCTAAAGTGTTGTCTTACGGTTACGTAATGTTTTTGTCTGCATAACTCAAGTTGCTTCAATAACAATATTAGATAAGTTAAATGTTAACATGCTTTTAACATCTGTTATTTTACCACAACACATAATCTTGAACCTCTAGGCTACTATACATTATTGTGACAGATTCTAAACTGTGTGTCCACAACACAAAATATCCATTTTCAAAAACAGTTGAGAAAACGGAAGCTACTGATAAGTATTCTTGTTTAACGCCCAAATCATATAAAAAGCATCTTTGTATTTTTTTCGCTTTAAAAATTAACTAAACTAATAAATCTAAACCAACAGTTTCAAAAACCTAAACATACAAATTTCCAAACTCTTCACTCAGTTTATCAGTACCAGTTTCAAGGAAAACATTACAACAAATTTATGGCCAACATGTTGCTATATACCAACCTGGTAGGCATCTGAATCTTTTGCTTTTGAGGGAGACAATTTTTCTCCCACCAGCCCGATTCGGTCCAGCACATTTTGCTCCAGAAGTCTCCACCGGGTTTTTTCGCAAATATTTCGCCAACCATTTCAAGTTGCAGTCACAAATAAACGGATTCTGAGCCAAATGCCTGTAAAAAATGTTAATCAATTCAAAATCAACCCTCAAGCAATGAAGTGTTAAAGCCAATCTTGAACTTTGCATATCAATAACATTGCATACTATAAATATCAGCAGTATGGTTGGGGAATAGAGGGTTTCTAGTCCCTAAGTTACCGACCGTTTGTCGAGCGCTAACACGATCGTCTCAGGATCGGGAAGTCTAAGGCTCAAATCTCGGCACGGTCAAATTGGACCCAGTGTTGCCAACGGCTCGCCACCGCTGCAACATGTTTTCGAAAGAAGCTGTGTTGTCCGCAGACGCACACGCGGAGACGGGCCCCACCAACTTGTAACACGCTTCAATGTAATATAAAGCGAGAATAACGAAAGATTATGATATAGTTCCAGAGTTTTACCACATTTTATTGTTCACAACTGTACGGAATTGGGTTGTACTATAACTGGTAAAATATATAAAAACAGCTATTATTGTTTACTCACAATGTTTGAATTGAAGTCAATGAATCAAATGTTTCTCTTGCGAGAGTCTGAAGTTTGTTGTCGTAAAGTGACCTGCCAAATTAAAAATTAATTTCGAGCAAAATCAAGTTGATCAAATCCAAAAACCTTAAAAAATAGAATCTCATAATATTTCCAAAAAAGTTTTATTTTTTAAGCGATAAAATCGATTTCAACCCTATGGGGTCATTATCGGTTATCTTCAAAAAAAGAATATATTTTGGCTAAATTCTAAACGCGGGCCAATAGACACTCACAAAAAAAAAGAGAATGCTAAACATAAAAAACATCGCAGCAATTACTGTAAAGCAAAATACAAAATATAGAATTTCAAGATTTTGAAATTATTTTTCATTAATGACTTATTTCTCCAGACTCTGGGGTGACCAAACGGTCCAGCCCCTAGTGTCCCCATCACTTCAGCTTATCCCTCTATCAAGAGGGATCACATCACCAAGTTGAAACGGCCCGCCAGAAATTAAAATTTTCTCTGAAGCAAATTTTAGGAAAGAAAAAATTTAAATTTTCTAAAATGGCTACATCGTAAAAGTTGAATAAGTTGCTAAGACTGCAAACAACTGAGCTGTGAGCCAGACGACACCTTGTTTGTTTATCTTAATCATTTGTTTACGTAAAGGCTTAAGTCATTTAACATAAGAAATTGTACCGTATCAACTTTGGATTAACGCATATCGTTTAGCAGCACCAATAAGCGCTTCACCAACAAGCTCAGTCGCTCGTCATACTTACAGCAAGCATCGAAATCAAAGCGTGTCAGTTCAGTTCTAGGTCTAACCAGTAAAGCTAGTAGTCTTTTAACAATGCAGCTACAACTTTTATGACATAGAACGTGTATCATATTTTTCTAATATTAAAATCACAAAGACAAATATCAAAAAATTATTTGTTTTTCAAATTAATAATGATCTCATAAAAACTAAATATAAATATTTTTATAATAGAAACTAAATATTATTACTAAATCGCAAAACATTTTGGTTGTATGATATATCAATTTTAAGCTCTAGCTTAGCGACTACAAATCCGGTATTTGTTGAAACTTTTATACGCCCGCGCTCGTTTTGAGAATTGTTTTCGAGGTCAGTGGGTCATAATCGAGTCACGTGACCACGCTTGATTTTGTGTGGTCTTTTGAATCCACTTTAATGACTCCGTTTTCAATTGTTAATTTATTTTATTAGCCATTTTGTTTAAATCAGCGACCTAAAAACTCAATTATTGCATTGAAAGTAAAGGATTTAAGAGGAATGAGCAGAATTTATCTATTTCTTTTGTCACTCAAAAGCATATCATCGCAAACTTCAAGAAAAAAAGAAATTTTCTCACAAATTAGGACTTGCTGAAAAAATGCTGTGTTTTACATACTGGACTGGTTTTCTTTTAGTTACCCAAAAATCTTTTCATGTTCTAAGCCAGACGATTAGGAAAGATTTAAACAGAAACTGTTGCCCAATTGACCATGAGGAAATTACCGCTATAAACCTACATTTTTTGAAGTGGAAGTATATACGAGATGATAGAGTTTATTAAATGATAGAGTTTATTCAAGTGTTACTAAACATGCATTGCAACTCAGTTCAATTATTTTGTGATAATTTAAACAGAGCATACTCAAATGAAAAAAGATGCTATAAAAAAATGTAATATTTCCGTTAAATGGCAATTTCGACCTGTGTCTGGCATTATTCAACACTCTGAACTCACAAACACAGAAACTTACAGCAACGTTAATGAATTGAGGCCGACAAAAGCATCTCCTCGTAGACATTTCAATTTGTTTGCATTTAACAATCTGCAAATATCAAAAACATGTTTAAAATCTCTTAAAAAATCGGGGTTTTGAAAAACTAGTTGTTTTTGAAGTACTCTTTTGGTATTGTCAAACGCACTACACTCATCACACCAAAATGTGTAGCATAGAGGAAGTGAGAATTTATAACTGTATAATTATACAGTAATTCAATAAGTCCATATCTCATACTACATGCGTACCACAATGTATCATACAATTTTTGTAATCATGCAAAATCTGCTTTACTGCACTGTAAAAAATTGATGATTCAACACATCGAAATAGAATGGTAAATTCAAAACTGACTAACATGGAATTTCAAGTTTTGCTCAAGACTCAAAACTTACAGAAGTTGTAAATTGGTCAAATCTTCAAATATTCCTTTTGGTAATGAGGCAACTCGGTTGCTATATAATACCCTGAAAAATTACAACATTACATTCTGAGTACTATACAACTGTTAAATTGTGTTAGTGCATTATAATTATCGGCGACGCCACTTCGTCGCATCTGTGATGTCATGGAGGCGCATCGGCGACGATAAACAGGGTAAATAATAGAAGTAAGCATTTCTGAACCCAAAATAACCTTCTGTTTTGATCGCCTCTAAAATGGATGCAACTCAGACGCCCAAAAAGGATTAAAAATTTTTAAGAAGGTAAAAATGGAGCTGAAAAAGACTGTTTCTTATTTGAAACAGGACGAACATAAATGTACAAAGAACACAAGACAATTTTTTCGACACAGGCTGTTAGAGGAAAATGGCATTGACCGAGCACGCCAAAAGTGTTTAAATTCTAAACCGAAATTGAAAATCTGACTTCTACTCACAAAGATGTCAATTGCGTGAGACCTTGAAATGCGTCTTTTTCTATCTCACGAATTGCATTGTTGCTGACGTCACTGAAAAATATTCAAAAAAATTACACCTTTACGAAGAATTTTACCGTAAATAAAAATGTCTGATAATATGGAAAGAGCATCAGCTATACTGAACTGGTAAATTTAAAGTTCAATTCCCGGTCGGATATACGGGATGCGCTATTGTGGCTATGTTACTTGATGTTCAGCATTAAAAGGGACAGTGTGAAGCCCCACCGTGTGTGGTAGACAGGTGGCAGCTTGACTCGAAAATCGAACAACAAGATAGAATGCGATGGTATTTTGGAACCGTGTGTGGTAGACAGGTGGCAGCTTGACTCGAAAATCGAAAGGTCCCTCTGCTGTCCCCTAGCCAAGGCAACATAGCAAATTTGGTAGACTATTGTTAAACACAAATTTGCAAATTATAAACGAAACAAAAAAATGACAAAAATTAAAAACTTTTCGGCTAAACTTTCGCAAAAATAAAATTACAGAAAAATTCTTGTATAGCAAGGCGTGAACTAAGGGAATGTGAACAACATTCGCTTCCGCTTATCGAAAAAATAAATTCGGCTACATTGCAACAGCAAATGCTTGCCAGACTGGTTCAGTTTATTTTGCAAGAATAGCGTTCAGTTTCTTCTAAAAGGGTTAACAAAATCTAATCTGAAAGGCATGTTTGCATAGGTATAAGCGGTGGCTTAATTATATTTTCTATTCTGCTGCCATTCCTGTTTCTCGGTGACTAAAAACTAATATTGACAGTAAGATTAGTGGGCTAATTAACTATGAGAAAAATTGGAAAAAAATTTAAAACACGCAAAACTCAAATATTCCTTTATTATACAGGCTGTAGGGCGTATTATGGAATGGTATTTCGATATTCTCTTCAATATTGACCCTTTTTGGCACATTTGTTGGATCAATCAAAATACTGAATTAAAAACCGGCATAAAATGGAGAAACCATTACAAGTTCTCATACTTGCATAGTTTTCTGATACTGCTTATAAGGTAATAAAACGTACTAGAATTGGCGGTAATCTAGCACAGTCGGAAAAACAGCTTATTTTGGTTATTATGACAAATTAGTTAAAAATTTGGCAGCCTCTTTGCGGTCAAAAAAATATCGGGTTTTTTCCTTCAGGGTTTTCAAACCACAAAAAGAAAATAGTGTAGTCATTACAGATATTTGATTGTAATTTACTATTTCTGCAACACAGGTTTTAAGAAAATGGTTACAACTTGGTTACAACTTAATACACATGTTCAAAAAGTTTTCCTCAGCACCAATTAACTTACATTCTTTGTAAATTTGGATAAGATGAAAACGCATAGGACGGTATTACTTCAATGCTGTTCTGTTCTAATCGCCTGCAAGAAAACAAACTTAAAAATTGTGGGATATTCGGCACAAAATGAAAATTTGGTGAAGCAAAACAAAAGCGCTTGATGTTAAAAAACGCACCAAGAGTCTTATTCTTTGCCATATGTAAAAAAAAAATTGGAATTTTTTTTCGAGGTTTTTATATGTAAATCATGCTTGCTGCTATGCTGCGCCAAAGCGTGCAACGAGTTTGCGTTTTACGCTGGCCAGCTAGAAAATTGAACCTCAAATCTCCTGCTTCTGGGCCAGGACAACACCCACATGATCAAGGGGCCGGCATAGTGCTTAATTTTTACACTGCAGCAAAGTTTTCAAACTAAAGCACGGAGAAAATTATTAGAATATCTGCACGTAGAAAATTATGACGAAAAAGTTAGCTTAGAAGCAAGTGATATAACTAAAACCAAAATTACACCTTCACACATTATTATTAATTACATTAGTAATTAGTCTGTTCGAAAATATTGCATTAGCCCTGGAGTTATTTTTAATCTCAGCGAAAATGGAGTACATTGCGTCATAAGCCGAATGTGCGGCAGTCCAAAGGTTGTCAAAAAATGATTACGAATGGGACTCAAAACCATGTTTGCAACAACATAAAGAAGCATCATATACAGTATCAAGATCGCGGCAACCCTTTAACGCAAGTCTTTTAGCGAACACGCGTATTTACGCGCAAAAATCAGCCTCATATCTTTTTTTGATGTAAATGCTAAAAAAGAAAAAAAACTCATGCAATCAATGATACGCGCATTTCCGCACGTAAGCACGCGTAATTGGTAAAAAACGCCTTCACCTATCGTAGCTCAGAGATCATATCAGGATTTTAACATAGGAGATGACAATTTTTTATGTCTTTTACCTTAATACTTTTACATATCATACAGATTAAATCGTCAGTTTCAATCACGAATACTTACACTTCTGTGACGTCAGATGGAAACGACAGCGGAATTGATGTTAGACCTATATCACGACAGTCTACCATTCCGTCGCTACAAGTGCAGCGCGCTGGACAAGACAGATTTTCGCAGGTAGGCCGGCTATGAGCTGTCAGTTCTGTTCAAAACACCATGATTGATTAGTGATTGAGTGGAAAGAGCGCCTCCTACTGAAACGTGTACACTCGGCTTCGATTCCCGATCGGGTCACACCGAAAACTATAAAAATTGATATTCGCAGCTTTCCTACTTGACAATCGGCATTGAAAAGGGAAGGTGTGAAGCCTTCAACGCGTGTGTTTAGAGTGGTGGCAGCTCAAGTAGCTCGAAGACCGAAAACTTCCTTCGCTGTCTCCTGGCCAACGCAGTATAGTAAATAACTATGTAAATTACAATTATTAAAATTACAATTTTGCTTTTATTAAAATGTCTGCAGTCATACAAATATTAAAATTACAATGTCTGCAGAATTAGTTAAGATTTTTATGGAATATAATCGTGTCGTATTCACTAAAATCTGACAATTACCATAAATGTCAAGTAAATTTTGATACGCTTCTTCAAAATTAGGATATTTATTATTTTAAAGGTTTGTAATTCTGATGGTGATTGCTGATCGCTTAAGCCAGTAATACAACAAATTTTATTTATTTATTTTCCAGAATTGCATTTTCAATGTAGTCTTGCTTCAATACCGCTATGAATAGATATATAGATGTTGCATTAACATTAAAGTAAGTCCATCGCAACGTAATTATGACCGAGAAATTGTATTCCTTCGAAAATTAGGATGCACACTTTCAACGGAAATGCATAGTTTGCAATAGCATATCATTTTCGATAAATGTATATAAATCGGATATGACATTTCAAACCAGTGAACGTAGTTATAGTTTCCGAAATGCTGCTAATTTTGCAAAAAAAAATCTACGTGTGTCAATTGAAAGGTGTCATAAGATTTCTATAGAGCAAAGATAAATATAAAGGTTTTTATTATGTTTCAAAGCAACAAAATTGCTACTTCTGTCTCTAAGTCTTTTCAGGTTGCGTACAGCAATGCTTATTTAAGCCTGGCGATGATTGGTGGGATTAGATAAACTATTCTTCTTCAAGAAAGAACAAAGCGGTGGTATTAGCGGCGGTAGGCATTCTTCCGGCTGTGCATAGTTTAAAAATTGCTAGGGTTACACTCAAATGCCGCCTATACGAAACAATAGTCAAAAGACAGACTAAACATTAACACTAAACTAATGAAATAGCTAGACCACATTACTCTTTCTGATTTTTGAACATGTTTTTGAGGTAAATTGTAAGCATAATGGGTTAGTGCAATGCTTGTTAGTAGCTTCCGCTGCTACCACTTTACAAATTGCCTGAAACAGTAAATTGGCTCAGGCTTGAACAATTTTTTATCGGGAGGTGGAGGGAGGAAGCTTAAAGAAAGCCACTACACATCAAATAAATAAATCAACTGAGGATTTACAACTCAACGAACTTAATAACAACGGAGAGGTGAGGGTGACTGGGAAGTGAGCTCGCGCTCTTCGAGTCTCCAGCTACCCGCGAATGTGTCGAAGCAGTTGGCCTGCAGCCGTAATCGAACTCGGGTCGCAGTATTGCTTAAGCAATAATCAGCGCTCAGTTCCGCTCGGCCATGCTACTGACTTCTTCATCTTGCTTAGATGAAGTCTAAAGCGGTTCCAATTCATGTCCTCGACGTAACAAAGTCATAACGTTCGTGGTTGGGTCACACTGTCCTTTCACTGATAGTTATGTCTTTTCACTAAGTTTATTCGTGATTTGGTAGCATTCACAAGGTTATTTTCTTATATGGCCATCTACGATGGGATGCCTCCACTCGAAGAACGGCCAAGTCCATAGATTTTTAAATCTCAGTACTGCGCGTCATAATTTCTTTTTTTTGCATCATAATCAACTGGACTTACCGTTGCAACTAAATTCATTGGCTGGGGCAAGGGCCAGGTCGATGTTTCTCCAAGCAATGGGGTCATGACAGTGAGTGAATACAGCCATACTGCGTCGTGTTTGTAACCATTCGACTAGCCAGGAAAGATGGCAGTCACAGCGGAGAGGATTGGTATGCAATCGACTGAAATGAAAAAGGGTTTGAAAATATGAATCTGAAGAGTACAGGTACGAGCATTGGTTGTAGTACACGTAACAGTACGAGTACTCGTCGAATTTTGCTTTTTTTCTGTAAAACTAGATCTAGTATTACGATAAGCCGAGCTTATTAGCCGCCAATCGTTGTTAGTCTTATTTTCTGCACGCTTCTCATTATTGTCTTTACGCATAGTGTACATGACTGTACAAAAAATGTCGTTTATCAAAGGAAGTGACTATCTTACCGAAAATTTTTCAGTTAAAGAAAATAAAACGAAAAGAGGTTTATTCATCCGAATATTTTTAGTTACTTCTTTATGGGTTAAAATTAGGGTTTGGGTTAGTTTTCGGGTAATGATCTGAGTTTGAGTTAGATTTGCATCAGAATTAATATAAAAGTAAATAAAAACTTCCGGCGAAATAGTCTCTTCCTTTGTTACATTGTTTAGCGATTTATCAACAACTGTTTACGAAAAATTGGAAAGGAGCCCATGTCTCGATCAAAAAAGTTTCCATATTTTTCTTTACAATTGCAGCATGTACCAACACACACAGTACCTATAATCTTAGAGAATCTCAAGTCTCATTTTGACATGTTGGTAAAATGCTATCAAGTCAAAGCAATGATTCAATTTATTTCATATATTAACTTGTTTTGCTTACAAAGTACGAAGAGATGTTTGGTGGTTCAGTGATCCATCGAATAAACCAGTTAAGTTGTTGGTATTTAAATCCAAAACTTCAAGATTTCTCAGATTACTGAATGTTCGTGCATGGAGGCAAGAGATCCAGTTGTTATCTAAATGCCTGCAAGTAAAATAGAGGTTACCAAGCTGAAGTCTTTAATGGCCTACTGAGTCTTCATAACAAAAATAATTCTGCGCTAATTGCAGGAATATTTAGACTACAATCCCTGGCTTATTGCAGCAAAAATACAAAATGTTGACAGAGCAAAACTCAAAACAATCAATCATGTAATCACGTCGTCTCTACGTTCGTACGAAACAGTCAGTACCAGAGAAACGATCTTAAAGATAATTTTCATAAAACTACAGCAGTTTAAGTGTGACACCCAGGGACTCGATCTCGACAAAATCTAAACACACAAACGAAACAAAACAAATTTAAATGTCTTCAATTATATGGAAGGGTGATGTTTCTATCTACTCAGGAGTCAGGACTCAAAATTGGAAGCTTTATTGCAAAGGCAGACATCATTGCCGACTTCAAATAGTGATGTCTTTCTACACTTTTGGTCTGGCTATCGCAACAGCAATATTTGCACGATGAAGTGAGGACGCATTCATCCTCCACTTTTTGAGCAGCTAACAATGACCTTATTTTTTTGTATTTTTGGGGCGTTTCAACTTGATTTATTTAAGAAGTAAACCAAATCTAGCAACAAAGGCAAACTGACACTGAGATTGAATTTACGCGTATAAATGTTTGTACAATAACCTCCGAAGCGTTAAGAAATAACAAGATAGATAAGATCTATTTAAAGCGAAAAAGTGATTTAGATGCTATCTAATCAAAAGTTTATTACCCCAGAGCGATTCTTCGCACGAAACACAACAGCACCGTGGTAATTCACCCATTCTGATAGTGACAATCACAAAGGGACGATAATTTAAATCTATGGTAGCAAGTGCTATTTCTGATCAGTTGCCCAAAAGGAAAATGTTTCAAATTTGAAGAAATTTGTTGTGACAAATGACCACGAAGCTTTGTCATATTTTAAATTGAATTATGAGATTTTTATGCGGTATCAACAAAAATAAACTCTGGTAAGGGAAGGTGGGGTGAGTTGGCCACGAGGGCAAGTAGACTATTGCCTTTTTGTCAAAAAATTAGCCGTCCAATGGTCACGTGCTTTTGTACAACCAATCCCATTGTTGCAATCTACTACCACACTAAGTCAGATAAGTTTTTTCTCAGAAGAAAAAAAGTTATTCATAAAAAACTGATTTTTGATGAAAATTTGGATTTTGAAAAATTCAGTTCAGCATTAGCTTTTGTTGCCTTTGTAAAACATTAGAAAAATGAGTTTCCAGCGAAAGGTTGGTTAGTGCTTTAGCTAGGAATTCCTATAACTTAAGTGTTCTGAACGTTAACCTTCATACTGCTGTGAGGCTATTTCCAGAATCACTACCGAGTGGGGTAACTTGGTCACTGCTATTTGTGATCGATCATGTGTCAGGCCAACTTATCTGGCCAACTTTCCTGGAAACAAATGGTCTTGTTTCACAAGTTTTTGTCAAAATTGGGCCCACAACTTGTGTACTGACAATCCTCAGCGATTTATATGCATAGAATGTCAATGAAGAATTCCAAAATTTTGTGCGAGCTACTGCAGTCTGATGATTGTAAATTGACAATGCTTATTGTTTATGTGCTTTCTTTTCATCATCTTGAGCCTAAGAATAAGTTTATATACAATATAAAACTATTGAGTTAAATGCCAACATGTTTTTTTACAATCTGTATCTGATTTTTACACGATGTAGAACCATGCTGATGCTTGATTAGTTTTTGCCAATTTACAACCTGACTGAGGCAAAAACTATAAAAGCACCATATAGTTTAACACTGCGCGTCGTGGGAATCAAACATGCTGTTTTAGCTTGTAGTCCGCCCAGTCCCGGCGCCACGGGGGGCATTTCGGGGCCGTGTCCCCCCAAGCGCGAGTAAACTTTTGTACCAGCACAAGAGTGCCAGCAAACTTTCGCCTAAAAAACAAGTCGCCACAAACGCTCTTCTGTGAAACAGCAAGACAAATAGAGTTAATATATTTCAGGTGGACTAACAGTTCCGTAGTTTATCTTTGATACAACGTCCGTCTATTTAGTTCACAAAATGTGACCCCCCAAATTTTTTTGCCCCCTCCCTCCCCCCGAAACACACTACTCTGGCGCTGGGCCTGAGGCCACCACAAAGTCTTTGTACACAATTGACAAGCCATAGTACGTTTACTTCACTCTACAGAACGGCTGGGATAGAATAATCTGCAAGTGCAATTGACGATTTCTTCGTAAAGTTCGTTTATTTTTAAGAATATGGCCAACTTCCCTAATGGACTGGCCAACTTACCCACCAGTGGGGCAAGTAGGTCAGTTTGAGTGGACATTTTTAAATTACAGTAGCTTTGCGAGCAAAGTTGAGAAGATTTCAAAAGAAGAAGAATGCTAAATGAAAGCCAAAAGATTTGAGATTTACAGGAAGTACTTGGTTTTCTAATAGCATCTACATTGACAAAAATAATTAGAAATTAAAAAAAAAACTGCTAACTATCCCCACTTTTCCCTACTCGGTACTACGTACAGAAATGTATGGCATTACGCGTCGAGTACAAATAACTATTATTCAAGCAAAATACCACCACGACAACAGGTGTATAAGAAGAGAAGATGGAAGGTAACCCAACGGTCTTATGCACTATTTTTTCAGAATGCTGGCCTGAATCTGTATCATTAAGATGAGAGTGTGATGCGTAATAATAGCAATTGAAATTAAGCTATCGGAATATTCTATCATAATGTATTTGGTGTTTTCCTTCAGGCTTTACAAATTTGATTCATTAAGAAACTAACAGGTGATAAACAAGAAAATTATATTGACTCACAAATCTAATGCGCTAAGTCATGCCAAAGGCAGAAGTTGTTCATGACGTAAGGTAAATCCAAATTGCCTGCTGGGGTTTGTGCTTACAGCATAATTCAGGGTTTTGTAGAAAAATCGAAACAAAAGCATTAGAAACAAACCAAGAAAAAGCAAAATTACATTCGCAGTTTGTTTACAGCATGAAACTCTGCATTTAATGCTTACTTTATGTCCTTTTTCTTTTGGTTTTCTATCATTTACTGTAATGTACTACTACATCTATCAGTATATAAACTTTCTCAGGCGCGTAGCCAGAAATCTGCAATGGGGGGGGGGGGCTTTTTCGGGGGTCTGGGGGCGGAACCGGAACGTTTTTTTTAAATAACTTAATTTTAGGCCTATTTTGACAAAAATTAATACTATTGAAACGTGGCATAGAAATGGGCAGTGCAAAAACATGATTATACTAGTTGCAAAAAAATGAGCTATGTGGGAGGTAGCTATTCCAAGAATTTCAGTTCTCTTATTTACAAGTTGGTAAATCATAAAATCCTATCCTGGTAGTTCAATGCAACTCTCAAGGAGTAATCTATTTCGTCTATATTTTAAAGAGAAAGATATAATCAGGGGTGCTAATGGAAGGAAGTTTGAGAGAAATGATTGAGAATTAACTAATCCTGAATAGCCCCCCCCCATTCCTGAGCTTATATATCTTTTGATGAAACCTATGTTAAGCATTTTTTAATGAGCGATCAAATTTGATTATCAATTTTTAAAGTTATTTCTGATTTTTTAGTTTTATTTTTGACAAATCAGCTCCCTCTAAATAAACGTTTTAAAATATGCTTTAAATCATTTTTAAAGTCTATTCCAGTACAAAAGACAGTCTCAGAAGTGCTAAAACGTGGTGTTTTGTTTATTTTGCAGTTTGGTCGGCAGGCTAATGGAGGGGGGGCTATAGCCTCCCCCGCCTCTCTCCACCAGCAACGCTACTGACCTTCCTAAATGTCAAGTTTTTGATTTGGCTGTGGTGATTGTGCTCTGATGTGTATTTTGGCAATTGTTTGCTCTTATTTTCTATTTTAGTCATGCCGATTATGGTTTTATGTGGAGCCAAAATCGTTTTTTTTTTATTATCTTTTTAAGTTTAATCAGGGCTAATCGGTCGTTTAATAAACCTTATTGCATTATTTAAACGCTCATATTTTAACAAACATATTTTAACAATTTAACAAGCTTAGCTTATCCGCAATTAACAAGTTTCAAAACTGCTTTGCTGTAATAGGCCATAGGCAGCTGTTTGAATAAGTCCATGCTAGATAAAACATCTTTGAAAGACAATTATTTAACAAGATAAAAACATCGAAACAAAAACTGTTTGATCTGTGAAATTAGCAAACCTGTTTAGTAAATAAAAACATAGTTTCAAAATCTCTGATTTAATCACCGAAAGATCACCTGTGGTCTAGGTTTACTAAACCTATTAGTCTCAAATGGCATTAAGAAGAAAGAATTTTTCACATAAACTAACAAAAGGGGTTTTGCCCCAAGATCTTTTCCGATAAGCCAATATAGGATTAGGTTTGACAAGGAGAATGTAGCGTGAAGTAAGCTCCAGCCACATTTGCATTAAACATAATTCCCATGACTGAAACAAACAGCATATCTGCACATAGAGAAATGAAATTGATCAACGATTGTTCAAAAAATCTGTAGTCAAAGAGAGTAGATCTTCAAAAAAAAAGAACTAACAAACAATTATTTAGTCCATTCGTAACACTAATAGTATCCCGGTAGTGGCAGTTGGATTCTATATCATCACCAAACAACAGATTCAAAGCAGTGAAAGGCAGAAAATGGAGCTGCTCAGCATGCAGCAAGTTTTGATTTTTTTGACCTTTGAAACGACCTTTGACCTTATAGATCTTTAGAAACAAACGCTCAAGGTATTAACAACCTTCATATTCACCAAGCCATAATGTATATGGTTCAAAATGACAGTCAAATAAGCTCTATAAAATCTCTGACATTTTCCACTAATTCGTTTATGGCCGTGCAAAATCTGTGTAACTGTAAGCAACCATTTTTCAGGAATGCGGTTGCACCTGCGCAGGTAAAAATAACTAGCAAACTTCTAAATGTATTTTCAAAAGTCAAGTAGCATTAAAAATAATTTATAAAAGCTGTCCAGTTTATTTTATTCCGGTAGACGAAAGGTATTGTTTATGCTATAGTATAAATTTACATAATCGCCTTTACTGTCATACACAAAACAACAAAAAATATTTTGAATCTTAATATTAGTGATTTTGAAACTATCACATTATTAAAGTATTTGTTAATTTGCTCTCAGTGGTTAATAAATAATCAAAAGTTTAATTTAAATATAGTTTAAATTTTTCATTGTCACATTGTACAAGTGTAATTTTGTGAGCCGGTAAGAAAATCGACGATAAAATATTATTAATCAATTTCATTTCTGTACCTGCAGCACCGTACTTTATTTTACCTTTAATACATTTATCTTGCTTTATGTGCTACGGCTTTGATTTTCTAAAACAAAAGCATTACGCTTTAAAAAAAAATTAAGTTAGCAATAATTCACAATATTTTGAAAACCTTGGCCTTAAAAGGCTTAGATTCATATACCAAATCAGAATACTCCATGTTAAAATGTGATTCCGATATTTTTATTTTTTGAAAATTTTGCTACCATATAAGCTAGAATTTTCTGAAAAATATTTGTATCTTGCATCAAATTAGTTTGAAGTCTTTTTGCCAAAAATAATATAACTGCAAGATGTAATTTGCAAATATTGTGTTTTGGGTAACATCAATTCATGAATTTATTGTTCATTCGTCATTTGTGATGACGGCATACTTTAAACACAGTTCAACGTCAAAAACTATCGAGTTGAATTGCAAACTGTATGTTTATGATACAGTAATTTGATTTGAAAACCGATATCCAATATCAAATCTTCATACAGTATTTGGTTGAAATGAGTTTGTTGCTAAGTTTTTTAACATCATAGCTAGTTAGGGGTTGTTTATACGAAACGTGAGATTGATTATAAACTCATTAGAAGTTGACGCTTGGGATTGAAATTCAAACCTGCATTGCATTTTTCACATTCACACGTTATCGTTACCACTACTATAGCGAAATACAGTACAACTTGATGGGCACCATTAACTAAAGAATGTATCAATCACTCTATTGGGAATGGGAAAGAAACCAAAAATTCCATCAATTGTTAAGCTCTTCTAGAAAAATATTGAAAATAACTATAATACTCAATCCAAAAATAACAACACTTCAATTCAAAAAGTGATTAAAAAACTGGACTACAAACATGATTTGAAATAAAGAAATAAAGAAGGTCAGAAAGAGAGCCATAGCATTTCCACCATTTACTAAATTTAAACAAAAAAAAAAGTTCTATTTCAAACTGTCCTCTTTAACTTATGAATTTAAATTACCTTGTTTTCAAACTTGACACACTATCATTATAATTTCACTGTCAATGGTAATTGACAAAGAAATTTAAAGTGTGGAGCCAATTAGAATTTCCATGAAATGCACCAACAAATTTCTATAGTGCGCATACAAAAACGATTTTCTAAATTTTCAAAGAGTTTCTTCTACAAAATGGACCCAAGTGTGCCCCTTGAGGAACTCCAGCCTGTATTGCAAAACAAGCAGTAAAAGTTAAGGCAAGAACGAGGATATCAAACCTCTTTCTTCATCCCCCGCTTTTTTGTGAGGGTTGCGGAGGCAGCAGCTCGAGATTAAGCCGCCACACTTCACGGTCTTCCATCACCTCCATCATTTCGCTTGGGTGAAGTCACAAGCGATTTCATCCAAAATCCTTAATGTAATTGGTCCATCTCAATCTAGGTCGTCCAACTGGTGTTTTCCCATTTGCTCAGGCAAGTAAAGCTTGTTTAAGAAATCTTTCCTGAGGCATTCTGCTTACATAACCAAACCATTTAAGCTGGATCTTTCGATTGGAAGAAGTAATTTCAAATCCTTCACAAAAAAAGTCGCAGCGGCTAAGCATTTAACAGCTTTGGACAAGCCAAAGCTCAACAATAGTTACGAAAGACCACCAAGTGGGCTATATTATGAGCAAGTGAGCAAAATCAGTAGGAGCAATGCGAACATCAGCATGTGGGTAATTAACAATTATAACAGCAAACCTTCAAACTATGCATCGCGTTTTCAAACACATTGTAAGTGTTTTCCTACATTCCAAATTTCCAATCAAAAAAAAAAAAATATTGAGAAGAGTATATAGACGAGTGTTAAAACAGTTTCAATACATTAGATGAATATTTTCTCATAAAACTAAACTCAGCAATCAGCGCAAAGGTTTATAGAGGCATATGCCAGATGCAGTACAATTTTAGTGTTCTCAATTTTCAAATTCGTTTCATTTCCAATTTAAATTCATTTCCAAACTGCAACTTTGAGGCATGACAAATCGCTATAATTAATTTTTTAATATTTTGAAAAACAGTCAAAAACAAAGAGCTTAAAATGAAAAATTATTCTTTAAGAAAGTGCATTCGCAATTGATCAGAAAATAGATTTCGTTCCAAGATAAGCAATAATACTTTCAAATTTCCTAAAAAAAATCTAAAGAAGCTTATAATTTTGTGTAAATTAGTCTTAAAATTAACCGTGACATGTGTTGAAGTGAATTTTTTGTAATGGGCTTTGTCTCAGACGGTTGTTGTTTTATCATCTTATTCGATCGGATACAAATCTTTTCACATAAACCCCTGGTAAATACTCCGGTACTATTACTTTGCAGTGACACGGCACGATATACTCCCGAGATCTGAAGAGCTTCGGACATAGACCATTGCAAAGCTTTAATTACCTGGTCTGCTGAGAACTGCCCTTGAAGATCAGAAGACTTTCTCGTTTGGAGTACAAATGCACCTTCCATTAATAAAAGGTATGACAAATTCATCAAGAAAAGAAGCTTTTTGGAAAATAAAGTGGTAAAATGCGATTGAAGGGTAACAACACTATCGACCAAAAAAAGGTTTGTTTTTTCCCATTCCAAAATAACTTATCGTATAAAATGAAAGATGCAACGATAGAAAGTCAACTAATATGCAATAACAGCAAGGAAAAATAGTTTATTTCAATCTCTTGTATGCAGTATGTTATGTATGTGGCTTCAGTAAAACCTAGTTTTTTAACAATCCCTTTATTGTAAAACTTGCGAGTTTCAAGAAAGGTTACGTCAGTAACTTCGACTCTGGTACTCCAGGACTTTCGTGAATGAAACAAGACATATTTAAGGCAGCAGGTGTAGAAAAAGATTCTTAAAAATGCATCACAGTGTCAAGCACCCGTGGAATAGAAGTGATTCGAATAGTTTACCTAAGGATCCTTTGTCTTGTCTTATTTTTTCGATATTGATCCGTTCTAAAAGCACTTCATGGGACTTAAAATGTGAAGAGTTGTCATCATACAATTCAGCACTTATCATAAACTATGAGGACACAAGAATTCGCGACGGAAATACCAAAAGCTCTCAAAATTTTTTCAATTTTTTTAAACACTATGTAGTTCAATTGATTTCTTTCTAATTCGAATGTTTCTTCACAGATAACTTGACTTCCATTTTTCCGTAAACCCCATTACCTATGCAGTAATGAGCAAAAATATGTAGCCTGCACAATGCGCAATAAATAAAATGTTTTCCCACTCTCTTTAAACTGGGATTCCTAACGACTAGGGCTATTATCAAAAAAGGGTTTTTAAAATCGTCAAACAACAAATATTTTTGGGATTTTCAAAGCAACCAATCAAATAAATTAAACAATTTTTTTGATTCAGGCAGGAGCTCTTAAAGCACAATAAATCAATCAGGTAGTCACTCATGGAAGATTTCAACTTTGTAATAATCAGTCCAGCAGCAATAAAGCATCTTTCTGCTTCTACTGAAAATGGTGGAAATGTATCCAGACAATTTTTCAATCTTTTGGGCATTTTTGGGTGGCTTCAAAAAACATCATTTCTTTTTTTGATATGATTCAAAACATTTGGGGTTTGAATGTTAGTTGAACCAGTGCCAGAATGTTTGGAAAGAATACCATTCAATTCTTTTGCCTATGGTTTTTCACCAGCCTAGATGAAATTAGTCACCTTTTTGAGAAAAAACATATTCAGCTACAAGCAATGATAATATTTGAATGTTTGAAACTAGGTATGAAATTATCTGATGAATTTTCAAATAATTAAAAATTTCAAAAAATCAAATACTTGTTTGTTTGATAACAGCCCTACTAACGACCTAGTACTTGTATTAGATACTCGGAAGACGACAAATTCAAGATCAATATATTTTCGTAGCAATATGAACGTAAGCAATAATGATTAATAAATTTACGTCCGAAGACTGTGAAGAGATCCACGGGGAGGTCATCAAATAGTAATTACTTGTACCGCACCATATAATAACAGCTGCTATTTGCATATTCATCTTTTTACAATATTGTGCGTTTCAGATCTTTATTGTACTAGCTAGATAAAATGTAAAAAATAAAAAATAAAATTACTACGTAAAAATTTGACAGAAGTTGACAATGCAGAGGGAAAGATTTGACTGAAAATTAAGTCAAATGGCATCTTCAACGCTAAGCTTTAAATACATTAGTAATTAAGCCAACGAACAGATCCGTTTAGGGGGTCAAAAGGCTACGAACCAGCATGAATCAGGCAGCTAAAGATTAGGAAATAATCAAACAGAACAATTCAAAAACAAAAACGAAGCATAGCGAACGTAACGGTCGGAATTTCTACTTAATCTCAAGATGATAGCCAAAATAGAGCTGAGCATTATGACTTAATCTGTAAATATGTTTCGCTTTAACTTAAGGTATCTTCAGTAGAACTTTTGAATTCTATCATTTTCTGTTGAAGATACTTCAAAATAAAGTAAAACGCGCCTAGAATAAATCAATTACCATTCTTCGTTCTACTTTCGCAATCGTTTGTACTTAAAAATTAAGTAACTAGTAAAATTGTTTAAATCTTACGAGAGGATTGTAGGGCTTATTATGCATTCGTACGCATAAAAGCCAAACTGATACCGGCATCCATGTTCAACGCCTTGAAATACAAGATTAATGATTAATAATTATTTGACCAATTTGGGGGTCACAAAAATTCAAAAACCGCTGTTTCATCTCTCAGTAAAGTTGGATATTGATTAAATCTATGCATGTTGTTTGCTTTTACTTAATAATATGATCCATTGTTTCATTTGTTTGAACTCTTTTGCTAAGATTAGGAAAAAGTGCTTTTCAAACGCTCATGATTGGCGTTTCGCAAAAACTGTTAAAGGAAGTACTTAAAAAACAAACTGCTCTTAGAAACCGCAAATATTAGCTCGGCAAAAACAGAAAAGCCAGTACTAACAGATCAGCAGCAATTTAATCTGTTTAGACAAGCATTAGATGGATGGAACTTTTTTGCATCGTTTACACGGCACATGAGGTTACATGTTTCGAATTTTGGGGCCATTTTTCCAATGGATGTGCATGTGCCATTTTTTCTCTTCCTTACTACTTCCATTTGGCGGTAATCCTCCCAGTTTTCATGGACGATCCTTTCTATTTTTATAAGCCGTCTTGCATAGCTGTTGTAGTATAGTTTATTTTTGTTCAGAAAGAAAGCAATGAACACCCAAAATAAAGCATTGTCACCGAAGAACTTTAAACAATATAATATCTTTCTGGTGAGAGGCTGCGAAAGGCCATGATGTCCAGGTACCCAAGTATCTGGCGCGGTCGCGGAGTCTGCAATCTCTCACCAACTACAAACAGATAAATTAAAATATCGCACACTACAATGTATATTATCTTATTAACGTAGTAGCTTGAGCAATCAAATTTTCAACACGCAGGGTGAAGAGTGCGGCTCCAAGTGATGTAGGTGGCTATTCATGAGTAGACTCATAAATAGTCGCTTGTCATGATCGGGCGCTTGGTTTATGTTTGTTCTATTTTTTAAACATACAACAATTTTTTCGAACTATAACAAATCCTACTGCAAATATAAACAAAAGAATGTGACCCAATTTAATCCGAGAACAAATATGTTATTAATGCCGGATCAACTAAGCCTAAACTTTTCTCACGCTATACTACAGCAATAGAACCATGATTCATACACTATTGATTATTCAAAAACTGTAATAGAACATGTTAAAAATGTTTACAGCATTTTCGTTAGATGATTTAGCAGCAAAACAACACAGCAGATAAAAGATTAGTACTAAACCTAAAGCTTTAATAATACGTTTACATATCTCCATAATCCGAAGTCGTAATTAAAGCAAGATTACATTTAGTTGAGCTTTAAAAATCGTGAGTGACTGAAGCTTGTGAAACAGACAAAATTAACTCATAGGTCATCCAAATTTTACTTTCCACTATGAAAAAAAGACTCATAAATAAGTTTCAAGAATTAGTCAGACATAACTCTTTCAAAAACTTATTTCAAAAGTTGACTGAAATGATTAATGATCATATGAATTAAAGTCACAAAATTTGAAAAAAAATATTGCACTATGCATTTATACATTTTTCTTATTGGCTGACTTTTCGAAGACTGTGCAGTATGGCGGCTTAATCTCGAGCTGCTGCCCCGCAACCCTCACGGAAAAGCGGGCAATGAAGAAAGAAGAAGAAAAATCATGTTTTAATAACCCTTTGATTAAACTTTCAAAATATCTAAACAGAATTTTGAACAATTGCACTTAAGTATTTTGTAGCATTTTTAAATTACCAGCTCGCAAATTTGAAGGATTTCTAAAATGCAATTTTCCAAAAACTACAGGAAATTTCAACTGAAATAGGAGCAAAAAATATACAAAAAGTATTTTTGGTTTTATCTACCATAAAAAAGAACAACGACTATGACGTTTGCCGAAAAAATGACGTAAAGCTCTAAGCTGTCAAAATTATTGAACAAAAATAGTTTTTGAAGTTGGACTGTCTATTTTAATTTAAGTTAAGATCAAGGCGGCTTAGCTTACTACGTTATTGACTTTGAAGGATTTTAGTAGCATGGTATGCGCATACTGAAATCACTGCAAAAAAGCTCAATAAATGTTTTAGAAGTTGATTAAACTCCAACTTTCGCTTCGTGGTGCACTATCGCTGTTTGAAGTTTAATCCTTGGTAAAATTTGCAAAGTGTAGTAGACAAGTCGTGTTTGAGGTAAAAGTTGATGTTTTTTTTTAAGAATTTGTTTTTCTTTTTTTAACAAAATTTTTCAGACGAAAAAAAACAAAAAAAAAGACAAACAACAGGCAATAATTTGCCCATGATTTTTCAATTTTGCAACACATAACACGAACTAGCAATAAAAGAGAAAATTAAATTTGTCACTCAAAAACATACCATGCAAAATTAGACATTCAAATTAAAAAATAAAGGTAGATCTTATGATACCGATTTTTAATGATTGTGTTTTGTTGAATAGTTTGAATTTATTAAGAACAATGTACTAAGAAAATTAATAATAAGCTATAGACAGTATACAGAGTCTTATAGGCACAATCAAACCCATGATTAACAGCCTAAGACAGGGGATCGACAACCTTTTGAACTAGTGGGCCACATCCAGTCCTAACAAGGTTCCAGCGGGCCGCCACCATTCCAGCGGACCAAAAGAGAAAGGTTTTCGCCAGAAATTCAGGTCTTTTTTCGGACAAATTGATGGCGAAGACAAAAAAAAGGTCTTCGCCAGAAATTCAACCCTTTTTTCGGACGAATTGATGGCGAAGACCAAAAAAAAGGTCTTCGCCAGGAGATGAGGATCATTTCAGCAGTTTATTGCTGCATAACTATTATTAAAAACGAAAAAAAGTCGCGGGCCGAATGACAATAAATGGTCACGGGCCGGGTAAAATGCCCCGGCGGACCGGATCCGGCCCGCGGGCCGTAGGTTGCCGGCCCTTGACCTAAGACATACTGTTTCGGTTGTACTTCAGTCAGTAAAAATTTGATTTGTAGCATATAGTTTCATTCGGTCAAGATTTAATTAATAGCTTTAGTTTCGTTGGGTAAAGATTTTTCAGTAAAGATTGACTTATTTTGGCTAAAATTTGACTGATTGATGGGTAAAGATGATAAACATATTCGGTAAGATTTGTTCACTGATTGATAAATTGGTAAAGATATATGTTTTAAAGATTTTTATCACTGGTGATATTTGTCCTTTTGGCCTTGCTAGCCTTACTGATGAGCCCTGAGATTGGTCGAAACAGCTGTCTAAGGCATGCTATTGAAAATTATTTTGAATTGACCCATTATAAATATCTCTTGTAGTATTGTGATTACCGGTATACTTAATAGTTTTGGAAAAAAATTGTGTTATGATCTTGTTTATTTGCGATTCCTTGCCATTCTACGCTCATGTTCATACCTGTAGTCCTAGCTGTACTGATGAGGAATAAAAGGCGAATGTCGATTCCGAAACAGTATGTCTTAAGCTATTAATCATAAGTTTGAATTTGTATAGCATCTGTTTTCGGAGTACAATCAAATAATAATGCCATATGCCCAGTTTTAAGCAAATTCATAAACTTTGCTAAACTCTTCCACGTTTGTGTCAAACTTTTGACGACTAGTGACAAACAAGTCTCAAAAATCTTTAATGAAAATTCACTGAGTGGGTGGCAAAGAAGATGACAGATTAAGCCATAGCTCGTTTGTCACTTGAGAAGTCGTATAAGCAGCTGCTTCAAATTGAGAAATTTTCCAAAAACTCATCTAGCAAATACTTATGTGCTTCTCGAATTTACAACTCAAAACCAGAAAGAGAACAATTCGACATTTTCATGTTAAGAAAAAGATAGTTTTCTTGCCTTGAACGCTTATAGCAAAAAACTTATTTTGAATCATATTTGTGCAAAAAACATGGTTTGTAAGGTTCAAAAATATTGTTCGTGTAAAGCAATTGCAAATTCTTCAATTTTAGGACAAAAATGGTTGTTTTGGGACGAATCAAACCCTCTGGTTTCAGAAGATAAGGAAATCTTTGCCAAATATGAGATCACAAAATGATTAAATATTCTTCCGGCTGCATCATCTGCATATGAACTACTGCCGATGTGATACTAAACGTGGATATCAAATTCAGACTGATTACTACCGGTATCATCTTTAAGTTTAAATTCGTGGATTACAGTAAGGTGTGAATGGCTTAAGTTTGAAACGGCTGCCAATCAAAACTTGCACTTAATCCTTTATTTCTTTCAATACCATTACATATGACCCAGATCTACCCAGGTGCGCAATTAAACACGACACCGATGCAACCGGTCAACACGCTAGGCCAAAAGATCAAAGAGCTGAGTCTATTTAATCATCAAGTCGTCGCAAAAAGTTCGAATCAAATTACTTGCTTAATGCTAGCAAATGAACTGCTGAGCTTGCACCTGTGGTATTATGTGATGAACTTGATAGTCAACACTTCAGTTAGGGTGTCAAGTTGGAAATGACAGCCTTGGGAACCGAATAGATAGCAAAAGATTGCATGATAGTTTAAAACAACTGGTTAAATGCAGCCATTTGTAGCAACTTAGGCATATCAAGCAAAAGTGAAAACTGAAAAGAGAAGCACTCCAAAATTACGTTCGGAATTCCACAAAATTTATCAATCGAACCCAAAAACGCTCCTTGTCAGTCTTCTATTTTACATTACTGCGTGGATCCGTGAAAGCATTACAAGATCTAGTTCAATCAAAACAGCCTTTTAGCTATTGATAAAGTTTGAAAAGACACCAAGCACGGTATGTGTTCATAAGAAATTCTGTCTTGCTTGCTTTTGCGCGCGGGCCTAATCTCCGCTGTGACAGCCATAGTTCCCTAAATTCAAGCTCGCACGCTATTTTAGACTCTGCAAATTGCATTAGTTGCATTTCATCGTCATAAACGTCCATGCCAAAGCGACCATTTTTAAGAGTCTTAATTATTCTCTTTCGATCGTGAGTAATGGGGAAGGGAATGCTTATCCGGATTAAAGAGCAATAACATGGCCTTGGCCTGCACTATTCGCAGCATCCGCTCTTTTTGACAACAGTAAATCAATGATTTTATTTGACTTTTACCTAGAGTCCAAAGCTTCATTTTGAAATAAATGGCTGTAAATCACTGATGCAGGTGTTAAGAAAGGCTTTCTGGGATCTCCAAATTTATTTTGAACGGTCAAAGCAGTATAATGACGTAACAATATACGTAAACTGTAAACACTGAATGCCTTTTCGCAAATAAATCACCTAGTGTTTAGACCAAAATTCTTACCTGCGCAATCATAATTTATAAATTTGCCTTTTCTAAACATGTGAAAGGAAAGCAACATACTGCACTGCCCTCCAAAATACTTGCACAAATTTATGTCAAGTAGTTAGTATATTACAAAGTTTCTTTTTCGGCATGCATTTACATTCTTTTCAGGATTATTTTATATGCTACAGTTGTATTTCAAAACGAAAAGGCAATGGAATTCGACATTGCTGTTGTGAATATTATTGATTCAAATCATACAAAGATTTTTCATCAAAGTTAGAAATTCAATATGTTTTTTGCATTGTCGCATGCTGAGTTGAAACTCTGAGCTACACATTGAATATCGTATCTCCTATCTGAAATTCCACCATGAAAATTCTGCAAGACTTCGACTTGAAACTTTAATTCTTCAAGTTCAAGACCATAGCATCAGCGTAAAGATTGACTGTCACAACAATTACAAAATAAACAAGCGGCAATTTAATAAACAAGAGACGCGCAGTACCTGAAGCAAACACCTCTGACCACACACGAGGCGTTAAAATGATTTTTGACCCACAATTTGTCTTTTTCTTCTGTATTGCTGTATATTTAGATTCAAAATAAATACTGATTACAAAATTCGAATTTCGGATTTAATTTACGCAGTGATATGTCACCGTGGTCCAGGTCATCGAAATTTTAGGCATCGCCTCTTGGACGTTCTGGTTATCTCTAACGAAAGCACAAACAACACAATACCATCATGCGCTGTTTCTGGCTCAGCGTGACCAGGAAAAAAATGGACGACTTGGCGAGAAAATGACGTACTATAACGTGATTGCGTATGACTTCATGATTTCATCAATCATGCAATTGAGCTGGTTTATGACATCTTCATTCTATTAAACCCGATTCTAAAATTGACAGTAAAACTTATCCTACAAAATCCTATTCCAATCATTCTATGGAATACCACAAGGTTCTAAACTGGGTTCGCGACCATGAAGTATGTTACACTCAAATTTACAAACGTATAACGCTAAAAGCATTTAGCAAACGCATTTTTAAAATTGTGAATATCAAACAAGACTTCAAAAAAATATCTTCGTTTAGAATAGCAAAGATCCAAGTCAGGTCCTCTACCAGAAAACATTTTTCTTTGGGCTAAAAAATGTCCGACCATATCAATTTTAAGAAAAATTTTATAAACCGCATTTTTTATTTGTTAGTGAAATTTAAACTATCATCACGCGATAGACCTACTGTCACGTGACTTTGATGCGAATCACTATCATGTACCGCGACTTAATGTGTGATGTCACAACTGAATAAATACGCCTTTAATTACATGAAAACCTGGCAGATTATCTCTAAAAATGGTGTCTGTTTGCTTTCGGGTCAACGGGATAATCTTTCGAAAAGAAAAAGACGCGGAATACAAGACGACACCGTTTACAGTACATTAAAAGGTTAACCTTTTTGTGGGCTGGGACAATAATATTTGTCCTTTAAAAAAAACGCGAGAAACCTGCATTAAAAATGGCATGAGAGACGTAAAATGTCTAAGACGTGCAAAACGCTGTTATTTTATAAGATGCATGACCAAACTCTGGTAAAAGAAAATATGAGATGGCACTAAACAAGGTGTGTACACTGAACAGCGCTAATGTGATTAAATTCCACTTGAATTTGATCTGGAAAAACTTGAAAAAATTGAAGGTGTTAAAATATTTTTGCAGTTGGTTCTTAAATTTGATGCGTATGACATCATACCAACACCTATTTAAACTAAAACTTTGATTGATGCAACAGATAGCAGAGATTTCATTCTTTTGTCATTATACGAAACGCTTTCCTCATAATTAAGTGCTTTAAATTTTCCCAAGAATGCTTCAATTTTGCTGACGTATTTCGTAGCAATGTAGGCTATATGAGAATGTTGGTGTGTCATCTATCTTGCAATAACTCTTAAAGATTTATTATGCAGGACCACTAGTTAAATTTATATTTACCGTGAAAATTAGTGATAAATCGCTCCAAAATGTCTACTGCAGAAGAAATATTGCAATTTTACGTTACGTTAAGATGTAACATTCGTTTGGGGTTTGGAAAGATTGAACAGGTGTTTTATGGTTGAACTGCAGTAAAAAATAAACCGTAACATAGCAAAATTATTCAGAGATATATGAGACAAGATAAAGACGTGATTTTTAACCGTAATAAATTTGCCAGTTTAATTACAGTAATGAAAACAAGGTTCAAAGCTATGACTATATTATCTAAGCTTGGTCTCACGCCATAGGTAATAATTTACAATACCAGACGCGGCATGGGCTTATTAATTGCGATGTGTTTAATTATACACCAATATATCACAAATGCCCCTGCGCAACTGGTTAAATTTCGTATTAATTTTACATATTAAAAATGGAAATTAAATCATATTACATGCAAATACTGTCATCAATTATTTGGTAAACTTGAGCATCAGCGAAAAAATTGGTTGCAAAACTTAGTTTATTTGTATAAGAATATTCTTGAAGAAAAAACAGTTGAAAATTTTTTGTTTCAAAGGTCCATACATAGTGTGCATAAAAATTACAAAACAATTACCACCAAAAGTGTATTGTAGTTTTTGCAATGATTTTAAGAATGAAATAATTTTCTCACAGATCTTTTCAAGCAAAACGCTACACATAAAGACGCAATTTACAGCAAAATCGGCAAGTCAGGGTTTAAGATTTCTCATTACCGCTTCAAATTGTTTATTGTAAATAGGCCTTTAGTGCATACAGCACAACTCAATGAAGAGTTGCAGCTCCTGTAATTTCGTGTTGAAGTTAGCCACATTCCTATCAAACATCAAAGTTAATTATGCAGAAGGTGCGCTATGAAAAAGAAATCTATTCGCCACTGAACATAATTTACACAAAACACTTTAATAATTTGATATATCAGTTATTTAAGTGTGATGGCAAGGAGCGCCGACAAACCCTAAGGTTGTCAAGTCCACGCAACCAATTACAAACATTACACTCGCTTACAACATTTTTTTAACGTTTCGTTATTTAGGCCACAGCATCATCTGTTACATGAGTATAAACTAAGCTGCAGTTAAGCTAAAAGATTTGCTTCACAAAATAACGTTTGGAAAGCGTTAATAACTAGTATAGTGATGTTGAATATTTTTTGAGGTAAATGTTAAAAAGCACAACTTTATAAGCTACTATTACGTAAACTTACAGTGTTCTCAAGGCAGACAAATCTCGGAACGCATCTTCGTGAATGTAGGTTATGCGGTTGTTGTTGATTTGTCTAAAACATGGATAGAGTAAAAAATCAAAAAGGGTAAATTTTATCTCTTGCATGTGATTTGTGCTATGATTTTAAGCATTTTGAGTTCATGCAAATTGACTAATGAAGTCAAACTTGAATAGTTTTGGCAACGTCTGATTGTGTAAGAAGTTAAAAATGAAAACACTAGGAAAAATGGGTACACAAAGCAGTTTTTAGCTGATTCTAGAACGCTAAAATAATTTGGCAAAGAATATTGCTACTGTTAATTTCATTATTAGAAATGAAGAATGTTTTAAAAACGAGAAAAACGTCTTAATAAAGATTTGAATACAATACTTTACAAGACCATTTTTTCCTAAAATTGAAATACTTTCACAAATTTTATAGAAAAATATGGCAATGAACTTGGTGAGAGTACAAAACGCTTTGTTGAAGCGATTAAACGGATTAGGCTGGAATATTTTGTATAATCCCTCCATTAAAGCTAGCAGTATATGCCACACCCGCTGCTCAAAAATGCAGCTTAAACTTCAAAGAGTTATTTCAAAGCTAAATACATCATACAATGCTTAGCTACTGGCAACACAACGATAATACGTATCCGTTGGAATTTGTTGGTTGTTGCTTGTAGGCAGTCGCGATGATTTCGGCCACATTACAAAAACAGATTAGGAATTTATCAGAAGCAAACAAAACAGATTTTGTACAAATACGCAGTACAGCAAAAAGCACTAATTATAAAAAAATCATTTCAAAAAAAGAACTAAGACTAGTCGTTTGCAAAACCTCTGGTAAATAATTTAACTCGGCATGATAAATTAAAACTTAAAAATACAAGCATTTCTGCAGATGGGACCTAAAAAATTGCATTATTGCCTAATAAATGATTGAAAGGACCATAAAAATGTAAAGCAAATTGCTTGTTGGATCGTTACCTCGCCGTTATTATCAGTAAGAGTTATTGCGGTATTTTAAGGGCCTTCTAAAACCGTTTATTAAATACTGATAACCACGAGTGTTAACAAACATTGGAAACTAACACCAGACTTCGAGTCTACATTTAAAGTGAATTAGAAAGTGATATTTAATAGCTTTTTACGACCCATACCTCCAAACAAGATAACAAATTAATAAACAGCAAACGTTCTTTTAACATGATATAAAAGTTGGCAATATTGCAAATTTTTAATATTTCAAACCACAAAGCGCGTAAGTTTGTTAAAAATCGCGGGTTTTGGATGAATTTTGCTCAAATTCATAAAAAAAAAACACAACTTGGCCGAAATGTTTTTAAAGAGTATTCTACATTTTTGAGGGCTTCAAAGTTTTTGACACCTAACAGGATTTAGGCTAACCTGTAGAGTGGTTAAATGCTTTACAGTTTACAGACATTTATCTGGTTTGTTTTCATAGACTTGAGTCATTAGCTTAAAAACAACAGCATTTTTACAGAGAGGATGATAGAAAACGAATAAGATTTGCGCTTGTAATGTTATTAGCGCTTTATCATGTTCAAAGATCGCTAAATAGGTTAATGCCAGACCAGTGATGTCACTCACAAATTCACAATCAGGTAAAATCACTGTCAATCTGTCATCACTCTTCGAGTGATCTGAGTCACAAGCGAAGCACGTAAAGGCACGCAAAATTCACGTTTAGGGTGTTGTTTGGTTTACTGTTTGGATTAGTAGTAGATTAGTAGTAAAATCCTTTCTTATACTTGATTGAAAACAGTTAAGCCTTATTTAAAATACAACAGTACAATTTTTCAACGTTTCGGACTTGGGTATGTCCATCATAAGTAAAAATAAAATGTAAGAGAGCTAAAAATTTTCTCCGGATGATCCGAAAAGAAAATCGTAATAAGAATGATTTATGACTCAACAACCGATACATTATTGCGAATAATTTCGTTTGTCATTTTCAATCATAATAAAGAGGTTAGTCAACGAGGAGCTTCCACCCAAAACTTTTTAGTTTTTTTACAAATTAGTAAATTACCCTCACTACAAAGGCTTAACAACACATTTAAAAAGTAAACAATTTACTAGCAAAGTTTTTTCTGAGACACAATACAACTATTTGAAATACATTTATTGTATATTGCAGAAAAAACTTACAATTTTCTGAGATTCGGCAAACCCGCTAAATCCGTTCGGCCAATCACAGTAATGTTATTGTGTTGCAAATCTCTATGAAATAATAATGACAATAATTGTTAGAATCAATATACTGTAGCTAAGATCATTCTTCAATTGCACGGGTCTGCAAAAACTATCCAATCTTAGATATCTGCAACCAAAGAGTTTCACGTTATATTAAAACTAGACTGCAGCAGCGTACGCAGGATTTTGAAAAGGGGGGGGGGGGGGGGGGGGGGGGGCAGGAACTTCAGAAAATTTGAGAAAAGGAAAGAACAGAGTAAGAAATTGTTCCACCCGAAATCAGTACGATTTTCTGCCCAAAATTAGGTGAAGAGCAAAAAAAAAAAAAGGTCTTCACTCAAATTTAGTCCGATTTTCTGTCCAAAATTAAATCACTCGTCTAAAACATAGCCTTTGTGTGCTCAAACCTTCTGTCCAACTTACAAGGGGGGGGGGGGGGGGGGGGCACGCAGCAATTTTGCATACTAATCCATGCCAATTGTACTATCCTGGCGACCCAAAGGGGGGGCATGGCCCAATGGCTCCCCCCTAAATACGCCCCTGGTAGACTGCATAATGGATACAGAACCCAGTAAATCTGACAAAAATAATAATTTGCTAAGCATGTTTGAAACTTTTAAGTTTATCACGAATTATTCTTCGGGATAAACTTAAAAGAGCGGTAACGCGTTCGTTTCTGGAGCGGGCAGGTCTGAGGTGCAAATCTCGGGGCAGTCAAACCGGACACAGTGTTGTCAACGGCTTGCCACCGTTGCGGCATTTTTTTGAAAGGAGCTGTGTACCCGGGCGCAATGTCGCGGAATACGGCCCCGTCAACTCGTTACACGCTTCGACGTAATGAAAGATTTGATACAATACTATAGTTTTTGGTCGGCAATATTTAGACAAATCTAAAATCAAGCTTACAAAATCCAACGTCGCAAATTATAATCGTAAAACATGCTTAATCATGGTAGACAATAAAGTGTTTGTGCAATTTCTGTAAAATTATTCTCTTGCAAAGTGAAACTCTAAAAATATTAAAGAAGAATAAACAATTAACTCAATATTGTGTTTCGAAATTGTCAACCGGCTAACACTGTATTTGCCAAAAAAAAGTAATTAATAATCCAGAAAAAAATTGTCAAATTGAAAATAAACGAGCAAAACAAAATTTTGCGCAAGCCAGTCTACAACTTGGTTTAACAGTAAAAAACTCCAGATACTTACAATCTTTCTGTAGATTCTGGTACATTTCGCGGTATAAACGCTAATCCACTGTTTGAGCAAGTTACTATTCGTTCTCTGCATGTACATTCCCTTGGACAGGAGGTAACTTGAGGCAACAAAAACGCCTGCACGACTAGGCCTAAAACGAGGCCAGAAACTTGCATTTTACTGTACTTCGGTGTTACTGTACACTAAGGAATCTCGGCACCTAACGTTACTTTAGAAACAGAACAGAAGAGTGAGTTAAAACACCAAACGACTACCAACTCACAATCAGTAAAAAAGGTAGCAAACAGTCAATTAGCAATATTGTAAAATATCGTAGTTTTTAGTTTAACCATATTTGAAAGCATAAAGCAACTATCTTAGTGAAAAAATAAATAAATGAATATTAAATAAATACAGCATATCAATCACTTCATCTTAAGTCGAATTAACTGATCTAAGAAAAAAGACCAACATTCAGTTTTTACGAATTTTTGCCCGAAATTATACAGCCTTTATGAGTGAAAAGAATTAAAAAAATAAAAATAACTTAATCAGCTGAGGTTGTTAGATGGAAAACATCGGTATTGCAAAATCAGGAAGCAATTAATGTGAAATACCAGTTTGCAATCTCGAGCAGATACTGGGCATTTACATTTTGCAAGTTGCGCTAACTTCACAACAAAGATTTGCCTGTTAGTACTGGGCCTACATATTGCAAATCTCGAAAAACTGAAAACAAACCTTTTCTTAGGAGGCTTTGGTACTGATTAGGACAAATCAATGGTTGGTGGGCAAACTTGCTTAAATATTAGAAAAAAATCAAAAGCAAAATACATTTTTTCGACGCGAAATTACAGCTATGGTAATAGTAAGTCATCTCCATTCTTTGGTGCGCAATTGAAATTAAACGTTATTTTTTGACATTTTTCTTTAAACTTTGTAACTATTTTCTTTTCCTTTCAGCAAGAACTAAAAACTTCTCTAGCTCAAATAGAAACGAGCCAACTGAACAGGGGACATACTGCAAACACAAATAACTAACTTCGCCTCGAATTCTTCGAGACTCCTACACAGAATTATTGCGAAGGAAGATGATTCTCAGTTCAGCAGTATTTGACAGTAAAGCTGCGACTGCAAGTTCAAGACAACCTTTTTGTTGTCTAAATTCACCAGTTATTTTTCTGCTTAAAATAGAAGAGCTTTAAAATATTTTTTAAGTCCATGCACAAAAACCCTGATAGACAGCAACAATTAAAATTGTTTTTTTTCCTTGTTAGTTTTAAAACGCCAATATAACTTGCATTTGACTACCGTACATTAAATTTTCGGCAAAATAGCTCATTAAGTCTTTTTATGTTCTCCGATAATGTTCTTCACGTACTTGAACTTGGAACTTTTTATTGATTACCGAACAATATTCACTCTATTTATATTCGACGAACATTGCGTCTACTGCACTTCTGACTTTCGTCGCTTTGAAGCAAAATTTATCTTGCGTGCGTCAGTCGAGATACGAAAACTTTTTTCCTTCGCGCGCTAAACTCGTTTATCGCTCATAGCTTTCAAGCTTCTATAAGCTCGCTTCTGCATGCCAGCGACTCAAAAACAACAGACACTGCACTTAAAGCCGTACGAAGACATAAGGATTGTTAAATCCTAAAAATGATAAACAATACTTTTAGAACAGATGACTTGCGCAACATCATTTTGAAAACAGCAGAAGATGGTGGGCTTGTGGAGATTGCAGAAAAGTACTTGAAACCTTTGAAACAAAGGCATACTGCAATTCCTAAGCGAATTACTGAACTGTAAGCGCTGTTGTATGTTTCAGGCCTATTTTGTTCTTGAGGTCAATGTAGTCATGGTCACATCTCTATGCCAACATATGGAGTAGGCTTTGCTTAAACCGTTTGAATCTCACAATCTAGGTCTAAACTGATGTTTAACTGGTAGCCTGTAGGCTGCTTTACTTTCCTTTGGAATCGACAGTTGTATTGACTTCAGCCGTTCAACCTTGACTCGAAGCCCAGTTAGGGTTAATAATAAAAAAGCAGCTAGGGTTTGGGGTCAAAATTAGGTTTTGGCTTTGGAGTTGTGGTTAGAATTTGAGTTAATGAAAGAATTATCTGTAGGCTACCATTATCAACAGCTAGGTTTCGAATTAGTATTCCAGCATGAATTTTATCCGGGTAGCCTAATATATACGGCCAGAAGTAGCGATAACTAACTTGCGGTTAGAATTAATAAAATATTTAAGTTTTTTTAACATTACTGCAACGTTAATGATTAATTGTCAGGTTTCTTTAGCTAGATTCAGAAGTTTGTTTTTGATTGCAATTGTTGCAGACAATATGGCAACTCTGGCGACAAACTTTATTTGTTTTATTTATTTAGTTTTATTTATAAATAAACCGAACGAAATTTAAGGAAAAGAGTCTCAGTCTTTCGGATCATAAGCTATATTGTGTTTCAGTATTTTCATATTATAGTGCAGCCTTTAACGTCTTGTTTCATTTATTTGAATGTTCCACAAGACTATAACTATTGTTGAAGCGCCATGTTGATTTTTTTTGCCGAATTGAATCAATTATCAGAGAGAACTATTTAAATATAAAACATTCAAAGTAAAACTGATCTTCCTAGCCCCACTTTTGATGTTTTACGAAGGAGCACTTTTACCTTTTTTGTTAGTAACAAAAGCGTAGATTAATTCTATATATCCAAGCTTATTCAAAGCTACTTTTTAGCAACCATGATCGCATGATTTGGGTTCAACCCGCATCCTGGTCACGTTATTGGGTCGTTGGGTAAGATACTTTACGATAATTATCTCTGCTTAATGGCTTCGAACAATCAGCGAATTCAGCGGACAAGAATTCGAAGAAATCCACAGGAAAATTGGATCATTGGAAACTCGTAAGCTGGTGCGGATTCCTCCAACCACGAATTGCAATGAAAAATGTGCGGATCGTCCAGTAGTTAGCGTCTGACGCTGTCCGGTGACAGGAGGATAAATACGTACGGTACAACAATAATAATCTTAAACCCTAGAGTTTTGCTACCCAGTAAGCGATTTCAGTACCATGCAGTAACGTACGCAGGATTTTCGAAAGGGTGGGGGGGCATAAATTATCCACGAAAAGGTTGCGCTAAAACAAACATAATTCTATGATGAGCGCCGATAACTTGCTATCGTTATATAAATTAGCGTGTCATCTCTAACCTGTAACATTGCTTTGAAAAATGAATAAAAAAATACTTTACTGGCGACCCAGAGGGAAGGGTGGGGGGGCACAGCACAATGCCCTCTCCCGTAAATACGCCCCTGGTACCATGGCTTGCATACTTTTCAGACTTTTGTTGTCGAAATAATATTTTGTGCAAGTAGTTTGCTTTTTTAGTAGCACAGAACACAGGTTTAATTGAAAAGTGTAACGGTTGACTTAAGTTTGTTAAATTGATTTACAGTGATTGAAAGTTAAGATTGGAAGGAGTAGGCTTGTGTTCTTTTCGTTGGTGTATACGGTGTGTTATTTTTGGTATCGCCAGAAATAAAAAATCAAATTTTCATTACATTTGCGGATTTTCGCTGAAGCGTGTGAAGCTTTGGCGGAGCCCATTTCTGCGTCATTGCGCCTGGGTAACATGGCTCTTTTCGAAGAAAGGTCACCGTGGTGGCTGACCGTTGGCAACACTTTCAATTTGACCGACATGGAAATTGAATCACATACCTCCCGTCGCGTTACCGTTCGACTGACTGGCCGGTTTTTGGCTATTATACATTTACCAGTGCTTCTTACACTACTGCTTTTTGATTTGCTTCGATCTTTATGCTTCGATCTGCTCTTACACTACTGCTTTTTGATTTTGGTGCTGGATTCGTAGTTTACAAAAAAGGACCAAAAGTGATTGAAAAGTAGACATAGAAATAGTTGATACATTGCTTCATTGTATCTTGGTTTGGACTGCTTTCGTTTTGGCTATTTAGAAGTGCGTGTATTTACAATTGTGTGTATACTATACGTTCAACTTGTGATGATTGTTTTTCTGTAATCTAGCAATTGATTGTTTTTTATTTCCTTTTTTTCAAAAGTTTGCAAAAAAATTGGAGATGCCGGGGATTGAACCCGGGGCCTCACACATGCAAAGCGTGCGCTCTACCACTGAGCTACATCCCCAGTCGACGAGGATGGGATTCGAACCCACGCGTGCAGAGCACAATGGATTAGCAGTCCATCGCCTTAACCACTCGGCCACCTCGTCGTTGTATAGAAACGGCGATTTGTTATGATAGAAATCACAAGGGAGCAAAAACAATTTAAAACGAATCTAGGAATGTTGCATTTGACCAATGCAATTACGTTTTATAAATTATTTGGACGAATATTTTTGAAAGCTGGTTGTTTATAATTCTTGAAAAACTATTCTCATCATTGCTTTATCGATAACATGATTAAGATAAAGTGAAGTTTTTGGTTAAACCACCACACGTGATTTTTATTCCGATTTATACATAAGTCACATAAATCGTCAAAATTTGCTACAAATCGAAAAAAAGGAAACTTTGCATTTTGTCGAAACCATACTGATTAAAAATGGATGGAGCCAAAGTGCTTCAGGAGGGTGTAAATAAAAGTAAATGATGATGTACATGGTAAGGTTGATTATTATTTTCTGCTTGCTTAAAAAATCATAACACAGTACACGCTCGTTAAAAATTTAAAACCCTACTGACTGTTTCACCCGTAATTAGGATCATCAGGGTGTCTTATTCAAATAGAAGCTTGCGATGATAAAAAATTTTGGCAAAGGTGGAGATGCCGGGGATTGAACCCGGGGCCTCACACATGCGAAGCGTGCGCTCTACTACTGAGCTACATCCCCATTCGACGAGGATGGGATTCGAACCCACGCGTGCAGAGCACAATGGATTAGCAGTCCATCGCCTTAACCACTCGGCCACCTCGTCGTTGCATAGAAACGGCGATTTGTTATGATAGAAACCACAAGGTAGCGAAAACAATTCAAAACGAAAAATCGATTATTCCCTGTAAGCCACTGCCACTGTGGAAGCCAATATGGTTTGGCCGAGAGGTGACTGGAAAATACTCTTGGTTTTGATATACTGACTGCTGATGGCAGCTTAAAGCTTGAAACAACGTTGTCCAGCTCTGTACATGATTGACTCAAGCTGTTTGCAGTTGCAGGTTTGGTGGTTGAAATTGCCACCTACCGCCACTGAAAGTCGTTATGACTTCCTACCGTTCCGGGAAGTCGACTACGAAGGACGTCAAGCTTTTTCAGAACCTAGGAATTTGCTTTTTACCAATTAAATGAATTGCAAGAATTATTTGGACGAATATTTTGAAAAGCTGGTCATTAATAGTCCTTGCAAAACTATTTTCATCATTGTTTTATCGATAACTTGATTAAGATAAAAAAATTTTTTTGTTAAACCACCGCACGTGATTTTTACTCCGGTTTATTCATAAATCACATAAATCGTAAAAATTGACGACAAATCGGAAAAAAGGAACCTTGCGTTTTGTCAAAGCTACACCGATTAAAAATGGGATGGAGCGATGTTTTAATGACGTCATAGCCTTGACTTTCGCGGCTTGTTAATCCCAAGTTCAAAACAAATTATTTCTGCGCAAAATTTATCATGGATTCAAAATCATTAACGCACCATGTTTATTCTAAGTTCTCAGTGCTGAATATCCCTGGCTAAACATTTCGGCTGCGCTGTTTCCGACAGTTAGTCCTCATCAACAACTCTCAGAACTGTAAGCTCACTCAAAACTATGTTTATTTTTACTTGAAATTTTGAAAAGTCGTTGATGATGTCATCAACTTGACACCATTTTTTGTGTAAATATACTGTACGTCAGTGTAAATCTACAACATGCAAATTTTGTGCTTTAACTGTTGCTTGTGAAAGGCAGGGCATGGTATGAAATGGAATGGAAGATGATTTTTCCATATTCCATACTGGTAATTTTCTTCCATTCCATTTCCATTCCATACCAAAAATCTTCCATTCCATATTCCATTCCATACTAAAATTTTCTTCCATATTCCATTCCATACTTCCATACCAAAAAAATTTTAGATTGGAAGCAATGCAACGTATATACTTGTATATTTTGTTGCTTTGCACCTTTGTTCTTTGCAATGTTGTAAGCAACCGTTCGTGAAGGTGCGCCAACAATACTAAGATGCAACGACCGGTACTTGGAATGCATATTGCGCATGGTTTAATCCATAGGCGTAGCCTGAATTTTGAATTGGGAGGAGGGCTAAACCGCAAAGCATGCAATGAAGTCATCAGAAGTATTTGAATAGAGGGACTTTTCATGGGACAAAGAATGAAAGATCAAAAGCTGGGCGTCTGATTTGGCTCGTAACCTGGATTTGCTATAGAGGAAGGACTAAAACCGCAAGTTAAAATTTTTTCTATTCTATCAAAATTGGGAGACGTGGTGAGCAAATTAATGCAACTCAAACATGTGACAGAGGCCCATGGGGGCTCCGCCCCCAGCCGCTGGGCGATTCTTTGTAAGTTTTTGGAAAAAAATGGCTATGTTAATGCGATTTGGATCACATTTCGCACGTTTTCAGAGCCATTTGAAAGAACAAAATTTTGATGTTTAAAAGCCAATTGAAAAAATTACTCCCTTTACTTCAGCTCAAGTCCAAAACATGTTTAAAATCTTGCATTTTGGGGTTAAATTTTGTGACTTGGCCCAAGTCAGGGAAATCAAGGTACATTGCTCTCGACAACATTTTTAGCATTAAATAATGCACTCGAAAATTTGCCTTTGAAGATTTTTGTTTTGTCATGAAAATAACCAGTTTTAGGAATATATGTACGACCAGGAGCCCAGGCACCCTCGATTCAAATTCAATAATTTGTTCAATAAGCATTTCCCCAGCTAGGTTTTTTCTAGAGCATTTTGTCGCGTAAAAACTGACGAGATGGAGGTAGATTGTTGTTTAAAGTTGGTAATTTAAACTTATTTAAAGTTGGTACAGTAGATGCCATAAATGGTCACTAATCATGTTCTTGCAAAATAAAAGGTAGCTGTGGGCCTAAAACATATTATTGCATAAACAAGTTAGATGAGTGCCTGAGATTGCACCTTTTAGAACAAAAACGCTGAATTTCTCCCAGCTTGTACATTTAAATTGGTTGGTAAAAATTTAAATTGAGAAGGCATGTGCCCCCTGGTCGTCAATATTAATATTAAGTTATTGCTAATAGCCGTGGTACGTATGTACTGCTGCACTCCAAAAATGCTAAAAGTAACTGAATAAATAGGCTTTGTGTCATCATTTTTATCATTGGTAGCTTTTTAATCGGGTGGAGGGGGGAGCAGAGGGCCCGGTCCTTCTGGCTATGCCTATCGTTTAATGATTACCGTACAAGTTTGCCCTCACATCAACTAGAACATTTACCGTAATAGAAATACCAAGCTTTAACACCAAAAAGAATCACTATAAGCTTAAAAACTAAAAATATAAATAAAATTAAGCTGAAACGGGGATAAAATAGCAAATACGAGTTTTCGTGACGATGTAAGAAAACAAAATTTACGACTGGGCAAATTGTCAGCCTCAAAATAAAAAAAACAAAAACAAGTGAAATCTATCAAGGTCGTCATCTGTAACATCAATGCTGCAATTAAATTGCAATGTACTTGCAATGATGCAATACGTACACTGTTTGCGCAATGTACACAACCAAAGTACCGCGATTTGTCGACAAATAATATGCGTAGATATCGAAGTTGAATACTTCTGTGACAAAATTATTTATCACTACCCGACATCGGTTTGTATTTTTCAGTAAATACAATGCACGAAATCTAATATGGAATTGGAATGGAAGTATGGAAGATTGTCTTCCATTCCATTCTTGAAATCTTCCATTCCATTCCATTCTGGCATCTTCCATATTCCATGCCGAAATTTCCGTTCCATTCCATTCCATACCAATGCCCTGGTGAAAGGTGTAAATAAAAATTTGTGATGCGTATAATAAATGCAATTAACAGTATTATTTCCAATCACCTAAAAATTTTGTGAAAAGTGGAGATGCCGGGGATTGAACCCGGGGCCTCACACATGCAAAGCGTGCGCTCTACCACTGAGCTACATCCCCATTCGACGAGGATGGGATTCGAACCCACGCGCACAATGGATTAGCAGTCCATCGCCTTAACCATTCCGGCCACCATCGCCTTAATCACTCGGGCACCTCGTCGTTACACTAAAATGGTAAATTGTTATGATAGAAATCACAAGGTAGCGAAAGCAATTCAAAACGAACCAAAGTATGTAGCATTTGACCAATCGTATTGCGAGAATTATTGGACGATTTTTTAAAAGCTGGTCATTTATGAATCGTTAAATATCTACAGTATTATCATCGTCATCACTGTTTTATCAGTAATTTGAATACGACAAAATCTTTTTTTTTTTTTCAGCCAACATTATGTTTTTACCTCGATTTGTTCACAAATGGCATAAACCCTAAAAGTTGCGACTAATCAATAAAAGGAAACTTCAGTAGTGTAGCCAGGGGTGGGGAGGGGGGAGCCAAGTATGCAAAATCGCACGTTTTTAGTGCTTTTGAGGCCGATTTTTGCTCAAAAAATGAAAACAGCCCTCCCCCCGAAGGGATTTGGTGAGGAAGTTGTGAAGGAGTTGCCGTGATTCGGGCGGAAAAACTGTTTGAATTTCCGATTTCGGCCGAAAAATCCGTCTCAATTTCGGTGAAGACCTTTTTTTTTTGGAGATCACCTGTTTTTGGGCGGAAAAACCGTTTGAATTTCCGATTTCGGCCGAAAAATCCGTCTCAATTTCGGATCAACTGTTTGAATCTGATTCGACAGCAATAAAAATTCGGGTCAAGGTCGCTTACAGTTGTCTCACTCTTTCAAAAAAGCCCCCCCCCCCCCTTTTCCAAATTCTAACTACGTGCCTGGTAAACTTTGCGTTTTATCGAAACCACACTGATAAATTGTTTCTTCTTGTTGTTGCTGTTGTAGTGCATATTTATCCTTCTGTCACCGGACAGCGTCAGACGGTAACTATTGAATGATCCGCGCACTTTTCATTGCAATGACAACTTCGTGATTGGAAAAATCCGCACCTGTTCAGGAGTTTCCAGTGATTCAATATTTCAGTGGATTTCATCGGATTCTTGTCCGCTGAATTCGCTGGTTGTTCGAAGCCACCAAGCAGGGATAATTATTGTATCGGTAATGCGTCTTATCTAAAGACGCAAAACGTGACCAGGGTGCGAGTTCATAGGCGTAGCCAGGATTTTTGATTGGGGTAGCCCAAACCACAAATCACATGCAATGACGTCATAGAAAACTTTGAAAGAGGAATTTTTTGTGGGGGCAAAGATATCGTAGAATGAAAGATGAGAAGCCATGGCCTGGTGTTGGCACGTAACTAGGAACTCGTTCAAGGGAGAGGGCTTAAACCAATGATTAAAATGCGAAAATGTCGAAACTGAAAGAAGTGTTTGAGTGAAGAAGTGTACTTTAATTCAAACGTATCACAGGTGGGGGTCTGAGAGCGAAGCACCCAGCCGCTTGGCAATTTTTTGGAAAAAAGAGTTATTTTAATACCATTGGATCACATTTCACACATAATCAGAGCCATTTGAAAGTACTAGACTTTAAACATTTGAAAGCCAATTGAAAAAATCAAGTTGTTCAATCCTCCTTTTACTTGCAATTTAAGTTCAAAACACGTTTAAAATCTTACATTTTGGAGTAAAATTTTGTAAGCGATTTGGTCCACGTAAGGGAAGTAAACTGTATTGCCTACTGCAATATTTTAGCAGTAAATAAGAATCCAGTCGAATATTTTGCTTAAAGATTATTGTTTTGTCTTGAAAACAACCAGTTATAGGAGTACATATACGGCCAGGGGGCTCAGGCCCTCTCAATTCAAAAATTTGTTCAATGAGCATTCCCCTTACTGTAGCTAATTTTTTTCAAAAGTATTTTGTTGCATAAAAACTGGCGAGGTGGAAATGAATCGTCATTGAAAAATGTACAATATAGATAGTTATATACCAGCCCACCCCCTCAATTCAACTTTTTTCAACTAATTTAACGTATAACCAGGGTGAAATCAAGGGTTTTTGTCCTAAAAGTTGCTACCTCAGGCCCTCATCTAAACTTTTTATGAAGAAATGCAATAGCCAACGCCGTATTTGCCATATGGCATAGTTCCAGAGCCCCGCGCTGAGGTAGTAGGACTTTTTTTGGTCTTCACTTATATTTGGCAGGGCGTTGTTGCAAAAACCCCTAAGTGCCAGGGGCTCCGCGCTATGTATGTCCAACCGGGAATAACATGTTTGGTAAACGTAACCATCTATTGTATTGTTTTTCAATAACGATTCACCTCCACCTCGCCAGTTTTTACGCACAAAATACTTAAAAAAAAGCCAGGGAAAATGCTCATTGAACAAATTTTTGAATTTCAATTGAGGGGGCTGGGCCCCCTGGCCGTACATGTACTCCCATAACTGGTTAACTTCATGACAAAACAAAACTCTCTAAGGAAAATGTTCGAGTGGATTACTATTTACTGCTAAAATATTGCAGGAGGCAAACGTGCCTTACTTCCTTTACGAGGACCAAATCACTTACAATTAAAATTTTACATCATAATGCAAGATTTTAAACGTGTTTTGTACTTTAATTGCAAGTAAAAGGAGAATTGAACAATTAAATTTTTTCGATTGGCTTTCAAATGTTAAAAATCTAGTTCTTTCAAATGTAAACTCGTGGGAAATGTAATCCAATGGAATTAAAAAAGCTTTTTGTTCCAAAAACTTATAAAAATCGCCCAGCGGCTGGAGGCTTTGCTCCCAGACCCCATAGCCACCGGCGGCTGGGGGCTCCGCCCTCACACCTCCGTCTGTGATACGTTTGAGTACACTAGCTTACTCAACACGTCTCCTAAGGTAGACATTTGCACTTTCTAACTATTAGTTTTCGCCTTCTCCTTTACCAAAATCCTGGTAAAGGGCCAACAGGCTACGGCTTCAGATCTTCCATTCTACGATATTTTTGCCACACAAAAAGTTCATTTTTTGAAAATTTCTGATGACGTTATTGCATGTGATTTGTGGTTTGCCCCCCACCCCTCAATCGAAAATCCTGGCTACGCCTATGGTTGTACGCGTGTACCGTTGTACGTGTAGATGCTAAAAGAAACTGAAACTGAAGAAACAATAGTCTTTTTTGTGACCTTTTTATCATGGTAGCATTTCAATTGGGGGGGCCCTGGCTACGCCTATGTGCGAATTGAACCCCAAATCATTCGATTAGGGTCATAATAAAAACTACGCCTCTACCCTTTCTGCCATGCTGCCGACCAAGAATGAAATTGGGCCAAAGTCAGTTGCATTGTTTTGGTGACGTCATAACCTGACTTTTGCTGCTTGTTTATCCCAAGTTAAAAGCTAATTACAGTATTTCTGTCCAAAACTTGTTGTAAGCTCAAAATCATTAAATTTAAATTTTTTTCCCCACGTCGGAAAAGCGGGTGATGATGTCAATGCAATGACGTCATCAACTTGACACCAATGCAATGACATCATCAACTTGACACCATTTTTGTACATGTGAGAAATTTGTGCATAAACTCCTCCCAGATGATGTAAACAACTTTACTTACAATATGATCGTTTATTGTTTTCCATGTAAATGAAAAATGTGGTAAAAATTGGAGATGCCGGGGATTGAACCCGGGGCCTCACACATGCAAAGCGTGCGCTCTACCACTGAGCTACATCCCCAGTCGACGAGGATGGGATTCGAACCCACGCGTGCAGAGCACAATGGATTAGCAGTCCATCGCCTTAACCACTCGGCCACCTCGTCTCACGTGTTTCCGAGAGAATGCACGGCTCTTATAGTTTTATGTAATCATTGTTAAATCAGGAATGACGTCATACCGTAAACTGCGTGCGTCTACTTTGTTAAAAAAACATGATCATGAAACAACAAGAGTCAACTTGCATATTGAACATTCTGTATTCTTACTTTTGAACATACTGTATAACAGGTGTACCGTATATATATTGTCTCAACCGCTGCACGGCCTGCCGTTTTGGGGTTTGTCCCTTCATCTGCAGCGAACAGAGAGTATACTGGTTGACGAAATATGTATTGCTTTTGGTCAATAAGGAAAAAGGTCTATGTCGTTTTGATGCGACCGATTCTAACCTTAACCAAGACGTCTTGGTGCGAACCTTTTACCGTAGCTCTAGCCCGGCAAGATCAAAGCTTTTTGCGTCAAGATCAGTGGTTGAATGGACAGAGCGTATGTTTCGGAATCGGTAGATTGGGGTTAGATTCGGTGGGCAGGTAGCAGCTTGACTCGAAGACCGAAAGGTCCCGTCGCTCTCTCTTCTTGCAAAAGCAACTTGGTGAATAAAATGTAATTAAATTTACAAGAAGTCCTGATCCTGATGGAACAAGTGTCTTCAGCGAATTAGCGGAGCTGAATTTATTTTGTCATTAATTTTTCTTGATACACTGTTCTTAAAAAATTGGTTCGAAATATTTTTTTTCAATTTCCCTTTAACTCTACTCAGCTCTCTGCTGAAGAAAATCAAAAAAAAACATCAAATTAATTTCGGTTTCGCTACATTGAACTCGAGCTAAAGCTATAAACTCGCATTTAAATTGTAAAGTCAATAGAGCATAGAAATGATTAAATGAATTACACGCAACAGACCATTGCGATGATGTTCAAATAGAATTTTATATTTTAAGCTGGAACTTAAACACAAAAATAATAGCAAACTTTTTTGTATAAGAAAAAGTTTATCAGAACACAAGGCTCATTTCTGCTGAAAAATTTAAGAACAAATTAAAAACAATGCCAGCCTTTAGCATTAATTAATTTTTAAAATTAACATAGGCCGGTATAATGCATTTGTAAGTAACCAGAAGAGTTTTTTTGTTTTTTCTGCTTTGCCGTTGTTGATTTGTCGTACAGTAATCATTATAAAAACAAGAGACAACTTTTGTCCCAGCAATTGAATAAATTGTGTCACTATTCTTCAATAAACGTAAGAACAAAGTAATGCGTTTATTGAACAAAATTTACTTGTTTTTTTAAAAAAAAGTATAATACGAAAAACACTCGATAAAAAATCCTGACTTATATGGCTACAGTAATTTAGTCTGGTGCAGAAAATACTGTAGGTTGCAAAATATGATAGCAACCATTGGCCAATGGCCACATGACATTTATTTTGAGATGATAAAAATTGCCGAAAAGATTCTTTCAAAAGCACTGTAACAAGTCTGCATAAGCAATAAAATCATGATGGATAAAGGGCCCAGTAACAATGAAAATCAACTAAAATAAAGATATCGAGTTTGGTAGAGAGTGTATTTTGTTATAATTGCATTTGACTTAGCTCGCAGTTTAATGAACTGCAAGATTTAAGTTTTGGCCAACTTCAAGCTTCTTAGATAAAGTCATTTGCATTGCATATTTCCCATTTCAAGTTCAGACAAATCATTTGTTTGTTCAATCATGCAATTATTTTTGTTTTTGGAGATGCCGCCTTGAGAAACAAATGTAATCCAGAATTCCAGAAGTAATAGAGAGTTTTGTTATCATTCATCTTTTTCAATTGATATTGCAGTAGTGCCATCTAGCGTTAGAAGTTGGTGACTTGTAATAGAATGAACGGAGCGTGTGGATCGCATGCTGCCGTATGTCGAAAGTGTACGAGATTTTCTAGAAAACAAATAAATATGAAACAATCTATGAAAAAATACTTCACCACCACGTAATTTCAAATTATGAAAAGAAACGTTTTAACCTATCTTTAAGCTATTGTTAATTTTGAAAACAGTACAGCTGTACTAGCGTACATGTAGTAGATTTTAGCGTATTCTCTGTTTTCGCATAAGATTTACAATGGTTTGAGGTAGTAAACCAAACTGTTTCTGTGTATGCTGTAATATTTCCTGCACAACTGTTTAAAATATATATTTCTTATGGCGTTAAATATAAAGAAGTTTCGCAATTTTTTTTTCTCTATGTAAATTACTACCGTAGTATAAGTTACTAAGTAACTAAGCTAAAAACAAAGAGACCAAAACAAAGTCAAGCCAAAAACTAAATCAGAACGAAATTTTCGTAAATAATAATGATCAAAAACAAAATAAGCAAGTATATCTTCAATCTAAACCAGTCACAAGCCGTCAAGCTTTTACAATATTATTTACATGTTAGGCAAGCCATTGTTGGAAGTAGGCACGATATCAACTTCAAACTGGCACATGTACCAACCAACTAGGAACAGAATGGCAAAGAGCAAATCTATCAAAGCTAGATAAAAGAGTGTGTCATTGTAGTCGTTTCCCCCAGGAGCAATTCCTATTGCACCTGAAAAAGTGAAAAAGAGTACTCTTAACTACTACATGTAGCCAGTAGCCACTATTTGATTTTTCTCAAAACATTGTCTTCCACAATTCTGATCAAGCTATTTTTCGTTGTATAATGGTAACATTAATGATAAAATAGCACATTAATTTATCTGTGCAACAAGGGTAGCTGAAGTTTTGCAGTGCCTTCTCGCGCTTAATAATTGCTATGCGTTTTTCCAACATCACTTTTTGTAAATCATTTCTTGAGGTGGGCAGTTGCTAGCTACTTGTGTAGCCATTACAGATGTAATTAATTTTCTGTCGAGAAGTGCTTTACCACATCTTGGCCATCCATAGCCAAATCAAGCTTCCGCGACTTGGGCAAGTATTTGTTTTAATTAAGCTTATTACTTTTTAAAATATGCTCATGGGGGAATTTGTCTTCTCCCTCATGCTCCAAATTAGAGGTGATAGTAACTCAAATATCGCCAGAAAATGGCTTTCGAGACCTTCAAATTTGCTCACCTGGAATAATCAAAGCAACGGTCATCACTGTAAAGACAAGGGAGACCACGGCCATCCATTTACAGCGATTATAACTTTTCACAAATGTTTTCATGCTTGATTTTATTCACGTCATCAACGCACAGGTTTCAGTTTTTAGTTACTTTACTTACACTAAGCTTATTAGGCAATCTGTAATTGGTTATCACAAATGTCTTTGGTTCTATTCCCAGAACTATCAGTCTAATCGGACATAGTTTTGCTCACGGCTTGCTGCCGAGCTTTGCAATTTACTGAAACTTTTTGTCTAATTCAGTAAAAGCTTAACATCATACTGCACTCAACGGTCAACAGACTTTTCCCTCAAATCTTGTAGTCTACTTTTCAATCAAAATCTTTTACTACAGTAAAACTAAGTAAAAAAGATTTAAAAAGTCCTCTAATTTTAGTCCTATTATTTTCGTTCGAAATCAGTCGTAATGTTAAACTACCAACTTATCCTTTGTTGCTTGTTGTAGCCTGTAATTGAGTACGGACCTATTTCTGATTAATGTTTAACAATTTGTTTGCTTTCGTTCAATGTATTCATTGTCTTTTGCTTTGTAATTCTTTGAAATAATAATTTCGCTAGCTGGCGCTATATAGCCAATGAAAAGTAAATGTCTGAAGCGCGCTTGGGGATCCCCTAATGGACGGAGGGAATTGGACAAATCACAAGGTTATAGGTTCGAATTCTTTCCATTTTAAATTTCACAAGTGTATGTAAATATTTGTCCAAAAAATGTCTTGTGTTTAATACTGTTGCTACCAGGTAAATTATAAGTTGAGCAGAGTTTTTATTATTTGTCCTATGTTTATTTGTGACTTTAAGTTTGTCCTTGTTTGAAAAGAGAGAGTTGACTCTGAGTCTGAGCACAAGATTGAGAGTTCGATTGCCTTTGCGGTTGCTGCATCTGCAAGTTATTATACAGTGCGCTGTAGACGTTCTGTTATTATTGGAACGACCGACGCTCGCGTTGCGTGTTCCTTTGTTTTTACTCCGCCATTTTCCAACTAACGAGTCCGAAATTTTACTCCGCCATTTTCCAACTAACGAGTCCGAAACTATATTTTGACATAGTTTGGGGGTACCTCTCCAAGAACTTCCCTCTCCCAAATAACCCCCCAAAATTCAAGTTTTCAAATGTCTAAAGCTGGGAAGCTACTTGTTTTTAATTTTATTAAATATTAAACAAATATTTTGACATAGTTTAAGGGTACCACTCCTTCGGGAAACCGAAAATTGGATCACTCTTAAATCAATGTCTTTAAATCACTTGTTAGAGAGTTAATTGTTTTTAATCTTAAGTCTGCAAAAAATAAATATTTTGGTATGGTTAAGAGGTGACACCCCTCCCCGGGAACCACCCAAATACATAGATTCCCCAAATCTTTACTTTTCATTTGAGCTAAAACCGTTTTTTAGTAGATATTTATAAGACAAAGAATTAAAAATACAAATAGTCGTCTGTTTGAGATAGAAGTTTAGAATTGTTGTTATTGAGGCAAAAACATAGATCTGGGATCAATGCAATGCAGAGTGTCTTTTGTTAATTAATAGTATGCACTAGATATTACATGATAGCTTTGTACGCATTTTGAATTTACGCTTGAGCTATGTATGATATATGTATTTATAGTACTGATGGTGGAAGCTTTAACAGATAAATTGTTATTAATCACTTAAGATGTTGGTTTAGCACGTAATTTGATATGATAGGATTTTCACTGCGCTATTAAGATTTTTCTATTTGTTCAACCTACATTTGGGTCGAGATCCATGCTTTGAGAAACGCTGGCTTAACCTGACGGGTTATTTTTTTAGAATCAGAAACGATGACGTTGATATTTTTTGACATTGTTTGGGATTTCTACTTTTCTGGAGGTTCCATAATCAGATATTTTTGAATAATTGCTGATTTTACGGTAGACGAAAAGTATTTTTGAGCGTCACAGCATTAGCTTCGCGTCGGTCGTTCACTGGGTTTGCTGGCAAACTCCCATCTAGTTACATAACATTATGTATACAACCAATTCAAAAAAGTGCTCGACAGAGTAGGCCAGAGCGAATATCATAACATACAGGCGCGTAGCCCGAAATTCGCAATGGGGGGGGGGGCTGTTCTGGGGGTCTAGGGGCGGAGCCCCAGCGCTCGAAAATTTTGCATTTTTTTGCAAAAATAACTTAATTTTAGGGCTATTTTGATAAAAAAGTAATGCTTTTAAAACGTGGCTTAGAAATTGGAAGTGCAACCATGATTAAACTGGTTGCATAAATGTGCTATTTAGGAGGTGGCTAAGGGTAAAATGTTAGTTCTCTTATTTAGATGCTGGTAAATTGTAATATCGAATAGTTCAATAAAGCTCACACGAAGTAATCTATTTCGTATACAGTTTATAGAGAAAAATAATGGGGGAGGGGGCTAATGAAAAGAAATTTGAGAGAAATTGGTAATTAACGATACTGAATAGCCCCCTCCCCTATTCCTTAGTTTATAGTATATTTGTTGATGACACCTATGTTTAACATTTTTACACTTGCGATCAAATTTGATTGCGTATTTTTGACCATTTTTCAAAGTTTTTGTTTATTTGTTAGTTTTATTTTCAACAAATTAGCCCCCCCCCTAAATATATGTTTCAAAAGATGTTTTAAATCACTGTTTAGTCCACTCTAGTACATTTAACGGTCTCAAAAGAGCTAAAAACGTAGTGTTTTTCTCATTCTGCATTTTGGTTGACATGCCAATGGGGGGGGCTATAGCCTCCACCCCGCCCGCCCCCATGGCTACGCTACTGATAACATAGCACAGTACACGTTAAAAATTAAAAATTTTAAACCCTACGGTCTGTTTCACACGTAATCAGGATCATCAAGGTCTTATTCATCAATGTCTTATTCATCAAGGTCTTATTCATCAAGGTCCCGATTACAGATGAAATAGACTGTAGGGTTATAAATTTTTAATTTTTGTCGTGTACTGTGTTGTTATGATACTTATCATGCACATGATAATTTTTGAAATTTATTTTTGTACAGTATTATAAAAAATTATGAAACAAAATCTGACCAGCATTAAATCGTCGATATTGCATTCTGTTCACTATGTTAAAAGCTCAATTAAAAAGCCGAACTACACTCTTTTTTTTTTATGTAAGAACAATTTTATAAGAACACCAGGACCATTTTTGCTCAAAATTTAAGAACAAATTTAGAACACTGTCACCTCATTAGTAAAAAAAAATTGAAAACAAACGAAAAAGAATGAATTTCAAACCAAAAAAGAAACTAAATTCTGCACTGATTCAAAACGATGAAATGTCAGTGATTTTCCGCTATTTGCGAGCAAAATTGCTGCAATTCTGACATTATAAATAGTACTGTAGTTTGGCAAATGAGAAAGATTTTAGTGGTCGGTTAAGTTGAAAAAGCTCGTTTTTGCACTTTTGCCATTTTACTGTATTTTGCTGCAAAAGCATCAAAAAAAGCTTTTACTCAATTGGATATAGAGCATTGGGAATTGAACAGTTTTACAGACATGGTGTTTAAATTAATATTGATGCTCCCGAAATTCAAGAAAAATTAAGAACAGGTGAGGATGACAGTTGGCAAAAAATTAAGAACAGCCAGTCTCAACTCAAAATGTACTGTTTCTTAACCAAAAAAAGGACTGCATTGTTTGAAATAAACCATCGTTACGCTCATACGCTCACAATTTTAGGCCCAGTCCAGATTGCATGATTGTGAGGCCTAAAATTTTGTGACCCTATTCAAAAGGCCCTCTGCAGTTTACTCTGAGCCTCTTGGAATCTCCTTTTTTCTTGCTTTGTTTATGCGCCTAAAATATTATTGAAGATAGCAATACAACAAATTGGAAAATTACGTGATGATTTTAAATCGTTGGCGTGCTTTCTGGCCTATAAAAAGTCAACCTGCGTGAAAGCTTAGGGAAGAGCCATCAGAACGTCGGCAGTACTTAAAACAGGCAATGCGAAAAACTTAGTTTTCAGTACAGAAAGCATGCAAACTCTGGCCCGCAAACGTCAAAAATATCACAATTAAATTATACATATTGTTCAGTTTAAGGCTCCATTTGCAGTTGGTGTGCAACTCTAAGTGACGAGCATTTTGTTTATTTCAACACATTTAGAGTTGTAAGTCGGGCCGGGTTTTTTGGGTCGGTTTCGGGCCTAAAGTTGACAAAAATTTTGGGCTTATTTCGGGCCTGAGACGTACTTTTTGTGTGTGCACAAAAATATAATCAAAATAATTCGGCAACATTACTAAATTTTTCAGACCTAACTTAAGTTTCGGGTTTTTTCGAGCATTATTTGGGCTTCAAATTAGTTTTTGGGTTCGGGCCAAGTTCGGGCCTGAACTGGTCGGCCCTTTTACAACTCTGAGTGAGTGCCAACTTAGCGAGCTGGGTTTTCCTCATTTCTAGTTAGAATAAATAAAGAATAGGCCAGCAGCCCATCATACACTCGATTTTACGCACCGACTTGAAATATAGTTCAACTCGTACCGGCCAGTTTGTCGAGCGCTAACGCATTCGTCTCTGGAGCAGGAGATCTGAGGTTCAAATGTCGGCCCGGTCAAATCGGACACAGTGTTGCCAACGTCGTGATACCACTACTGCAATTCTTCGAAAAAAGCTGTGTTGCCCGGGCGCAATAACGCGGAGATGTACCCAGCCGCCAACTCGTTAAACGCTTCGACGTAATACAGCGAATACAATGAAAGATTTGATTAGATTTGACTTGAATTCGTGACTTATGGTATGAGTTTACTAAGAAATCTGCCAAGTTGCAAAACATTTTTTAGCCTTGCAGCTCCCTTTAGTTGTTCATTGACTGCTATAATATGCAGCAAAGTTAACTAAAAAGGATAGATTAGTAGGAATTCGACATCATAAAAACGAATTCTTCGTAATTAATTTTTTTATCATTGTCAACATCCGCTTCTAGAATAAGTTCGTCAATCTCTTGATCCGTAATTTTCTCTCCATTTCCGATAAAAATGTTCCTTAATTCCGCTATTTCAATCAGTCCATTTTTGTCTTGGTCATAAACTGCAAAAGCCCTTTTCATTTCCACTTCTGAAATATGATTGCTTGGAATATGTTGTACAATGTTCAGAAATTCTGCTTCGTTTATCAGCCCACCTCTTTTCTCTTCTATTTTCGTTGTAATAGATAATAACTTAGCTTCTGGAAGAGTTTTGCCCAAAGATTTTAACACAATTTCTAACTTTTTCGAAGGTATTTGACCATCTTTGTCTGCAAAAAACAAAAATGCTTCTTTTGCCTCCTTTTCGATTTCCAAAGATAACTTTTGAGCCATTATATCTTCGCTCTTTTCGATCCTTATTTCTACAACTTATCTTATGAATAACTGAAGATGGCTAAGTATCGTCAAACAATTGTTGTTTTCATAGTTCACAGACTTTGTAACAATACAAATTATATCGGGTTTCTTTCACAGTGCTGCTCATTGAATTGAACAAAATTCCGATCAATTGTAGCTTAAGCCGTTGACCGTGGCTTGATTGTAAAATTTGAAGTTTTAATTGTCAAAACTTCACGTACAAGCGTCTTTTTATTTTATTTCCTAAAGCTTCCGCTTTTTCCTCTTATAATAACAAAACTATAGTAGACTTTTTATCCGAGTTTTTAATCCATCGCCGAAAGATTCTGTATGTAGCTGTATAACATAGCTCTTTAAAGAGAACTTTAAAGAAAGCCATCGTATAAGATTAGATTGGCTGTGACTCCATCCTTTTTGACCCAGCCTTTCCAGAGATATTCTATTTTAAACACGACGTAGGGAACTACCTATACTTATAATTTTTATTGGCAACTCCAACGTTTCACTACAGTATAACCTATAGCCCACAAAAGCTTATATTAACCTATATATTCGTAGATTAAATCCTAAGATGGCGTCGCCGATGTTATCAACGTCAGGTTTGCCGATAAATTTTAAAATAGAATAACTCTAGAACGGCTGGATAAAGAAGGATGGAGTCAATGCCAATCTAACACGATTACCTGCTGGGTAAACCGTCAACTCAAATGCCATTGTTGCCCTAGATTTTTAGTATTGTTGCATTTCCTACAAGCTATACGTAGAATATTTGATCTGCAATGCAGTAGATTACCATAGTTCTGAAACATTAAAAATTAATTTTTTAGTGTTTGGATGTGTTAATACTGTGGTAACCTGATGTGATATCCGCTTTAACTTTTTGTTATTGAGAGCTATTTGAAACTTTGATATCAACACAGACTATAATGCATGATAATATTTAAAAAACAACATCAAAGCATGCATTAGCTAGAAAATGTCTAAAATATTGCAACAGAAAAACGGAGCGATGTAAAAAGTTGGGAAGTTTAATCCTAGAAAAATGTTTTATTGTTAAAGTGCGCTAAATAATGCAAATAAAACAAAAATTTTCACAATTTTGTTAGTTCTTGTTTTACTAACGGCGATAAAAATTGGTTGATATAAACTAAACCAAAAACAAATTATAGTTCAATTTAAGCACGAGCACAAATGCAAAATATGCATCAATGCTTTATGCTGATGCTAGTCGTGAGCTGGCATGAGGCTCATTTTCTTTTTCCCTTAAACGCAGTAATTTGGAAAAAAAGGTAGATTTACAGATGGCGCAGCGGTAAGGACTTGGAATTCTCGTTTATTTCTGCCGTTACGGCTTCCTCAAGTGCTTGAAAATATTTTTTATGTTAGAAAAACCTTTTTTGTTTATTTTTGTCCGGTGTTTGAAAAATTTAATATTATTGTCAGCAGTTAGGTTTTTGACATCATAAAAACAAATTCTTCATAATTAATTTGTCCATCTCCATCCACGTCCGCTTCCTTGATCATTTCATCAATTTCTTGGTCTGTGAGACTTTCTCCAAGACACGTCATTATATGTCTCAACTCCGGCGCTGAAATAAATCCGTCTCCATTTTTATCAAAGATTTTGAAAGCCTGCACCAATTCTTCCTCAGAATTATGGTTGAGTGCTGCTTTTTTAATGATTTCTAAGAACTCCTGGAAATCAACCGATCCATTCCCATTTTCGTCCATCTCATCGATCATCCCTTGCAACTCCACCTGGGACGAATTCTGCCCCAACGATTTCATAACCAGTCCCAGTTCTTTGGTGGTGATTGAACCATCTCCATCTTTGTCAAAAAAGGAAAACGCTTCCTTGTACTCTGTTATTTGCTCCGGAGTTAAATCCTTTGCCATTTTGGATTAAGGCAAATCCCTTCCTCACTGCAACGTATCAGGCTAATTGCTGTACAGCATCAGTACGATAGATCTATAACTAGCTTTCCAAAATCTAAAATTGATTAATGATTTCAAGTTGTTACTAGTTGAAAAGAAAACTAAACTTATCCATTTTAATTTATCAAGAAATAATTTAGCCTCCAGTAATACAACTTTTTTAGTTGTTGCCATGTCTCAAGCAATACTGCAGGAGAATGTGCTTCTCTTTGAGGCGCGTGTACCATGATTTTCTCCTGTTGGTTTAAATATAGTCTTGCTCCAAACCTACGATAATTGAGTATTTTGATTGAAACAAGATTAGCAGAAAAATTTTATTGAAAGCGCCTCGATACCTAATATATTGGAACTCAGTTCTCACTTAAAATCTGAATGCTTGTTGCTATTTGACATTTGGATTGCAACGTACAAGTTGAGAATAACTGGTGGAGACTATCACAAATTAGCTGCATTTTAATTAATTTCTTTTTCATACCCAAGAACTTTGATTCTTGATCTAATGGCTGGCAAATAGATAAAAGTATCGCTTGTACTTCTTTGGCATTGATCAAACTTATTTAATAGCGCACTTTGATTGGAATCACACGGACAATGCTAAACCAACAAAGATTGTCGAAAGAGGTAATTCAAATATTATTTTTGGAGTGTCAAAAAAGAGATTTCATTGTCTTCGAAATTCTTCTATCCATTTTTCACTGTGCTATAAATAATCCTTGGATTCCATTTTATGTTCTAAATGTTTTTAGTTTGTGGTTTTTGCGCACAACTTTTGGCGTCAAATTTGGAACGACCGACGCTCGCGTCGCGTGTTCCTTTGTTTTAGCTCAACCATTTTTTATGTAATGAGTGCGATGTTTCAGACTTTTGCTTATAACTCAAAAACGGTTTGATCTAGCTACATGAAATTTTGACAGCAGTTTCAAATTATTAATTTGCATGTTTGTACCAAATTTCGAGGCAATTGGTTGTGTGATTTTGGTTTTAGGACCCGAAAACCGCCCCGCACGTTGGGCGTAAAAAGCGGTCTCATTCAAAAACGGCTTAAAAGCGGTGAATCATCCAGCCAATTCCGATGGTTTACAATAGCTAAAATTGAACAATAATTTTTGATATTTTTTGTTTTTTTTGGGGGCTGCGGTTGCAAAGACATTCAAAAAATACAAAAAGATATCCCCCGAAAAAAGTTTTTGAAAACTCTGAGTCAGAAGTGGAGTCCTCGAGGACGTCCTTGGCCTCGAGGACACATTTTGAAGTCCTTGGCCTTGGCCTCGAAGCCTCAAGTCCTCGAAAATTGCCCTGTCCTCGGCTCGAGAACAGCACTATTTTTTGAACAGTTGAAATTTCGTTGGAAAATGCCAGAAACCTTGCGGAAAATTTGCGAACACCTTTTTTGTTTTCCTCACTTGGAGCATAGGCGTAGTCAAGAGGAGGGGGGCAGGGGGTCCGCCCCCTCTCCAATTGAAATTTCACCAATGACAAAAATGTGACAAAAAAGCCTATAGTTTCTTCAGTTTCAGTTTCTTTTTAGCATTTTTCGCTTACAACAGTATAACTAACAACAATATTGAAGACCTGGGCGCTGGGTTTCACTCAATTCAATTTTTTCCAACCAATTTAAACGTATAACCCGAAGAAAACGGAGAGCTTTTGTCCTAAAAGTTGCTATCTCAGGCCCACATCTAGCCTTTTTGTGAACGTAATGCATTAATCAGGACTGGATTTACCATAATATGACGCAATACCAGCAATAGTGTAGCCATGGGGGAGGCGGGAGCTATAGCCCCTCCCCCATTGGCCTGTCAACCAAAACGCAGAATTAGAAAAATACCACGTTTTTTGCTCTTTTGAGACTGTTTTTTTTTACGCTGGAATTGACTAAAAAGTGATTTAAAGCATCATTTGAAACTTATATTCAGGGGGGGCTAATTGTCAAAAATTAAAGTCACAAATCAATGAAAACTTTGAAAAAATGCCCGAACATAAACAATCAAATTTGATCGCTAATGTAAAAACGCCAAACTTAGGTTTTATTAACAAATATATCATAAACTCAGGAATAAGGGGTGGAGGGGGGCCATTCAGTGTTAGTTAATTACCAGTCACTTCTCTCAAATACCTTTCCATTAGCCCTTCCCCCAATTATTTTTCTTTATAAAATATAGACGAAATAGATTACTCCGTGTGAGTTTTATCGAATAACAGGATTTTATCATTTACCAGCAAGTAAACAAGAGAACTGCAATGTTATCATTAGCCACTTCCCATGTAGCCTATTAATGCAACCAGTTGAATCATGTAGGGCTGCCAATTTCTATGCCACGTTTTAAAAGCATTATTTTCTATTAAAATAGCTCTAAAATTAAGTTCATTTTGCAAAAAAATGCAAAATTTTGGAGCACTAGAGGCTCCGCTCCCATACCCCCAAAACAACCCCCCACCATTGCGAATTTCTGGCTACGCGCCTGAGTAACCAGCTTGGGGCCTCGAGCTAAAATCGTAAGAATTTTTTGGTCTTCACCTATATTTGGCAGAAAGATGTTGCGAAAATCTCCAAAGTGCCAAGGGCCTAGCGCGATGTAAATCCGGCCCGGCAATAACATGGTTAGTTGACGTAACCATCTATTTTACCATTTTTCAATAACAATTCAGTAATTCACTTCCAATATCGCCAGTTTTTATGCACAAAATACTTTTAAAAAATTACCCGTGGAAAATGCTGATTAAACGAATCATTAAACTTCAATTGAGGGGGCCTGGGTCCCCTGGCCGAACATGTACTCCTATAACTGGTTATTGTCATGACAAAACAAACATCTCTAAGGAAAATCTTCAAGTGGATTATTATTTACTGCTAAAATTTTGCAAGAGACAATGCACCTTACTTTCCCCTACCTGGACCAGATCACTTACAATTAAATTTAACTCCAAAATGCAAGATGTTAAACGTGTTTGGACTTAAATTGCTACTAAAAGGAGTATTAAACAATTTGATTTTTTCAATTGGCTTTCAAATGTCAAAAATCTAGTGCTTTCAAATGGCTCTGAACACTTGCGAAATGTGATTCAATGGCACTAAAATAGCTTTTTTTTCCAAAACATTACAAAAAATCGCCCAACGGCTGGGGGCTTCGCCTCCAGACTTCCAAAGCTTCCGGCGGCTGGGGGCCCCGCCCCCAGACCCCCCGTCTGTGATACCTTTGAGTTACACTAGCTTTCTCAACACCTTTACAAAGTTAAATGTTTGCGTTTTTGAACTATTAATTTAAGCCCTTTTCCTTTGCAAAATCCTGGTTACGTGCCAACAGGCAGAGATTTCAGATCTTCCATCCTACGATATCTTTGTTCCACAAAAACTTCCTCTTTGGAAAAATTTTGATAACGTCATTTCATGTGATTTGTGCTTTAGGCCTCCCCCAATCAAAAATTCTGGGTACGCCAATGAATTGGAGATCGCCTGAAAAAAATTTTTGCCGAAGAATTTTTTTTGTGAAGAACACTTGCGCCTGTGTCCTTGGTCCTTGGCCTCGAGCATTCCTGTCCTTGGCCTCGAGAGGTTCTGTCCTCGGAAAGGCTGTCCTTGGCCTTGGCCTCGAGAGGTTTTGTCCTCGGAAAGGCTGTCCTTGGCCTTGGCCTCGGATTTTTTTTGTGTCCTTGGCCTTGGCCTCGAGCCTTGTGTCCTCGACTCCACCTCTGCTCTGAGTTTTGTTCTTCCCGTCAAAACCACAGTAGGCCTAATAGTTTAGAGAACTGTGGTTTTGGCGGGAAGAACAAAACCCAGAGTTTCCTAAAACTTTTTTCGGGGGATACCTTTTTGTATTTGTTGAATGTCTTCGCAACTGCAGTCGCAAAAACAAAACAAAAATATCAAAAATTATGGTTTAATTTTAGCTATTGTAAACCACCGGAATTGGCTGGATGATTCACCGCCTTTAAGTACGGCAAAAAATATTTCACACTGTCATATGTCTTAAGATGCCCCTTTCATTCCAACCAATCCACTTTTGGCCGCGATGATATTTTTTCCTTTTTTTCCTTTTTTTTCCTTTTTTTTCTTCCTAAATCTTGTACGTTCTTCTTCTCCTAAACCACAAACCATCCAAATCTAATTTTTGTATAAAGTTGTTGAGCTGCAAGCACAATTTTATCTCTCGAAATTTTTTTGGGGGCTACTCCCCCAAAAACCCCCCCAAAATGGGGCCCCAAAAATCAATTTTTTTAACGGCTTAAGCTAAGGCGCCAGTTTTTTTGACATTAGGAGATATTTAAGGGACAAGAATTTTGACATAGTTCGGAGATGCCTCCCCCCCCACAGGGACGCCCTCAAAATGAACCCCCAAAAATAAATTTTTTGAAAGGCTTAACTTCTGGTGCCAGTGTTGTTTGATGGCTGTCAATATTTAAAAGAGACCAATATTTTGACATAGCTTGGGAGTGCCTCCTTCCCGGGGACCCCCAAAAATTAATTTTTTCAACGCGTTAAGCTTGGGCGCTAGTTTTTTTGATATCAGGAGATATTTAAGAGACAAATATTTTGTCATAGTTTGGGGGTACCCCCCAGGGACCTCCCATATGGACCCCCCTAAAAATCAATTTTTTGAACGGCTTAATCTTGGGTGCCAGTTTTCTTGATATCAGTAGATATAAAAGCGACAAATATTTTGACATAGTTTGTAGGTACCACCTCCCATAGACCTCAAATGTTATCCTTTAAAATCAATGTTTTGAAAGGCTCAAGCTAGGGCGTTAGTTTTTTGATATCAGCAGTTGTTTGAGAGACAAATATTTTGACATAGTTCCAACGGCTTAGACTTGGATGGGGTGTTTTTTTAATATGATCAGTTACTATGCTGTCAATTTAATATATATTGACAATGTTTGGAATTCCAAACCCTCTTTTCCCAGAATATATTTCTAATTAATTTTTTAACGGGAAAGCGAGTTTTTTGTTTTTTGAGAATCTCATTGTTCAACATGCGTCGGTCGTTCACTGAGATTGCTTCTCAGCAAGCTTCCATCTAGTTATGCCTGCCTTTCTCCAAATCTCGTCTTGAACTTCGCTAATGCTGTTTAAAAAAACAGCATTACGTTAATGAAGAACCAAAACCATGTATAAGTAATCTTTTCAATCGCAAATAATGTCAAATTGCGTTTTTCGTCACATTTATGAAAGTGAGATAAAGTTTGTGTTCATTCAAAGTTAGATCAAGTTTGTTTTGCTTTGATATTACGTCGGTAAGTATAATCGGTATGTTTATAGTGAGAAAAATCTGTTGTCAAAATTAAAGCTAATAGCAAAATGGAAGCTTACTTATCCTTTATTTGTTCCTCATTGGGAATATTTTTTTAGTTTAGAAAAACCATCCACACCTTGCAAACACGGAAATTGCAAAAGATTAGAAGGAAATTGCAAAATTACTAAGGTCTGTATAGCCAATAACGAAGTTTTACTTATTATGTCTCCAATATCAAAACAGTAAGGTATACATTTTTTAAAATAAGAACACGAGACTCATTTTTGCTTAAAATTTAAGAACTATACCAGCTCAACATAAAACAAAAGTATTTCAATGATGATGATCAACAAAAAAAAAGAAAAAAAAGAATAGAAATAACAACTTCAAAGTTTAGTCATAGACTCTTTATTAGTAGACAGGAAACTGACAGCTTGGTGTGTTTTTCTTTACGGTTCATTTGTTCTAAAATATGGCGGTTCGTCCAATCAAGTTGACTTTTTTCTTCACGGTTCTCTCGTTCTACGAATATGTCCAATCGAATCAGCCGAATACGCGTGACCGCAAAAAAAACTTCACAACAAAAGCAAACTTTTTAATGCTCTTTTTTTTTCCGCGCGTCTGTCTCTGCTTTCTAGTCTATTAAATAAAGAGTCTGATTAAACCAAGCCAGAATGAGTTTGGGTTACATTATTTTTCAAACGTAATTTAAGAACATATGAGGCTGAAAATTTGTGAAAGCTTAAGAACAGCCAGTCTCAATCTTAAAAAAATGTAAATTCGTAACTGTTTCACTGTTTATATTGTATGCCGTTTTTCCGGCTTTCCTTGTTTTTCGGACCAAAAAAGAAAAAAAAAAGACGATAAAATTATAGAGGGTGAAGCATTTAGCCAATTCCGGTAGTTTACAATAGCTAAAATCGAAAAATAACTTTTAAAAATTTTTTTGTTTTTATTTTGGGGCTGCCGTTGCAAAGATATTCAAGAAATACAAAGAGATATCCCGTAAAATATTTTTGGAAACCCTGAATCTATTTTCTCAGCCTGAACTTCCAAGGAAAAAGAGAAGTTAAGTAATATACACCCCTCCAGTAACATCACATGGCCTATCCAATTTTGGTAAAAACCCTTTTTCTGAAAATTCAGGCTGGGAGAACAGACTCCAGGTTTCCAAAAACTTTTTCAAGCGGATATTTTGTTGCATTTGTTAATTATCTTTGTAACCGCAGCCCCGAAATGGAAAAAAAATTAAAAAATTACATTTCAATTTTAACTTTTGTAAGTTTTCGGAAATGGCTGAATGCTTCACCTCCTTTAAAAGTGAAAGAAAAGTGGCATGTAAAAATGAATGTACATGCGCTTGGCTTAAAGACTTGTTTCTAAGCAAGCAGTGAAAACCTTTTTTTCTTTTTCATCTTTAATTATTGAGCAGCATGGGATATATTAGCATGCAAAGCCACGCACCCCGATATGCTAATTAACAGGTGAAGGAAGTTCAAAATTAGTCTTCAGCTGCTAACGCGAACTAGAAAAGATGTATAAATACAAATAGCAAAATGGAGGTCGAGAAATTTATGTATGATTACTGTATGGTATATAATATGTTAAGCTTTGTTTTAACAGGATTTTTGTTAAGAAAGCATTACATTTCACCATAATATTTTATTTATTTTTTAAATCTGTATACACTTTAATTTTTTTGTTTTGTTTTTGACTATTAATTTAATGTTTATTTTAAAAAATTATTGCAATTTCTTTGGATCTCGCATACAGTATTACGGGACACCATATTCTATACCATGACACTTTAAAACCCTGACTTTAACTTTAATTCAAATCCAAACATATAAAAGCGAATTCGTTGCGATAAGAATTTCTCGTTTGAGGGTAATTAAAATTATCTTGTAAAAGAGGCCCTGCGAATTAAAAAGACGGATTTAAGATTTTTAATAAACAGTACAACCAGTCTTTTAAGCTTCAATTTCTTCTTCTGTTATAGTGAGTTTCATCTTAAAAAGTTAGACGGAGAAATATTACTGTACGTAAATAACTGCTATGTCTAACGAAAAGGAAATCAATAAAGCCAGAAGTCCGCAAAAAGCCCTGGAAAAGTTTTCAAATAAAAGAAGTCCGAATTGGAGCGATGGAGGTTAGTTCTTGGCCATTTTTATTTGTACATTTAAGTTTGAATCATTTTTTTTTTAACGTCAGTACGCTTGAATCGTTTTTTTTTTAACTTCAGTCAGTACTCAGTATATATTACAAGAATAAAACTCGTGTTAACTGATGATGAAAACGGGCTAGATATCACGATTACGTCAGAAATGCGATTTTTACTTGTGCTTTTATTTTTCGCTGTGCATAGTTTAGTCATACAATTGTAATATGCATAATAACGTTATACAATCATGAAGCTTTATAAGTAAGAGCACCGTGGACATGAGTATATAGCGTTAATAAATTGTCACATCTTCGGATGGTTTACTGTCTAAGGATCAACAAACTGTATCAGGATGAAATAGTCGTACAAATAAATTTTCGGAGGAATATAGCTTATACAAAACAATACAAATTTATTTCATTGCTCAGTAACACCACGACGTAGAAATTAATTTGCATTCGTTTAAGAAGGCGGCAGGGAAGTTGAAAAGGCCTTACGACCATCAAGTCAAGCAACTACCTTTTTGTCAGTGAGACAATTTATATGCCGGTATCATGGTTGATTTTCATTACTTTGTCTAAAGTGAGTTTCGACAATGTGACCCGTCGTCAGCTTGAACCTTTTCAGTTATACTGTAAGTTTTCAAGTCAAGAAAATTGTGGTGCTGGATTAAACTCTCAATTAACTATACGTCAGACCGCATTAAATTCGAAAAAGATCCACTGAAATGAGGAAAAATGTGTAAAATTAAAAGAAATTGATTTTATTTAATTAATAGTGAATTTTGTTTAATTTAAGTGAAAATTTGGAGTCTGAATATTTTTCCGAATAAAAGTCAGAACCGTTTAGAGAATGTCTAAAAAAGAGAATCTCTCACAAAAATTGACAAAAAACTTGACAAAAATCCGATAAAAACGACGCTAAAAATGAAGCGGTAGCTCAGCTGCAGTGTCATCAAGTTGTTATTTTTTAAAAAAACTAAGAAACCAGCCTCAATAATTATTGAAAACCTTTTTTTGTATTTTTTTCAGCGATAAAATTGATTTCGACCTAAGGAAGTCATTATCAGTTATCTTATTCAACAAAAATAAGCCGGTTAGTGTTTCAGAGCCAATTAGTTTTGAAAAATGAACCAGCTCAAATAATTAATGTCTGCCAGCGGCGTAACAATGCTTGTCATTCAGGCGGAACACACTCAGCAGTATTGCCCGATGCCCATTCCACGTACAATAATACTGAGTGAAGATGTTCTAAGCAGGGCTTAGCTCAAGATTACCTCTGGCCAGGGCCGGATAATCACAGGCAATTTTAAAATCTTAGCTGCATTATCCTTCCATATGTAAATGTATAATAACAAAAGGTCTTCGCCAGATTTTTGTTGCAGTTCCACACAAGCGCGGGACCCCTGGCTTTGTTTCATTTGCTAAATCTGGCCCTGCCTCTAGCTGCCGCTCTTTTGAAGACCAATAGGTTTCTTACATCTCACTGCATAAAATGTGCAGCGATTGAGTCAATGCTAGAGCCAACTCAAGATAAAAGCAATTCCCGCAAATATGTTTGCTGCGTTTGATTCTAAATTCAGTTTTATAATTCCTGAAATGTTAACGCAGGAAACAATATTGAATTAGCTTCTAATTTAACATTTCCTGTTTACGAGTGACTATAATAACTACGTGGAATGTAATGTAACCGCTACTCGATTAAACGCTTTTAGCAGAGGAATAATCCTGCCTTTCTACTCAGTCTCATTAACACGAAGCAAACACAAGTCTATTATATTTCAGACATAATTTGCGTACGAATATGCAAAACCACTAAGTCTTATAAGGGAATTAAACTGCTATTTAAGATATTTCACTTCTGATGCTTGCCGTTCCAAACTGCTGGCCTGCCAACCACATTTTTTCCCAAAATAATTTTTTTCAAATTTTTCCAGCTTTTACAAAATTAAGATATGGGTGTTTGTTAGTTCGAGAATACAAACCTCCCCTCCCCCAAATTATCTTACGTTGTTAATCCCCGTCTACTGTTGGCGCAAAATCGTAAGCGTACGAGCATATTGCGTGTTATAGGCGTAGCCAAGGTGGGGAGGAGGGGCAAGGGGCCCACCCCCCGTCAATTGAAATGCCACAGCAATGATAAAAAAGTGGTAAAAAAAACAATTGTTTCTTTAGTTTCAATTTCTTTTCGCATTTTTTGCGTACAACATACACGTGTACAACAGTAATCAGGCGTGTAGCCAGGAATTTGGGTTGGGGGGGGGCTGTTTCTGATACTGGAATAAACATGAAACGATCTTGATGCAGATCTTGATTGATCTCTGGTCAGATTGAGTCGGTTTTTCCTGCCAAAATTAGGTGATCTCCAAGAAAAAAAAGGTCTTCACGGAAATTTGAACGCTTTTTCTGGCCAAAATCAGGTGAACTCCAAAAAAAAAGGTCTTCACCAAAATTCAGGCAGTTTTTCTACAAAAAACAACTCCAGTTTTCTTGTCCAAATCACAGCAAGTCCTTTCCAACTTCTCATCGCCAATCCCATTGGCTGGAACCATTTTCATTTTTGGAGAAAAAATCGGCCTCAAAAGCACTAAAACATGGTATTTTGCACACTTTTTAGGTCAATGGGGGGCGGGGCTCGAGCCCCCCGCCTCCCCTGGCTACGCTACTGACAGTAATTAACAATAATATTGACAACCAGGGGGCCTGGGCCCCTTCAATTTAATTTTTGACAACCAGTTCAAATGTGTAACCTGGGTGAAATTAAGGGTTTTTGTCCCAAAAGTTGCTATCTCAGGCCCTAATCCAGGGCTGCCCAACCAGTTGCCCTCGGGCCACATTTGGCCCGCGAAGCTGTTTTGTGTGGCCCGCAAGGGTATTTTTGTGAGGTTGATTTCCTTATGGAAAGGCTTACCATTTTGTGGCAAATGAAAAGACAATCTAAACCTAAATCTTCTGTTTGGTTTTCCCGAAATCAGTTCGGATTTGCGGCGAAGACCGTCTATAACAGCAAGGAATGAAAAATTTCTATGAAGAATTGGTTTATTGTTGATTTATTGGAGTAATAGGGAGCACTTTTGTCACAGATTTTAGTGGTCGCTTGGTGGATTGTTGTACTTGTCAAATGATAGCCACACACACCAAATTTTAGACAAATAAACTTAAGTTTTGCCTGTCGACTTTTGGATTAAAAATTGACAATTTTGTGCAGTTTTATGAGAACTGAATTGAAACGATACTGTATCGGCCACACGCTCTTGATCCAATGCCAATTAGCACGCTGCGCACCAGAAGCGTAAAGCAAATTTTCTTCTTTCTTCTTCTTTCTTCATTGCCCGCTTTTCCCTGAGGGTTGCGGGGGCAGTAGCTCAAGATTAAGCCGCCACACCTCACGGTCTTCCATCACCTCCATCATTTCGCTTGGGCGAAGTCCTAAGCGATTCCATACAAGATCCTCAATGTGATCAGTCCATCTAGTTCTAGGTCGTTCAACTGGTCTTCTCATTTTCAGCACTTATTTACTTGTTTAGCTGTAACTTCTTTTTTTTGTTTTCTGGTTACTCTAAACGTAATCTTTGTTATTTTTATTACCAAGATTGATTGTGATATAGCTTTGTTGTTTGCATCTAAAAGGATACGATCATCTATGGCCCGTACCAGTGAAAAGGTTGAGAAGGCCTACCCTAATCAAAGATTTTTATGAACGTAATGCAATAACCAGGGGTGGATTTGCCATATGGCACTGTGCCAGGGGCCCAACTCTTAGATAGCAAAACTTTTTTTTTGTCTTCACCTATATTTGGAAAGAATATTTGGCAAAAATCTCCAAAGTGCCAGGGATCCCACGCAATGTAAATCCGGCCCGGTCAATAACATGTTCAATTGGTCAGTAAGCGTAATCATTTATTGTACCATTTTGCAATAACGATTCACCTTCACCTTGCCAGTTTTAACGCGACAATATGCTTTTGAAAAAAATTAGCTAGGGAAAATGATCATTAAACCAATTATTGAATTTGAAGTGAGGGGGCATGGGCCCTTTGATCGTACATGTACTCCTGCAGCTGGTTATTTTCATGACAAAACATAAATCTCTAAGGAATATCGTCGAGTGGATTATTTTATTATTTACTTCTAAAATATTGCAGGAGGCAATGTACCTTACTTCTCCCTATCTGGGCCAAATCACTTGCACAATTTAATCCCAAATTCAAGATTTTAAGCTTGTTTAGGACTAAAATTGTAAGTCAAAGGAGCATTCAAATCAAATCTTTCATTATACTTGCTGTAATACGCCCAAGCGTGTAACGAATTGGCGGGGCCCATCTCCGCATCATTGCGCCCGGGCAACACAGCTCATTTCGAAGAAATGTCGCATCGGTGGCGAGCCGTTGGCAACACTGTGTCCGATTTGATCGGCCCGAGATTTGAACCTCAGACCTACCGCCCCAGAGACGACCGCGTTACCGCTTGACCAACTGGCCGGTGTCAAGGAGCAATGAACAATTTAATATTATCAACGGACTTTCAAATGCTAAAAATCTAGTTCTTTCAAATGGCTCTGTTCACATGCAAAATGTTATCCAATGGCATTAAAATAGCTTGTTTTTCCAAAAAATGTCCCAGCTTCTGGGGGCGAAGCCCCCAGATCCCTATCTGTGATCTGTTTGAATTATTCTAGTTTACTAGCACACGTCTCCCAATTTAGGCATTTTCGCTATTCAACTTTGTTAAACCTGACCACGGCTTCTGTTTTTCCGTTCTACGATATCTTTGCCCAATAAAAAGTTCTTCTCGTGAAATTTATCATGACCTCTTTGCATGTGATTTGTGGTTTGCCCCCCCTCCCAAATCAAAAACCCTGGCTACGCCTATGTTGCTTGTTTAATTTATGAGAAATGTCTGGTGTGCCGCCTAGCCAATGTAAAATGTGTAAAAATAAAGGATACGCTTGTACGCTTATGGTTTTAGGCCAAGTGTGTTTGTGGATCGGGCCTGGATAAACCAATTAAGTTTGATTTTTAATATTTTTTTGATTTTCAGAAATCCGAGCACTTTGCACATTCGTGAAGGAACACAAGGAGAAGTTATTTGGCTTAGGTGAAGAGGCGAACAAAAAAGGAGTAAATGCGGCCAAAAAACAGCACTGGGAATTAGCAGCTGCTCTCATAAATGAACGCTGTTCCACAAACAGGCACTGGAGCCAAGTACGGAAAAAGTGGAAAGATCTATCCTACCTTTACGCTAGAAATGCGAGCCGAAAACGTAAGTTTCTCAATCTTGGATCATAGTTGGAGCTAGTAAAAATTAGCGCTTAATTATAGAAATCTGCAATGGGTCAAACAAGACGGTTGTTGAGATTTATAGCGTTTTTTTATTTAAAACTTTGTTGCTGTGGTAGTGTTATCTATAAACTTATTTGCCGCACTTTTTCAATCATTTGCCTTGGATGATTCTGTACTGTATGGGATTGGGCTGTGGCTTATCGCCCGACCAACATTTTTGCCTCCTATTTTCTTAGGATGGCGGGGCAGCAGCTCGAGATTAAGCTGCCAAACATCACTTTTTTAACACCTCGTTCAGGTCCTTGGATGTATTCTTAAGTCATTCCAGCAACTTATTTCCTCCACGTAACTCAATCAGTTATCGCTCTGGAATTGATTTGCTATCAGACTATAAAATTGCCTATTGGTGTTCACCGCTACCCTGGTTGACGTTTAGCATTAAATATATGTACAGTAACTGTACGCACAGCAAACAGGTGGACAGGTGGCTGCTTGACTCAACGACCGAGTGGTACCTTCGCTGTCTCCTGGCCAAGACAACTTAGCGGAAAAAAATGTACACTACAATTTCCAAAAAATCGTTGATTTCCTACGGCGCATGTCCATCGAATATTTCGGAAACTGGGAAGACAGTGTACAAGTTAAATTACAATTGCAATTATTTTAGAGATGCTAAACTGCGAGTGGTGGTTCAAACTTTTTTTTTTGTTCTAGAATTGCAAAGCAAATCTCACTGCAAAATCATACAAGAAGAGCTGGCTAATGTGGACGAGCAGACAATTAAACTGACTGATGTCAGCAGTTTGAGTGGTTCTGACAGCAACAGTTCGAATGAAGGTCGAACTTCCGCCATTGTCTGTTGCGTCAGTTCTGCCAATGAAACTAATTTTAGCGATATTAGCGTCAAAGCAGAAATTTTGGACGAAAACCATCTGAACACTTCCAAGATTTCTCCCGCAACCGCTGCTGTTACTCAAGGTTCAACTGGGTTCGAAAAGCGAGTAAGTGACTCTTGGAATGAACGTAAGCGAGTGGAATGTTGCAGTTGCTTTCACACAGAAAACTGCCACGGTCTTAACTCGAAATTTAACTCATTGCTTGAAGCAATCTTAGCAAAACAGCTGCAAAGCGACTCAAGCAACAACAAAACAACTATGACAGCGTACGAGAAAGCGCGACTACAGCTGGAACGAGATAAGTACGCTCTGCAGGAAAAGACCGCCAAATGTCTTCGAGATATCTCAAAGGAAATCCGCCAGATCAGAGCAAGTTTCAGTCGCGTGAAACGGCGAAGAACTAACGGACACAATGCGATTTCTCACAAACGACAACGCTGGAGATGTGAATCTGATTCCTCTGTGTAACAAAAATCAGATTGTTTTGAATTTATGTCAAACATTTGAGGTCATAATATGCATATCCAATGGTTGCATCCGTCAACAGGAATTAACTTTTTAATCTGCACTAATGCTAGTTTAGAAGTCATATTGGTAAAATCAGTGCTATTAAAATCGAGTAAAAATTCGTGGTTTTTGTTATCTTTTAATCATTGAAAACTCAGCGGTTTTCATGGCAAAGTTTCATGACGTTCAAACGGTGTGCAACGTTACAGTATTGTTGAATGTTGATTAACTTAATCTTTATTGGTGCATTTACCTTGAAATGTTAGCAATAAGATAAACAAATCACTTGTAATTTTGCAAGATTTGAAAACACAAACCTGTGTATTTACCGCTTAACTTCATGTGCATTTCAATTCGTTATTCATGCGAATAAGCAATGCATCTGCGTTCTTCTACGCAAAAAACATTCTTTTTTGGTTTTCCTTCTACGCAAAAGTTCTGAGGCTGGCCTCCACGACGGGTAGGCTGCCCGGTCCCAATGGGAAAAAAGCATTAATCGGTTTCCTCAAAAACACAAGGACGCTCAACCAGTTTGCAACTTTTTGATCACCGTCGCTTACATTTTAAAATGGCGTACTGGTACTGACTTCAGTGTCGACTTTCGTAATAGCTTAGGTTTTTATTAGTTTTTGATGAGTGGGTAGAGTAGAAAAATTGATGGGGCGTTTTTTCCTTGCCCCTTTAGCATTTTATAGTTGGGGCTTCATCATCAAACTCCTGGCTTAATTATAGATTTTCGATTGCTATTTTTGCTTGTTTAGTTTTCACTGCAAGTTTAGCACGAGTAAATAGTAAAATCATTTCGATGTTAAAGTGCGATTAGAATTTGAAAAGTGTTCAGCTTCTTAGAAGTTAACTTTGTGAAATTTGATATCGCAATTCGTAAGCTATATGCCGTAGTTTAGCAGTGCCCAAATACCGTTCGTACTTCCGCTATTCATAATGACAAAGCAGGTTCCAAGTATAGACCCAAAGCTTATGGCAATCTTTTTGACGGCTATTTAAACCAACTTGACAACTTTCTTGTCGTACTTGATGTGCTTACGACTATTAATTAACCACAATAAAAATTTCTCAGAAGCTTTGTTTTCAAGGAACTTCAGTATCTTAGCTATAGACAAGGAAAGGTAATATCCGTGATCAATTTTTAGTTGTCACTGACTTTTCGCGCCATTTTTGATGTCATTATAGATTTACTAAAAAATAATTTAAGAATTGCATTCTGTACTTTCCTAATTCTTGATATGATTTATTAAGGGAGAAATTGACGAATTACTGTAAATAGATATCCAAGATAACAGAGAATTCACTGATCAGTCGATTGGATAGTAGGTTTAGAGGTGCTGAACTCACCCGGCCCGTACAAACCTGTTCTTAGAATTTATTAGCTCAAAGAACTCGTTGTTAAAAATACTGTCGTAAATTTTTGCTCTTAAATTTGAGTCGAATATACAAGATCGTAAGATGTTTTTCCGGAACTCGCTCGTTTTTCGCTTAATATTTTGTTGGTCTTATATATTTTTTGGATGTTTTCGAACAATTTTGTCAATACCATAAACAACCGGCTTTATTTTTAATCCTTTCCGATGACCCCAGCAGTTCCTGCAATATTTGAGTAGCACCATTGGATAAATTGTCTGCGTCTAAAATGAGATTTGATTTTTTTGACTAGTCATGGCCGAACCGAAGACGCTTGAAACCTACGATCAAAGCCTTGATGCTTGACGTTCAGCTCAGGTATTCAAATGAAATATTGGAAAATTTCTGACTCTAGCAGACAAGTGGATCTTAACTAAAAATCTGTTAGACTCCATCTACGTTTCTGTGATAAAATACTCAGTAAGCTAAGTACGATTGGGCAGCTGTACCAAAACTTATTCAAGTTTTGGCGAAGCTGGTCAATCGCGTTGTAGGCCATAAATATTCGCACAATTTACTCAACACAACTTTGATTCTTCTCATACTGTTTTACTCTTAAAAAACTTCCGATATGTGACAACCATTGTAAGTCAGAACGATTAGGTGTTGCAAACGATAAATTTGCTGTACAAACACAAATTAATTCAGCATTGCAAAGGGCAACTACAAAGACCATAGGGGTTTTCAACCTAGCAGTAATCCTGAAAAGCCTATGACCAAAAAAGTGAACAAGCAATGAGCAAATTTTGACCGCTGAGTTTAACATGTTGGATTGGACAATTTTTCTGGTCATGAACTTCACTGTTTTTGTTTTTGGATATACTGTAGTTTTTGAAAGCTTCAAAACAAGCTTTCACAGAAACAGGGGGCTTGCGTGAAAACAAAATATGTGAAATTTGGGAAAATTGGTATTACATGATCAAAACGCCACATTGATGGCTCTATTTGTCGTGTCTAATATTTGTCTAGATTTTGAAGTAACTTTGTAGTTTTGGTTTTCCATAGCTTTACTAGTCTTTGGTATACAGGCGTAGATTATTTCAGTTTTTGTTTGATCAAAAGACAAAAACCCTTGTACTCATCCCAAATAGAACATCGAAGTATTGAAAATGACAGGGCTATAGCAATACAGTCAATTCTCAAATCCAGAGGAAAGGGGATCGTAAAACGCAATTTACCCAAGTTAAACAGCTTAAACACTTTTCACATGAATTGGCACTGTTCACTTCAATCCTTGTTAACTAATACTGAGCTATCGGGCTCCAAGCACCAGGGCTATAGTCGAGAGCGACTCGTCCAAGACCGTGACAAAAAATTTTTCCGAGGCGAAGACCGAGACCGGTCTTGGTCTCGAATTTGGCTTCAAGACCGAGATCGACAAAGTTCGAGACCAAGACTGAGACCAGAAAAATGTTATCATCATTGGTTTTTTCGATTTAAAAAAAATTTTTTTGGAGCCCAAATTTGCTCATAAGTTGTTTCTATGACTATATAAATTGAGTCAGATGACAAATTGCTTTAGTCTAAGTGATTAAGTCATCAAAACAACTCGACGACGTTATTTTATGCATATTTTCACTGAAATTGTTTTTGAGGAGAGCCAATGGCTTACCAAACGAAAACAACTGCGCATGTCATCTAATAGGCCTTGTTACAGTGCGTTCTATCTTGTCATCTTGTGATGCCCATCGAAGAACTACATAAAATTTTTTCTGTAGATAGACTTTTTGTTACTCAACATGATTGGAATGTCTTCCGTTGCAAAGTGGTGCCGTTTTTAAGAAATCACGTTTTTAATTATACAAAGTTACAGCGGATGAATACAGACGCGCGGATGCACACCAGTGATTTTGTGTTGCCGTATTTTATTTTAAATTGAATTACCGGCCAATTTTGTCATTTTTTGAAAACAAAAATTAACAAAAAGGGCAATTTAATAGCACTAAAGTAACAATTTTACCTAGGTTTAGTTGTTTTTGTTAAATTTGAAGCACAGTTAATTTATTCGTTAATTTACCAAATATGTTTGTCGAAGATTGAAAAATGGCAACATCAGGTTGAATCAGTTGATCTACTGAAAACGCCTGATTGTACCGGTATAAAACAAACATTGCCTGAAAAGCTACCGATACTACGTGCAGGAGAAGTAGGCCTAATACATAGCTAAGGCCTGGTCTGTGCGTGGAGATTAGCTATAAAGTTCTACAGGGACCAACTAAATATGTCTTTTATATGAATATTACAGAAAATAGGCTAGTTATTAGATTCATATTGAAGAATTAGTCCCCTCTCATTGACATATTGTAGAAGCTAGAAGCTAGCCCAGTAGCCAGGTAATACGGAAGATACTGGTGTATAGTGCTGCCTATTATGGTTACAGTTTAAACAGTATCCTGTAGCTACTATAGATAACCCATAGATCCACTTGAACTACTGGTAGCTTTTACTTTAAGTACCAGCATTGATCTACCTGTAGCTTGGCGCAGTTGCCTACCACACCATCATATTAGTGTTTGTGTGTGAGTACTGTAACTTAAAACTTCTTCAGTAGAACTAGGTTCTAAGTTAATTACCAAGAGCAAAACACATTTGCTATCAAAGTCGAATTGTATTGGCGCCTAGCAAGTTTAGAGGAATCAATCAGATTGGTGATTGTCAGATCATGCCTTTCCATCATCATAACTAGACATGCAGACAGACCTAGAATGTGAATGACCTTGTTCCAGAACAGTTTCTTACAAATTCATTAAAGTAGTAATTTTAACTTTGAGTTTCCAGCTCACAGCTAAGACAACATTATAAGAATTATGCATAGGCCTAGTATGCATCAGTAGATTCAGTAGCTTATACTGGTATGCCACAATATAATACAATTTTGATATTTAGCGTTGTTAGATGGTTTTTGTGCTAAAGATATGGAGTGCATCATTCACTATAATGATGTTAATGAAAGTGATGTTAGAAACTTAACTGACACAAATTTTAATACCCTGAAGAAATGTGCACAGCAATGGCTCTCTTTGGAAGGTGTTGAAAAAGTTATAGCTCTTAAACATAAGCAACTGTGGGACAATTCTTCAATGACAGTTTTTTCAACAATCTCTCACAAGTATGGTTTTCATCGAAGATGCTACTGTCGGTTTACTAACAAAAGAAATATTGAAAAACGAATATCTGCTAGAACATGTTCCAAAAAGAAGGTTCCGGAAGATGATTCTGATAATGAAAAAGATGTTGTTCCAGCAAAAGTTTTACGATCATCCAGTTCGCTAAAGATTCATGAAAAAAATAGACCTGCACATTTACTGCCTATGCTTTGCATTATTTGTGGAAAAAAAGAAAGTAACTTAAGCAAACCTCTACAAGTTAGAATGGGAAGAAAGAAAGATATTTTACATCTTGCTCTTACAAAAGATGCAGGTTAGAGCTATTTTTTATTTAAAAATAGATAATTAAAAAAACAGGGCAAAACAAAGTTTATTCCTTCAAGTCGTTTGTGCGCTCCTAAATGTTTTCAAGACCTTTTTTGTGAATGCATTATACAATAGAGCAGGCAGAGTGACAGAATAACTTGCTCTTACTTCTTGGAATTCTTAGGACCCTTATTAGTTTCATGTTTTAAAAAGTTGAGCAACATCCTATTTTCATAATGTTCACTGCAACACTGAAAACCAAACTAAAAGCTGACGATAATGATCAATTGTATTAGCAATTTCATGGTATCAGTAGTGGCTTGATTCTGCTACTTTTATACCTTTAATATCAAATTATTCAAATATTAGGTAAACTACGCGCAGCTGCCGAGCGTCAAAATAATGAGGGTATACTTCGGCAAATACGAGAAAAGGAATGCAATGCTGTTGAAGTGCGGTACCACCAACAATGTTACTTAAAATTTACCAGAAAGCAATATTGTGATTCGGATAAAATTAGGTAAGTCTGTAAGTTTCGAAACGTAGAGTATCATAGTTAACAACCGTATTTCAGTGCATTCATTGATATTTCAAATGCTCAATAAGCTGTTTTTAGTTACATTTGTTACTCTATTTTGACATGTTGATATGCCTTTGCTACAGTAAAACTATCTTATCATATGTCTTATTTGTAGTTCATCACGGCAAGCTGCCTTTGATTCGGCTTATAAATCATTTTGTGATGAGGTAATGGAACCTATTGTACTTGGTGAAAGCCCACCACAAAGCCTAAAAAGTCTGTTGTCAAAGTTTGTTAACATCTGTGAAACGCAAGGAAACCTTGATGCCTCCAGCTGTATACGTAAGTTTTAACCTATGTTTTTCCATAATCTTCACAAAAAATTTAGATGTCACCTTCGGTATGATACAAAAGCAGACTCGTAAATTAGGCCTACTAGTAGAATTTACAATTTTAGTGCACAAACTGCTTGATTTCTTTTAACTAGAGGTGTTTCAATTATCAAATGATTCAGATTATTCTGTCTATAGCCTATATCTCATTTTATTTCAGATCAACCCGCTTGAAGCAAAAACTCAAAATTAGCTATCCAAATCTCGTGTTTCGCCTTCCAGCGAAACAAAGTAAAAGTAATATTGTGTATGCTGAAACTGTGCAACCTGGGCCATTGCTAGAACATTTTCGATTGTCTCCTAGTATCTCTTCCGAAGATGACGAAGAACTACCTTCAACCAGTGGTATTAGCAAAAGTGCTTCTAACGATGTGCATAACCTTTACAATGCAGCAATGATAATGAGAGCGCAGTTGCAAGCGGTGACAACCCATTACGAGACAAGTGGCCTCCACTTGCCGACGATTTAGACATTCCAGTTGCAGAATCAATGATACCGGTTCTATTGTATAATTTCACTGCGTGGATGCTTGGTATATCACAAGAAGTAACTTTGGAGAAGTTTGTTGTGGTTGAAAAGTCGGTGCATTTAAAGATGTTATCGCTATTGCAGGACCTATTATATTTGGAATCGAAAGGCCAAAAACCAACTCCCAAACATTATTGTCTTGGCATGATGTTGCATCATCTAAGCGGTTCATCCTCTATCGTTGGAATACTAAACAAACTGGGTCACTGTTCATCTCGACTTGTGGTGTCTTCATTAGAAACAGCATTGGCTCAGCTACAGGCCAGTATCAATGAACTGCAGATTCCTACTGGTTTTTGTTCTGCGTATACCACTGTAGTTTGGGATAACATTGATTTCAGTCAAGAAACTGTGTCTGGCAAAGGAACAACCCACCACACCAACGGAATTATTGTGCAGAGGCTGTCCATCTCAAACATGTCAATGCCTAGTTACAGCACGGAACGAGCATTTCTTCCCAAACGTAAGCACGTTGTTGAAAGCCAACCAATAAAAGTGCTGCCTTATACAAAAAAAAAAACGTGTGGGACCATTGTTGAGAGCTTCATCGTCATCTCCCATTCACTTGGAAAGAAGCAGTCACACAGATGTAGCTCACTTGTTTTTTTGTGTATGCTTTTCTCAAAACTTTTGATGACGCAGCTTCCATTCCCAACTGGACAGGCTATAACACATTATTCTGTGGAAACATTAATTTGGTAAAGGATCGAATTGGATATTTGCCAATGATACCAGCTTCACCTACAAGTTACGACACTGTATTTACTATGATGAAGCGCAGTGTTGCCATTGCTGATCAGTTAAGAATTCCATCAATTACAATTGTGGTAGATATGGCGATATATATCAAAGCTCAAGACATTCGCTGGGCAGACAGCAATCTGCACAACAGAACGGTTATCAGACTAGGGGAGTTCCACACTTGTATGACGTTTCTTGCAGTTATAGGCAAGAGATTTGGGGATGCGGGCTCATTCGATATTTTGGTTGAATCTGAAGTAGTAGCCATTGGATCTGCTAATGCTGTTCTACAAGGCAGACATTATAATAGAGCCATTTCGGCACACAAAGTTGTTGCAGAAGCGTTGGAACATCTAAAATTTGAAGCTTATTTTAATTCGATTCATGAAGACTTGCAAACAGAAATCATCGACTCAGCAAAATTGCTGCTATCTGTATTTCCGTCCACTTCTAACAAGAGCTTGTTACAGGAAAGTGTTATGCAGAACTTGTTGAAAAATTACGATGAATTTTGTGCCACTCAATCTTCTATTTCGCCTACCTTTGCTTTGTGGCAGTCCTACGTTGACATGGTTTCTACTTTATTGCATTTCATTAGCTGCACTCGAAGATCAGACTGGGAAGGCCACTTAAATACTTTGGAAAAGATGACCCCTTGGCTGTTTGCTTACGATCGAGTAAATTACTCTCGATACGTCCCCGTGTACCTGAAAGAAATGCGTGAACTAGAGAAAACACACCCTTTCGCTCATGAACATTTGATTAATGGTGAGTTTGCCATTCAGCAACAAGATCGCTATGCGTTTTTCGCGACAGCTGCTGACCAAGTGATTGAGCAAACTATCAACAGAGATAGTAAGTCAGCTGGTGGAATAATCGGGATAACAACTCGTCCCAATGCTGTTGCGAAATGGGTGCTGTCTCAGTCACAGCGCTTGGCAATGACCCAATTGTGTAGAAAGTATGCTGACCAAGACGAAACAGATCGACATAGAAAAGATCTTGATCCTCCTCGCCAAGCTAGAGATGTTGCACGAGTCGATAGTGTAATCAAAGTTGTAGAAGCTGCCATTAATCCTTTCAGCTACGATGGATCTGAGTTGGTGAACATTTATTCTGGAATTGTTGCCTCAGCTTCATGTCAACACGATTTCTTGAAAGCTTTTGAATCTGGTAGAGATTTTCAGCTTCGTTTCATAGCTCAGGTCACTTCTGATCCAAAACAACTTCATAGTCCCTTGAAGAAGTTACACTTGCAGACGTTCAAAAGTGCTACAAGTAAACACAAAAAAGATAAAAAGGGAAAATATCTTTCAAACAAAAGACTATTTGTTCGTCTCGTTATAATGGTGAAACAAGACAGAGTCAAACTTCGAGATGTACTGGCCTATTCTCTTGGACCAGTGTCATATCCCTTAGCAAGTTCTGATGGCTGTTTAGCTAAAACGCCCAAATCAGTAATTGTTGGACTTGTTCAAAGTACCTGGCCAGTAGCAGAAGCATCGAATGACTCATTGCCAACCACCGCTCTAGTCATTGACGCCATGTGCCTGATTCACAGTTTTCCACCCTCTCGGCTCCCAAAGACATTCAAAGAATTTTTCTCTTCTTTTTTGTCTCAGATCTCTGCAATGCGCCGTCTGTTTAATGCCTCTAGAGTCGATGTAGTGTTCGATACTTATCCAGCCGTTTCCATTAAAGATCTTGAGCATGCGCGTCGTTTACGTCAGAGCAGTCAAATGGCATCGTCACTTCGTAGGATCATTGGTCCCGAACAGCTTTTGCCAAAGCAGTGGAAGGAATTTCTTCGTCATGGGCAGAATAAAGAAGAGCTTGCGAAATATCTGCATCTAGAACTGCTGGCTAGTCAAGTTTCGTTTGATTTGTTTATTACTCTTGGAGATTGCTGCAATGCTGTTTATCATGATGGGAAAACCGCTAAGATTCCAGACCTGCATTGTGATCATGTCGAAGCTGATACGCGGTTGTTCTTGCACTCGAAGCACGCAGCTGCGAAGCACTCGACTATTATTGTGTCCACCACGGATTCGGATGTTTTCATTATTGGTATTTGCCATGTCGATAAACTACCCGCTACTGTTTATCTAGAACTTGGTAAGTGTAATATATAGTAATAACATTAACAGTTGTTTAGGTAGAATTTGTTCTATTGGTTTTCTCTTTAACAGATAGTATTGCATCACTTAGGTTATTGTTTGAAATTTAATGCTAACGCCTACGATAAGTAGATAGGTGTGATCGAATATACCAGTGTTTGGAAGTACTAATCTATTTTCAATTTTAGGAATTCAGGAGAAGAAACTGATCAATATTACCTTGTTGAGCAAAGAGATGCGAAATTCCTGCACTAGAGAAGGTCTATTGGGGTTACATGTATTTACTGGGGTAGACTCGACGAGCGCATTTGTTGGTAGAGGGAAGAAGAAGGCTTTTGCGCTGTTCAACGACGATGCACACTTCCGAGAAGCTTTTCAGAGTCTGGGAGTCAGTTTTGATGTACCGGATGCTCTTCTAGCGAATATGGAACGTTTTTTTTGCAAGCTTTATGGCCAGTCGGTTAATGACACAAACGAAGCACGATACAACATATTTTGTACGAGAGCTTTTTGCGAGGTGCGTTTGCCACCCTGCCGCAATGCCCTTGAACAACATGTCAAAAGAGCCAACTATCAAGCTGCTATTTGGCGTAGAGCGCTTCAAACTCACATCAATGCGCCAAGTCCACAGGAAAGTGGATGGATGATTGCTGCAAACAACCAAATTTCAGTACGTTGGATGACACAGGAGCAAGCTCCACCTGAGTTGCTTGAAACTTACGCCTGTAAATGCAAAAAAAACAAATGCTCCAATAATCAGTGCTCTTGTGTTCGAAGCGGGGTTTCTTGCACTGAACTTTGTTCATGTATATCTTGTTCAAACGATAGTGAGACTGTAGTTGAAGTTGAACTATTGAACGATGTTAGTGAGGATGATGATGATGATTAATTGGTGCGCTAATTGTAATAATAGTTTGCACTAAATTTTGGCTCTCCGCTTTGCCTCTGTAAGACGAAATCGTTTGCAAAAAAGCTAATTTTTGAAATATATTAAAATGTTTATGGGCTATGAAGTCATCAAATGATGACGTCGAATGTTATGGTATTAAACAAAATTATTTGGAAAACTATTAGAAGTCACTGGACGAAACGAGCCTCTTAGTGCTTATAGCTCCTGATGGTGTAGGCCTGCAATCAGTATATCTTTGTAAGATCTACAGTAACTTGCATTATATTAAAATTACCATAGTATATTTCATGTCAAAAAATGGCTTTTCGTTTTGATGTCATTAATCGATGGCGTCATTATTTGGAAGAGATATTCGATTAACAAAAAAAATACAGTATTTCAAAATAATTACAAGTAGGCTTCTTTGTAGGCCTAAAATCATTACATCGAAAGTTAGAAACAATAGTAAGAAAAAATGCCGGTCAATCACCAGCCATGTTAGAATCGATTCGTATTGTTCTAGCAATTAGCGTCATTGCAGTTAATAATGACATCATTAGGTGACGTCATTCAAGTTGTAGGTTGAGTGTTCCATGGGGGCACAAATAGTTCCATATCAAGTGTTTGAAAAATTGAAAAGTTTTTGAGCTGTTTTTGACCCTCCGTGACGTCATCATCATTACGCTATCAATCGATGACGTCATTACTAATGACAGACGTTGTGATAACCAAGTTGCATCGAAGATCAGCTTAGTTACGAACTTTATTTGGCATCCATAAACTAGTTAAAATATGAATCGTGTACAATACCAACTAAAGTGAATTTCTAATAAATTTTTACCATTACAAAATCAAACGCGGTTTGTCGTACGAAAACTTTTATGGATTTGCACCAGTTTTTTACCAGATGTGTGTAATGACATAGTATCGCATTCAAAAATAGTTTGGTTCTTGTATGTTTACCAAAGCGGAAATTAGAAGAGTTAACACCCACCCCAACTATTAAAAAAATTATTAATTTTAAAGAATTTTTTGCTTCTGGGTTATGACGTCATCAAATCAATGACGTCACGAACTTGAAGATAAGTTGTCCATTAATTGATGATTATTTTAAAAGTAATGTTAAGGATTTATACCGCCCATAGCAAAATATAGAGCCGAATAAGTAAGAATAATTTTTAGGGAGTATTTTTTTGTTTATGACGTCATGACTTCTAATCGGCACCGATTTGACACGGAAGACACTGTATTTGACTTCGGTACTCTTTAATCTCCAAAATTGCCAAGTTTCATCTAGTTCTTCGATGGGTATCACAAAATCTGTTTTCTAGACGACTTTTTGCATAGTGTAACAAGGCCTATAACAGCGAGAAAATTAGAGGGACAACTTTTGCACGTCGCTTTCTTTACTTAACACGCAAAACGCTACTGTATGTCGAAGGTATCAAGAAATAGCACAATCGTTCATTCCCTATTGTTTAAAATTGTTTTTAAAATATTTAATTTATATTTCATGAGATTGCGAGCGCTCGAATTGGGCAAAGACCAAATCAACGTTCGCAGTTGAGTTAAAACTGGAGGTGAACATTCTAACGCGGCTCTCAATAAAATGAACTCTTCGAAGTAACCAACCTTCGTATATTTTTTACGAAATTTGTATATAGTTTCCAATTTCGGTATGGTTGTAATGTTGTTAATGGTTAAGAATGCAAGGATAACGCAATATGATATCTTTTGTAGTTACTTTAACATCACGCATAGTAGTTAAGAATGCAACGATAACGTAATATGACATCTTTTGTTGTTTCTTTAACATGACGCATAGTAATCCAAACCCATACTACTATGTTATTGTTTACACTATTTAGCTTCAAAAGAAACTGCCTAATTCGGTATACAAATATTAGCGTTTTCATATTGTCGCGAACATTGTGACTTTGATAATTATCAAAACGAATTCAATAACGTAATAACGGCATCTTTCATTAATATTTGAACTTAGCATATCATGCAATACAAGCAACGCTATCTTTGAATCGCAGTTACTGAGATAAAGAGAAAGTGAAAAAGCTGCATAATGCGTTAAATATGCATAATAATATAATTGACATAATATAGGGTATAATATGCCAACTCAAACAACTGCAATTTATGGCAACTTGGCAGTTAGTTGATAACTACACTGAATTTGGTTCTGATTGTAGCTTCAGACTTCTAATAGAAACATCAAAAATTGCAATGACCTCATAAATGTTGTTGTTGTTGATCTTTACTGACTGCTGTTGCAAAGCTTAAAAATTTTCTGACGAGGTTTTTTAGTACGTAGATTAAGGCAAATAGAGGGAGCAGTAGTTATTGAAAAAATATTGGAAAGTCTTAAAAGTAGATGTTTTTGATATTTACAGCACTTTACTCAATGACTTTCTGCAGCAATAATTGGAGATATAACTGTAAATGACCCACTGGCAAACGGAGTCTCCAAGAACATGCAAGCCACCTCTATTCAAGTTTTCCTTAAAGAAGCCATACTTGTAGTAAAAGTGGCTGTCTTCGGTGTCACAGTCACTTTTATTTTTGGCAATGACATATCCAGCAATGTACATTATACACCAATCCCATCATTGAATCTTTTGAAATAGATGCCTGCATACCTGGTAAGCAATCCATAATATCGCACATCTTTTCGTTTAATATAGAGGAGCATTTTTTTTACAGCAGTGGGCAGTGCCTTTCGCATACAACAGTATTTTTGGTATCGGGAGTATTGTCTCTGGGATGTACACTTAGCAATCGAGCTCTTTCGTCTTTGTCAGCAGGCAATCGAAAAACTTTTTCTTCTGATTTGCTATCATAATTTCCGTTGCAGTTTCTCACTCAACATTTTCTACCCATATTCAATTAAACTGTTTGCACTAACGCTAGCTAGACTGTTCAGAAACGTGAGTAACAAATACAGCAAACTACAGCATTGTAAACTATGCATAATTCCGAAAAAATATTATTAGCTATTTACTTTAAAAAAAATTTCAATATTGACCTTCCTTAAGTTTTTATTTTTACAACTTCTAAAGATCAAATCGAAAACTGCTCAAATAATCTCTTTCGCTCTGATTTTGCTAAACAACGATAGAAGATAATAAGTTAATAGTGTTGGTATAAATAATTCGAGTACGTTATTTGATAGACCGCAAATATATCGCGAAAACGTAAGCGAAACAGTGAAAACAAGTCGAAAAATTATCGCACTCGAAAGTCACAATATTTTTTGCTATTTGAAACCTTAACTCATTTAAAAAAGCTCGCTCTAGCGATCTCAAAAATGGTGCACTGCGACTCCGCTATCAATCTATCCTCTAAAATATGGTAAAACGTGGGTTTCATTTTCATTCTTCTTTACATGGGTTTATCATATCTTCTAACTGTTCTCTCCAAATATGCGTAACTTATCAATCAGTGTTTCATTTACAGGCTTTAAATTCTCAACCTCGAAATTTAGATTGTCAACGGAAGTGAATAAATTTCTTCAATATATTTTAGTTTCGATTGATTTTTACTGACGTTCAGTGTCACTTAACTTAAAACTGTCTTTCGTTTAACAAAAACAACTCAACAACTTGTGTTACTGCGGTTGACTATAGAACGGAGAAAATTTTAACACTCATTCGACAATAGTTATTAATTAGTAATTAATAAATTTTCTGCGTATGTTATGATGACGCGCGTTACACGGTTCAGTTGCTTTCATCGATTTGTCGCAGAGGCGAAAACACGAACGAAAGTTCTTATCGCCAACAGTTTTTGTCGACGCTGGCACGATAAAGTGGCCTGTATTGTAGTACGCCATGGCAAAACCTAGTTGTCTAATCTGCATAATCTAAACGAGCGTTAGCCTCTTTCGAAATTATTTTATTTTACTTACAAAAATTACCCGTTCTCGAGACCAATTTTAAGCTACAAGACTGAGACCACCATGGTTCGAGACCAAGACTGGTGCGAAAAAGCCGAGACCAAAATCGAGACAGAGACCACAAAAAATTAGTCTCGAGACCTACAGCCCTGCCAAGCACAATTAAATAGTTCCGATCAGTGACAGCATGTGGTAGACTGCCTTTGCTTAGCATCCAAAAGACCGAAAATTAAAAACAAAGGTTGGTTGCTGACAATCTAAAGTTGTCTCGAAAACATACAGTATATTGCAATAGACCTTCTAACACGAGGTACGTTAGCGATTCTTAAAAGACGGCCTTAATAGATGCATTAATTAACAGCTTATTTTTAACAAAAGATAATAATTACCCAGTAATTTGACTTAAACGCTGATTAGACAATGACAAATAATCTTTTCGATTGATTTAAGTCACAAGATTGCGAAAAACCAAAAATTAATCAGACCCAAATGCCCTAACAAAGATTGAAATTGGATTTTTAGTCGCGAGTTGAAATGCAGGGCAAATTATTTTTTTATGATTTTAACAAGTAGTTCCACTTACCATCAATAAATCCAAACGGTTCGCCATATTTTCCGTCCAAATATATGGAAAGATTCAGTTGTCCAGTTGAAAACATTCCTTGCGTATAAAGCAGCAAGAAAATGGAAATTTTCATTTTGTGTTGGTGATGTTTTCAGAAAAGCTCCTGCGCGTAATTTACCACGGCTTACTTTTCTTAAAACCATCTACCAAAACACTGAACTGAAATAACATTACAAGGCAATGAATTTACTACAATTATACTTTACAACCTGTAGTTAGTGTCATTTTTGCGGGACAGTTAGTCGGGCAGTAACGCGTTCGTCCCTGGAGCGGGAGGTCTGAGGTTCAAATCTCAGGCAGGTCAAATTAGACACAGTATTGCCAAGGGCTTGCCACCGCTGTAGCATTTCTTCGAAAGAAACTTGCAATGACGCAGATGTTGGCTGCAGATGCAATGACGCAGATGTGGGCCCCGCAAACTTGTTAGACGCTTCGGCGTAATCAAGTGAGTATAATGAAAGATTTGATTTTGATTTGATTAGTTAGTGTCGTCACCAAAGCAAGCGAAATAAAAGAAAAAACATAAGCATTTTCTACTTATTACAAAATTTTAATTACAAACTTATGTTTCTGAGCGAGTTTGAAAATATATGTCAAATTTAAAGTAAGAAAATAAAAACGATAAATTGGTTCATATCTATTCTCTACTCTTAAGGAAGCGATCGTGGCGCTTTTATTAGGACGAATCGTCCTCACCCGATCAACCGTTGACCGTATTTAAAGCTTTCCCATTGACTTCTCCCGAAAATCATTGATCATTTTGCAGTATTTGAAATATGAAATTTAGTTTGAACCCTAACTTGCGACACAAGAAGTTGTTAGGGGGCAATGCCTCTTTGTTTCTTCCCGTAGCGGCAGTCCTGGTCCTAAAACCGTATAGAGTGTAAACTCGTGGCCAATCTGGCCTGATAACTTTTTCTCATAGAAAGGCACAAGTCCGTTAATCGTTAATCCGTTAACAACGAAGCTAACTTTTTCTTGAACTCGTTAATCCGTTAAAAAGTTTTTTCATGTTAACGGACTAAATTAACTTCCGTTAAGTTCTGTTAACTTCCGTTAAGGTTTTTATCGTTAATATCTTGCACCATTCATTCATCGGACCGGAACAAACCAGTTTGCACTGGTAGCACTTGTTGCGTATTAGCACGAGTTTTGCACAAAAAAGCGAAGAAAGGAGCTCTTTTTGTGACAAATAATAAGCTGCAGCCTCAGAGGTCTATTAATTATCGCTGTTCGCAATTTCCAAAGATTTTCCGATCGCAGCTTCGTTAGTGGATTTGAACTTATTTCTATCTTGAAATTAGATTCGACTTTCAAATGTAACTTCCAAAACACAAAACGACCACCATAGCAATAAATATTTCCTTACCATCTGCTCAACAGCGTCAATACGTGTTATGGAAGCGAGTGAATACAAGGAAATGTAAATTACACGCAAAATGTTAACGAATTAACGGACTTTATGAACTTCCGTTAATTAGAGCTAAAAATAACGGATTAACGTTAACGGAGGTTTGAAGTTTGTTAGCGGACTAGTGGTTAACGAAGCTAACGTTTTGCATTAACGTGCCCACCTATGCTTTTTCTACATGTAATTTCTCATATCTTTGCAACAGTTGCGCATTAAACTTAAAGCATGTCACTATTTCTGGCCTTTGCTTAGTTCGAAAAGTATATTTTTCATTTTTACTAAATTTTTCAGTTGGTAACCAGCCAACAGGTTTGCTTCCTTTTTAAAAGGATCCCACTCAATGATCATCAATGGTGCATGAATTCAGAAATCTTTTTCTTTCGCAGTAGCTAGAACTTCATAAAGCTTGTACAATCGTACGTCTTTTGCAAAATAGCTTGATGTGCATACCCAAAATAATAATGTCAATAATATATAGGTAGAAAATTTTTTTTCAGCAGCAGGTAGGCATTAGGAAATGTACAAATTGTATGCATTAATATATGAGTATTACACTTTAAAGGATTGTTAACGTCTATCAAAATTCATAGATAACGACTGTCGATGGAATGGTTGATTAACATGTGTATGAAGAGGATGTAATTGGACTTATGCGTTTTTTGCGCATAACAAATTGATGAAACAACAGAACGAAACATCTCAAAGGCTAAATACTTTCAAAGGAAAAATTTTGGGGCTCGTGAAAATATTAGAAAACTATTCGAGATCATATATTTAACGTTTTTGCGCAACGGGTCCAATTTTTAGGCTTTGTTCTTGGTTCCGGTTATTGCAAGTTAGCAATGTTGAAAATTTCTCCATTTTCATCAGCAATGTTTTTGATGACATATACTCGTATAAGGTTTTAATATGTCCACTTATTTGACTCGGTCCCAGCTGTTGGGTGTGAGTAAAACTTCGCCTGACCTCTGATGTAGACCTTTCTGATATTGATAGCCCTGATCGGAAAATGGAATCTCTAGCCAACACAGCTTCAGTGCAAGATCATGGAAACACGCAAACCTTTCCATCACGTTACGATGATAGTTTATCGATCAATCCAAATATGCTATAAAAAACTTTTCTTTTTAAGATCAAAACTTACCTTTGGAGAGGTTAAATGTTTAAAACAAAAGGTTTGACTTTAAAGAAGTAGTTATAAGCTCTTCATTTCTCACCGATGGTGATTTTTTGTTTAATTTTTGGGGAAAACCCAGAGAGAAAAAACTGTAAATGGAAGACATTGAATTTCTAACTGCGTCCTTTGGTTGGAAAAATAAAGGAAAAAATGATTCGTTTCAACTAGACGCTTGAATTTGATTTTGTCACCAATGCAAAAATTCTGGCAACGATGTGCGCTATGCTATATACGGCTAATGATGATCTATTATCTATTCTCTATGAGTAGCTTTAGAAAAGAGCTGCCTCAGTGGTGCAATTAAAATAGATGTTGACGCGCAGAACATCATGCACGTTTGACTGATGCATCTTTATAATCCGGTCACAAGAAACCGACAGTAGCCCTATCCTCTGGACGAATCATTCCCAATCGGTTAAGATGGTCTACACTGGGCGTAGAATCGTAAACGTACAAACGTATTTTCAGTTTGTTTCAACAAATATTTGGCACACCCGGCGTACCGCCTCCCCAGCGTACAAGCTGTTATTTGGTTAAAATAAAGTAAGGATACGATCAAGATTTTTACGGGGTGTAGACCGGAGTTGACCGTTTTTCAAGTTTACCAATAGGCATTTGACTTTTTCCAGTTAAATTTGGTACTTGTTCAAAGCCACCATTGCAGAGATAAATAATTATCGTAAAACGTCTTATCCAATGATGCAACAACGTGACAATAGTAGGGGTTAAAACCACATCATGCGATTACGGTCGTCTCAAATACGACGCCTTTACCGTATGGGCAGCGTTTATCATCACTCAGAATGTGAGGTCTGGATCGAACACTCTTAAAGTGTAGCGGTAAACCAAAATTAGATCGTGGTAAATTG